>CM051407.1:12269059-12632740 GCA_028052125.1 Melia azedarach | reverse complement strand
AATTTTTAGCTCATATTTTAGTTAAATGAATTAGTTATATGAAGACAATTTAATTTAAATTAAAAAATAAAAATTTAATTTATGTACAATTTTATTTTTTATGTTAAAAATTTTACCTTTTTTATTTATTACTTTAAAGTTTTTACTTTTTTAATCAATTTTTATTTTTCATTTTTTACTCTAATCTATAATTGAAATAGTACTTATATATTAGCTAACACTAATTTTAAATTCAATAAGTGACAAAAAAATTTTAAATAATATAATAAATAATTAAAAATAATGGTATTTGTTGAAAGAAAATTGAATATGTATTGAAAATTTTCACTTTAAATTAAAACTATTATTATTTTTATTTTTTTAACTATTTTATTTATCACTTAGTAAATTTATGATTATTATTTCTTAATATATAAGTGTTATTTTAATTATAAATTAGGGTGAAAAAATAATAAATAATGAAATCTTTAAAATAAAAAATAATGAAATCTTTAAAATAAAAAATAAAAAAAAGAAAGATGGAAACCTTAAATAAAAAATAAAAAATAGAATTAAAAATAAATTAAATTTTTAATCTTTTTAGTTAAAATAAATTTGTCTTCGTAAGTATTTTATTTAACTAAAAAATCAATTAAAAATTATTAAAAAATGATATTTATGTTTTTATATTAGTCAAATAAGGATTATATTTTCGTCATTGAATCAGTCAAAATGAATTAGATGTTAATTTTAACAAAAAAAATGACGAAAAAAATATGTTCGACAATTATTTTTAAAATTGAGATGTAATTGTCATTCATGCAATAAAATGAAATTACATACGTTATTTTTCCTAAAAACTAATAGCACATAATGCATCAGCCTATAATCAATCAAATCAAATTCCTCCACTTACTCTTCTCTGTCAACAATACCAAGTAAACTAATTTCTCACTCTTCAATGATGATGCAAGTAAACCGATTTCTTGATCTCCTTAAAGCCCACTCTCCCTACAATCTGACATCACTAAAGGATTTCAACAACTTTTCTTTGGTGAAATCCAAGTACTTTTCTCTTGGCAACAATCAAACAAGCTTCCTTTCACGCACTTCATAATCTTTTTTGCCCCTCGGAATCAATCTTGACGATGTGTTCGCATTGTGAGAGTATTTTAGAATTGCAAAATTTATAAACAAAGGCTCAAGATTGACAGTTTTTTAAATGGAGAAGATACATGTCGCTTGATGGGTTGTCGCGTGGGTTAATTGAGATAAGATCCCTAAGAAAGGGAATTAATTGGTCAAATTGTATGGTCGTTTATAAAATTGGATATTCTTAGATGTTTGGTTTCGGTATTGAACTGTCCATTTTTTTTTCCCATTTCTAGACATTTTAGAGGGTTTGCTCAACATAGGCTACAGAGCCAAGTATGAACTAGTTGTATTATGTTGATACTTCAATTTTGAGATTTAACCGAAAATGCCTTCTTTTAGAGTCAAAATTAAAAAAATGCATGTTAACAAAATTTTATTTAAAAATGTCACATTTCAATTATTTGGGACAAAAAAAATTTCAAATAGAATTTTTGACTCTCTTTCCAAATATGCAAATTACTAAAAAAATAAATCAATTAAATAAATATTAAAAATATTAAATAGAAAAAAAAAAGTAGAGTGATACAATAATGCAGCTATAGTAAGTTTTGTTGCTACATTAAATTTGAAATAGTACTTTCAAATTGTTACAGTAAACATAAAACAATACTTTTAAGTAATTTCACTTTTGAGTCTAGCAAAAATGATCTTTTGAGTTGAATGTATAATGTACACTTTCTAGTTACATGTCAGTTTCGAACTACTTGAAAGTGAAGAAAAGGAAAAATTATATGTTATTTTATTGATTAAGGGCATAATATAAGTGTATTTTTGTCACAAAGCACTTAAATGTGGCATATTTTAAAGAAATTTAGTTATCATAGATTTTTAAATTTTGCCCTTAAAATAGTTGCATTTTCGATTAATTCCCTTCCAATTTTACACAATGTTGCTTCCGACATTTTACCAAAATACTCTTACCATCAAAACAAGTCATCTAACGATTTAGGAAAAATATGTATAAGTGTCTTCAAACTTAGAATCTAAAAGTGGGTTTCTAAAACTTTAGGAAAAGTATGTGTTAATTTTTATATTTTTAAACTAAGAAATATTGAATTTTTTCCATTATTTTGTAATAAGTGTTTAAAATTTATCTAATTAAAAACGGTCATTTCAATTATAATTACAATTTATTTGATAACTTTATTAGTTAATAAAATCAGGAGATCATAGGATTCATTAGAAAAGGGGATGATAGTTACCGTTTTGTATTTGAGAGGATTATTAATCACCCGTTGAATTTATTCAAGGCATTTCCCATTAAGTTATTTATATGAATCATTAATTTTTCTTTCATAAAGTTTCTCACTATTCAAAGGATTTCTATTTTAAAAATTATTTAAGCACTATAACCGTGTTATTTTTACTTAAGATTTTGCTACTTCGAGTTTTTTAACCAAACTGCTTTAATCTGAAACATTAGTATCTGCTCTCCAAATTTAGTGGTTAATGACACACGAAAGTGTGATGGTATCAGGCACGTAATTATGATGGTATCAAATTGTGCAACTCTTTTATGTGGATTATTTTTTAAATTTTAAAGTATTTCTAAAAACTAATAAATTATATTTCAAATATAATTAAGGGATAATGTGATTTACCCTCCTGATTTTTTAGAAAAAGGGAGATACCCCATTGACTTTTTTTCTAATTTTACATACTCCCATGACTTTCAAATAAACTTGAGATATCTTTTAAGACACTATTCTAAACACTATTCTAAATATAAATTGACTATTTTATCTCCTAACTATTAAAAACATATAAAATAATTTAATTGTCCTTATATTAAAATAGTCTATTTAAAAATTATGTATAATTAATATTGTTAAAAATCTAACTAATTATCAACTTTTATAACATTAATTATAAGTAATTTTTAACAACATAATTTGTAAAAGTTTTACAACATAAAATATGCTAAGAAATTATTAAAAAAATTTACAATATGAAATTTTTTTAATTGTAAAAAATTAATTGTTTTTACTTTTATAATAAATTTTTTATAACTAAAAAATTGTAAAAAATTGACAATAAATTTTAACAATATTTATTATATATAATTTTTAAAATATATTATTTTAATAAAATGATCAATGATAAAATTATTTATAATTAATATTGTCAAAATATTAACAAATTTAAAAGAAAATAATTAACAATCAAAATATTATTATAATAATATGTTATTAATTATTATATAGTACAAATAAAAATAATTAAATTATTTTATATGTTTTTAATAGTTGGGGGTAAAACAGTTCATTTATATCTAAAATAATATTTAGAATAGTGTCTTAGGAGAATATCTGAAGTTTCTTTAAAAGTAAGGGGTATGTAAGACTAAAGAAAAAGTTAGGGGATATCTCTCTTTTCTCAAAAAGCGAAGGGTAAATCACATTATCTCTATAATTAATCTTTTTAACTTATTATTTCAAATACAAAATATGCATAATTTTATTAAATTAATATATTTTTAACAATTGAAATTGAGTATATATTTCATATTGTTACGCTTGGTCGTTCATTAATTTTATCTACTTGATTTTGTGACTGTATAGATAATAATAGTTTCATCCTGCATTTTTTTAAATTATCAAAAAAATATTTATTTAGTCAATAATCATCATCAATTTAAAATAATTCATCAAAAATTTTGAAAAAGTTGTATAAAACTGTGTTTATGTATACATAGTGATATTGATAGCTTTAACTGTTGCACAAAACTGCCAAACTCTTTAATTATCGAGTATGACATCTAACTCTAATTAGTAGTCGCTAAATAAGTAATTTTGGTTCACAGTAATATTTATCACAAAATGAGTTATTCAACACACACACACATACATACATACATACATACATACATACATACATACATACATATATATATATATATATAAAGCTGTTCACGAAATAAGTAAATTGCTTAGACATTTATAATAAGAAAAATATCAATTTCATTTATAACATATTTCAATATTATCATTTATATTCTTATTATTTTAAAATTATACTTTTAGTCCCTATCGTTATAACATAAATGTTAAATATTAGTATATTTTATCATTTGGCACATTTGTGCTTAACTAAATTAAATTTGTATTGGGTTAAACTAATACAAAAAAATATAAAAAATAAACTTCTTTTTATTAAGACATTAATTGCTTTCATTTTCAATTTCAATTTTTTTTATTCTAACAAATAATTATTGAATAATGTTATTTTAGATTAAAAAAATTTACAAAAAAATATTCATAATTAGACTTTATAAAACGTCTTATTCATAAACGATTTTTTATAAGAAATTTAGGTTTTATTATATTATTTTTAGTTAATTTTATTGTAAAATTAAAAAAATTTTAAAGAAATAAACTTATTTAGATTTTATTATTTTATTTTTATTTAATTTTATTGTAAGAATAAAAAGAAATAAGTTTTTAGATTTTATTATTTTTATTTTTATTTGATCTTATTGTAAAAAAATTTAAAATGAAAAGAAATAAACTTATTTATATTTCATTATTTATATTTATATTTGATTTTATTGTAAAAATTTAAAAAATAAAAATAAATAAATTTATTACATTATGAATTTAATTTTTTTAGTTTTAGTAATTTTTAATTTGAAATTAATTTTTATTAAATAATTTTATTTTTAATGTTTGTTTGAGTTTTTAGAATTGATATTTATTTTATTTTATTTTTTAAAAATTATGTGACATTATCATTATCAATATAAGGATAATAAGGTCATTTTTACTCAAAATTTGAATTTTTAAGGTTAGTGTTACAACATCAATGATTAAAAGTGTAATTTCAAAATAGTAGAGATGTAAGTGGTAATATTAAAATCTATTAAAGATGAAATTGGTATTTTTTCTTTATAATATATTTTGGAAAAAATATCAATTTCATTCCTAATATATTTTAATATTATCACTTATATCCCTACTATTTTAAAATTATACCTTTAATCCCTATCATTATAACAAAGTTGTTAAATATTAATATATTTTATTATTTGATAAATTTACCCTTAAGTAAATTAAATTTGTATTGGGTTTAAACTAATACAAAAAAATATAAAAAATATTTTTTTTTTATTAAGACCCTAATTGCTTTCATTTTTAATTTTTTATTTTAACAAATAATTATTGAATAATATTTTTTTGGATTATAAACATTTATAAAAAAATTCATAATTAGACTTTATAAAACATCTTATTTAAAAACGATATTTTACAAGAAATTTAGGTTTTATTATATTATTTTTAGTTAATTTTATTGAAAAATTAAAAAAATTCAAAAGAAATAACACTAACATTAAAAATTTAATTTTTAAATGAAAATAACTTTATTGTTCTTATAATGATAATGATAATGTTATCTAAGTTTTAAAAAATAAAATAAATCAATTCTAAGAAACTCAAATAAATATTAAGAATAAAATTATTTAATAAAAAGTAATTTCAAATTAAAAAATTAAATTCATAATGTAATAAATTTATTTTTTAAAAAAATTTACAATAAAATCAAATATAAATATAGATAATAAAATATAAATAAGATTATTTATTTTTATTTTTAAAATTTTTACAATAAAATCAAATAAAAATAATAAAATCTAAATAAATTTATTTCTTTTTAGTTTTTAAAATAAAATTAAATAAAAATAAAATAATAAAAATCTAAAAAAATTTAATGTTAATGTTATGATAATATAAATTAAATGTATAATTTTAAAATAATAAAAATATAAATAATAATATCAAAATACATTAAAGATGAAATTATTATTTTCTCATAATTAAAATCTCTCATATTTGTCATATTTTTTTATAAAAGTTAAAGAGAAATTGCTTTTAAATGATTAGAGTAAACAGTGTGAATTAAATTTTGTGAATATTATTTTATTTACATGATTATTTAACTTTCGCACCAAAAATAAGAGGTATGATTTTCTTCACATAATTCATGTTTAAATAGTTTAATGGGTGCTAACTGCTGCAACTCGTCTATTTTAATAAAAGAGTTTTGAATTTATGATTTCGTTTCTCTTTTTATTAAAGAAAAATACTTCCAATAAGAATATATTTTCATTTTATTTTTTTTATTTGCGAAAATCCCTTACTAGCGAAAAAACGCGATAGTACCAATGGTAAAGAAGCATGAAGAAATAAGGTTACAACGCGGAATAGGGAGAATAGTCAACTTGAAGGAATCAGAGGTCAGCGCGTGGAAGAGTAACGCCATCCTCTCTGCTGTTAATCTATCTTCTTTTTTTTTTTGGTCAATTTTGTTGCTATAGCCCTACTTTTCTTCTCAATTTGGTAGTCGGATCGACTGGATAGCAAATCGAAGAAAGTCAAGCTAGTATTCTCGACTTCAGTGATGGTAAAGGAGACGGAATACTACGACGTGCTAGGGGTCAGCCCAACGGCTACAGAGGCCGAGATCAAGAAAGCTTACTACATCAAGGTATCCTATCCATCTATTATGCCATGACAATTCTGTGTTTATTTTTATTTTTAGTCAATTTATGGACAGATAAGGGCTTTGTGGTTCAAAATCACTAAAAATTTATGTCTGCACATCACCGAGAAGAAACTTCTTATTTTCTCTTGATCATCGCAGCAGTTTGTTTTTTGTCTTGCTTTTTGAATAATTGCCGTAAATTATTGAAGTTAGGAATTGTTTTATTCTCTGATTGATTGTTTGTTCCATATAAATGAAAGTGAAACAGGCAACTGAATTGTCTTGCCTTTCTATTTCGTCTTCACTTTTACTGATGCCTGAATATCATAGCATTCCACACTTGAATTATAATGCTATTTTAACTGTCAGTATTCTCAAATAGTGCTGTTTTCTCTAGTATCTGAATCACAAAAATACTGTCATTATCTGAAACGTGTCCTTGAGGTAGAAACTTTACTGATTATTACTTTTTGTACTTTGGCTTGCAGGCACGTAAGGTTCACCCAGATAAAAACCCAAATGATCCTCTTGCTGCACAAAATTTTCAGGTAGGTTATTTACTTTGTTTATTTGTCTATCAGTTGATATTATTGTTGAATTTTTATTTATTGTAAATGTTTTTAAACTTGTATTTATTTTATTTTTAATAAGTAATGATGAGCCTCTTTCATGCTTATCACTGAAATAGTTTCTCTTCTACAATATGCAACTTCCCTTTTGACCAAAGGAACATTTTTCATTCAGCCGCCATCTTTTCAAATAGCAGCATCATTACTGTAAATACATAAAATGTGTGCACAATTGATTGTTGTCTCCAACCTGACAGTTATTTTATCCAACTGTGTAGATCAGCCCGGAAAATGGCTTTCTCTGTTGTTTGTGCTAGAACAATAGCATTGGAGTCTTATTAATATCCATTCCATAATCATCATCAAGATTAAAAAGAAAAAAAATTGAAAAAAAAATCCCAAAGATAAGTGATCACTTGAGAGTGAAAACGAGGTTTGGCTTCGAAGTTTGTATAAAAAAATCGAAGTTTGAAAAAAAAAACATCCATAGAAGTTCATTGAAGTTCTTATTATTGGAAAAGCCACAAGATATTTTAAATTTTCATTTGCTTGAGGTGAGCCAAACTTCAGGCATTCTTCGCAGTATATGGCTATTTGCTATAATTGGAATGGTGCATGCGAATTGTAGCTTCCAAAAATTCTTCTGGTTAGTGTCTAATACTGTTTGTTAGGATTTTGAATGAAGGCATCTTTTCACAAATTTAATTTCAATGTATAAATTTGCTTCTTTTGAAATCCTTGCCTTTCATGTTCTTGACTTGTGACATGCCTTGTTGTAAGTTTTAGACACATATATATTCAGAAACCAAGATGTTCCATGTGGCTTGTTTAAGGGGCGCTGGCTCATTTAACATTTTGGTAATCTTGGGCTAAGTCGAAGTGGACTTTCCTTAAATGATTAATGGTTAAAGAAGATTTAAATTCTTTCAGTACCCCATTGCAATCTACAGAACATTTTGTATGTCGTACAAGTTAGAAACTTTTTCTTTTGTTTTATCTTTTTGATGTTGTTTCCACTATACTACTATTTTTTAACTTATGTAAGTATATTTTTATTGAAGTTTTCTTCATCTGAGTTCAGGTTCTGGGAGAGGCTTACCAGGTACTGAGTGATCCAGCCCAACGGCAAGCATATGATGCTTGTGGGAAATCAGGAATCTCAACGTTAGTTTCCTCTTTTTAACCTATGATAGATTAATTTTAAGGTCTTATGGGCTGTCTGACTCCTTATGCATTATATGCATCCCAATCATGAGATAGTTGTAGGAAAGTAGCTGCTATTGTTTATATGATTATTTTTCATGCAGTGAAGCAATTATTGACCCTGCTGCAATCTTCGCAATGCTTTTTGGAAGCGAGCTTTTTGAGGAATATATAGGACAGCTTGCCATGGCATCAATGGCTTCTCTAGACGTATTTACTGAAGGGGAACAGTTTGATGCTAAAAAGTTGCAAGAGAAAATGAGGGTAAATTCCTTTGTATATCTCATTAAATGGATGTTGGGCTGGTTTATTTCTTTCTTTCTGGTTTTTGCAGGTATTTCTGTATTTTGTTTTCATATATCATTAAGTTTTCCATTTGCTGCAGGTTGTTCAGAAGGAAAGAGAGGAAAAGCTTGCAGATATACTTAAAGACCGACTTAACCAGTATGTACTGGGAAACAAAGATGACTTCGTTAATTATGCTGAAGCTGAAGTTTTAAGGCTCTCTAATGCAGGCAATGCATCCATACTTTAAAAGCATTCCTACTCTAAATACCCTGAAAATATTTTTGTCTGAAAATAAGAGGCAAAATGCCAGAAAAAAGTTTCTCTCCTCTCAACTGCATGTGCATTTTCTGCTGGGCAACTGTTAATTAATCTTAACGCTACCATTAATGCTGTTATTTTCTTAAAATAAAAGAAAGAAAAGTTGACAGCTGATAAATGCTAAATGGAATTAGTCTTGAATCAATTTTTGAAATACAGTTAAATGATACACACGTTGCCCATGCACAGCCATGCAGTGCTCTCCATTCTGATTTCCATGAGTTCATTTTCTTTTTATTTTTTTTCCCTATTCGCATGATTAGCACTTTCTTGCTTCCAATGACCAGGGTTGTGTTATTTAACATTTCTCAAGCAGGCAGAATATTTTCAAAAAATTAGATAGTTTTATGATTTGGATTCTAAACAAATAAATGATTGCCATTTAATGTCTTCTGGCTTCTATTCATTTGTTACATTTTTATACCTTTGATTGATTCAGTGGCAACTTTTCTCTTCTGACTAGTATTATGGTTTGCTATCTGCAGCCTATGGGGTTGACATGTTGAATACAATTGGCTATATATATTCAAGACAGGCTGCGAAAGAGCTCGGGAAGAAAGCTATTTATTTGGGGGTGCCTTTTGTAGCTGAATGGTTTAGAAACAAAGGCCATTTTATCAAATCTCAAGTCACTGCAGCAACAGGTTAGCAGATACCTCTACATTCAGTGATCAACAGTCAATTTAATTGGGAACTCTTTCCAGTCTTTTCTCTGGTCCCACTGCATGTTGGCAACTGGGTGTGAAGTAGCATTGATTTGGGTGGCAGAGGCCTCAGTGTTTCTCTTTTTGGGTGACACTTGTATTTCATAGGGACAAGTGAGTGCTTGTGCAGGGAACTTTAATATGAGCTTTCAGTAACTTTGTTGCTTCTAAGCATGCAGCTTTAAGATAATGGTGTTACAAAAATTATGGGCAGATGTTAGTAAAACTAGTAACCAAAGAGTGAAGGGCTGGGGTCGATTTGGAGTCTGTCTTTCAAACATCTGTGGGAAAGAAATTATCTGCCTACGGAAAATTCATTAAATCTAATGAATTGTCTTTTTGCTACTAGGTGCCATTGCATTGATCCATCTGCAGGAGGACATGAAAAAGCAGCTTAGTGCAGAAGGAAACTATACTGAGGAAGAGCTTGAAGAGTACATGCAGTCCCACAAGAAGTTAATGATAGATTCTCTGTGGAAGCTTAATGTAGCTGACATTGAAGCCACACTTTCCCGAGTTTGTCAGATGGTTGGTTTGCTAGGCTTTTGTTATTTGTGGTTGTTGGCTTACATTAGGTGAGCTACTAGGTTTTGTTTGGTGATAATCTATCTGTATCCATTTTAGGTTCTCCAAGATAATAATGCCAAGAAAGAAGAGCTCCGTGCACGAGCAAAGGGGTTGAAAACTCTTGGCAAAATCTTCCAGGTATCAGTCCTTACTACTCTGTTCACAATTTTCTTTATTTTTTCAGTTAAATTATCCACTAAATGTGTATGGCACTGATATAGAGGGCCAAGCCAGCCAGTCCAAGTGAGAGTGAAGCCATGCTAGGTACTGGAGTACATAAACTGAATGGAAGTGATTCACATTATGACACTTGTTCTCCTAATACATCACCAAAATCTTCAAATCATGAAGAATCTTCGCACTCGACATTTGCATCACAGGTACATCTTTTCCTCCTGGTGATAAGTTCATTATTTTCATTTCTACAACATGGGATAAAGCAATTGATGAAAGGTTGTCACTGATCTTGACATCATTGATAGTAAATAAAATTAAATTGTTCATTCTAGTTTTATTTCTTGTTAAATCTCAATCTGGGAAGATGGATTAATAAAAACATAAAAAAGGTGGCAAGTAAGACATAGCAGACGTGCATGGAGTAAAACATTTCATTGTTATCTTTCTTAATAGAAGGTCAATTTTATCCCTTCTGTTTTCTGTCCAAATCAATAATTTTAACTGTGATCAGCTGTTACTGCATTTTTTTAGAATCTCTCTGTTTCTTACCAAAAAATAAAAGAAGAAACTTATTACTCCCAGTATATTTCCAAGTAAACCATAAATGGAGCTAAATTTTATATTATTAAATAAGAGTTATTTATATGTTAAATTTTGTGAGATGCAAGTACACACATTTTGATATGTGCCTTAAAGTGTATGAGTAAACATTGATTTATTTGAGTCTCAGGAATGCCTGTATTTGTCCTCTCTCTTGGTGGGTTAGGAGTGAGAGGCAACTTCCTTTTTCCTATCCATGTCATTTGATCTTTCTTTTTTCCCTTTATAATTGGATACTAGAGCCCGTATGTTGTTGAAGCCCCCAACCTCTCAGATGGTCAGTTTAGCCAAAGCTTCCCAAGACCGACAGCACCACCGGGTGCTCAAAGACATCCTTCATCAGGCAAGGAATGAGAATGAAGAATTGGAACGAATGAGCCATGTTTGTGCAATATACCTATATGTATAATGTTATGGGTGCATTGGGTTAAGGGACTGGAGGTTGCATTTGTTGGAATCAATGAATTTGAAAGCACGTTCCTCAGCAAAGTGATTGGACATTGTGTATTTGTTCTTGATTGATATCCGTGAATTAGATTGATGGGCAGATTGTTAAAAAAGGTAGTTATTTCCATTGATTCTATCAGGCTTCCATTGGCTGCCAAGTCATCATTTGAATGAGTGGTGTATAACGTTGCATTGGTTTCAGTTTCTCTGTGTGTTTATTAATGAGTATTTTTGGGAGTCACAGATGTACATTTAGATTAAAGTTCTTTTGCTTAGTGTGGTTCTTATTGGGAAGTTCATGTTCATTGCTCTTCATGATATCATAATGTTACTTGCCAGTGGAGATATTTTCTGAAAAATGCTTGTTAAAGTTCCTTCTTGTTTCAAAATGATGGATGCTCTTGGAGATTAGATGAAGTTGTCCCTGAACTTTTTTCAAATAACAAATCAAGACATAGTTTGTTTAGTTTGAACAATTTGTCCCTAGCATAGTAGCACAGTAGCATTAGCATGTTTCTATGCGAGACTAAAGAACTAAAGTCACCAAGTCAGGGACTGATTTGTTAGGTTTACAAAAGTATTTTTGATTTGCTGTTTCAGCAAAGTTCAGTTACGAACTTACCTCCATTCTGTTCCTTTGGATGTAGAAAAATAACCTTTTTCTTGGTATGTTTTTAAAAATGATTTGGTATAATTGGGCGCCATAAGAAATCCATGCCAGCCCAAGAATTGAAAGAATTCGATTGGGCCGTTGAATTTTATAAAGTTATATGCAACCAGAAAGAAAAGAAAAAGGAAAGGAAAGCCCTTAAACATAACCCGTATTATTAGAAATCGTAGATGTTTCTTTGAGATATATATTTTCATGTGCGAAGGCATCAGAGAATGTGCTGCATTAGGCAGTATTCGTCTTTTCCAATGACAAATAGCACTTGCGACAAGTTAAATCATGTGAGTTAATGGCGCCTGGCCCAAGCTGTGATAATAGACGGATGCTGATGGAAGATGGGTGGTCACACGACCAAAGTTGCGTTTTGGTGTAAAGAAGTAGGGAAGATAGGAAATCAGAAATGTTAGTTAAATTATGCGAGGTTATTAAGCTATTAATGTACTCCATTAAACTGGACGTAGAAATGTGGAAACTTCAATGTTATTAATGGTCCAGTGTTGAAAACTCCCGTATATTTATTAACTGGATTTTAGAAAGAAGAAGAAAGTATAAACGTAAACGGTCGAAATAAGAAACAAAAATTAAGTCGTAAGCGAGGTTTCAATTGGTATCACGAAAATTAGAGGTAAAATATATACATATTATAATTAGAATGCGGAACGTAATGAGAAAAAGCGTGGAAGAATAAAAGAATGTGTAGATCTAACACAACATAAATCTACAACGGCAATTAGGGTGTAAAAATTTGACTGATTAAGAGAGATATAAGATAGGAGAGGTAGGGAGAGTATATGTGAGAGAAAAGAAAGAGAGAGAATAGAAGTGAATGTGAAGGTGAAGGGTGAGAAGAACGACGGGGGCGTTTGGGATAGAGCCGTGCCTTCCTTCCTCTTTCCTTCCTCTTTCCTTCCATCACTAACCAGCAATAAAACGTGATACATCTTAGCAGAAGCGGACGCAGACTCTTTCTCTCTATCTACTTCCGTCCACAGTCCAGATCCCTTTTTATTTTTATTTTTTTGTTTTGTTTCAATTTTCATACAGACAAACAAAGACAGAGTTCCTGAATTTGATTATTGCACATATATTTATACATCCAATCCAAAGCTGTCCTTCAATACGACGCGCGGAACAAAATAAGAGAAAACTGCGAAATCCATATCATAGCTTGAAATTGAGATCTTTCCATTTCAAATTATTAAGTTTTCTCAATAATTAGAAGAATTTAATATGGAGAGCGAGAAGAAACCGTCGGCGGTTTCGGATATGGGGGCGTGGGCCATGAACGTCATAAGTTCTGTCGGAATTATAATGGCCAACAAGCAGCTCATGGCTTCCTCCGGTTATGGTTTCAGCTTTGGTCTGTCTCCTCTTTCCGATCTGATTTTATATTCCTTTCTTTTCACTCATTGTTTCTATTATTATACATTATCATCTTTACTTTCAATTAGTTTATTAATTATATATTTAATTCTTCTTTTGAACTAAATTTTCTTGGATCTCTATATGGATCCATAACATTCATGCCATAAACCATAAGTTTTGTGCAAGGTATTTCTCGGAAAATAGTAAATACAGACGAACTATTCAATGTCAGTATAATCTTCAAAGTATCTACTAATATTTTTTCCTTCAATTGTCAGCCACAACCTTAACGGGGTTCCACTTTGCTGTAACGGCGTTGGTCGGTTTGGTGTCTAATGCTACTGGATTATCCGCATCCAAGCATGTTCCTTTGTGGGAGCTCCTTTGGTTCTCAGTTGTTGCCAATGTGTCTATAGCTGGCATGAACTTCAGTCTCATGCTCAATTCTGTTGGTTTCTACCAAGTATGTCTTTAGTTTAGTTTCATAAATTGCAATTTATGATGATTATTTCTAGTTATTTAGTTTCTAATATTTGTAATATAAATTACAGCTGTGGACAGCATGTTGAAAGCAGGTTACCAACGTAATGATTGATACACAGGTTGCTAATTAACTCTCTCTGATGTTCACAGATTTCCAAATTGAGCATGATTCCAGTGGTTTGTGTCATGGAATGGATTCTTCACAATAAGCGCTACTCAAAAGAAGTGAAAATGGCAGTTGTTGTCGTGGTTATAGGTGTGGGTGTTTGCACAGTAACTGATGTCAAAGTTAATGCCAAAGGTTTTCTCTGCGCCTGTGTAGCGGTGTTATCTACATCTTTGCAGCAAATTGTGAGTATTATATCCACTCAGTTTTTGATAGCTCTATGTGTAGTCCCTTTTGAGGCGCGGTCCCATGATCTTGGTTAATAGTCTCATTGATTTTTGTTCTAATTCTTGTTCTGTTGTTAATACTTTGTAGTTGCAGTGAAGAGGTACAGTATTTTCATTCTATATACTATTTAAAAAAATTAGATTAACTAATTGACTGTGTCAGAAGTTCAGAAGTAGCAATCTTGGTTTTACAAGTGAACTTGTAAAATCTAGTCATATACAAATTGATTGTAAGTTTACCAGTTGAGCTGAATGAGTGAAACATTTAGTTGTGGCATCAACATCTGTAAATGTATATTATGTGTGTTTGATTGAGGACATATATGACCAAGGTTTGCAATTCTCTCTTGTCTGGGTGTTACATCAGCATTGCTTTCCAAGAGAGCACATAGCAAGGGTTAGGATTTAATTTGAGGTAGAAGAGAGCCTAGTTTGATTTAATCAGGGTGGAAAACAATTTTCCTGTGAATATTCCAAACGTAAATGATATAATCTAAGCTAGTGTTTGTTCATCTGATTGTGGAAGATGAATGCGTACCTATTTCATAAACTTTACATATCTATGAGGATTGACAAGAGATTAAAGATGGGAAAGAAACTACGAAACAGTGGAACTGACTGCATTTTATAAGTTCCAACTAAAACTTGTAGGATAAGATCTCGATAAGCATTTTCTTTTGTGATTTTACTTGCAGATGTGTATTATAAGGTTTTCTTTAGAGAATGCAAAAATTTTGAACCACCAAAATTCATAATAATTTATCAAGGTCAATTTATGTCTCAAATGACTTGACTCAGAATTTTGTGGAACCTTTAGTTAATTTGTAGCTTCTGATTGCCCTCATTAGGTCATGATACCAAGTACTTGATACGTCATGTACTTGGCTGATGCCCTTACTATTGGTGTTTTTCTTTTTTATCACTTTGCTACCAAAAAAAAAAAAAAACTTTGCAAAGAATCTATATGAAAGTAACTGTGAGAATACTGCCCGTACATGTTAATCAAAGTTTCCTAGCCTTGGTCAAAGTTAATTTATTTCATGTTTTCTGATGAGCAGACGATAGGTTCCCTACAGAAGAAGTACTCAATTGGCTCTTTTGAATTGTTGAGTAAGACGGCTCCAATTCAAGCGCTCTCTCTCCTTGTTCTTGGTCCATTTGTTGACTACTACCTTAATGGAAAATTTATAACAAATTATAAGATGTCTTCTGGGGCCATTGTGAGTATTCATTTTTCTCCAACTCCACTCTAGCTTCCTGATTTCTGCATCCATCCATTCATCCATACGCAAGAAAAACTTGTGATTACTCTTAACTAATGATCTGTGGTGAATATGTGCAGTTTTTTATTCTTCTATCATGCACACTGGCAGTGTTCTGCAATGTGAGTCAGTACCTCTGCATTGGACGATTTTCAGCAGTTTCTTTCCAGGTCTTAGGTCACATGAAAACAGTTTGTGTTCTCACATTGGGATGGTTGCTTTTTGATTCCGAGATGAATTTCAAGAATATAAGCGGGATGGTTCTTGCTGTTGTTGGCATGATAATATATAGTTGGGCTGTAGAGGCTGAAAAGAAGACAAATGCCAAGCCTTCCCAAGCAAAAAACAGCCTTACAGAAGAGGAAATTAGACTTTTGAAGGAGGGAGTAGATAGCACTACTGTTAAAGATGTTGAACTTGGTGAGACAAAAGGCTAGTAGACCTACTTTTTTGCCAGAAATACAGGTATTTTCATTTGTTTTAATTTGTCTTAGTCTGTATCTTTGCCTCATTTATGCAGCAGCAAGACATTGTGTTCATATGTTGGACCCACTCTACACATATTTATTTTAGAAATCGTGTTCTTATTCATTGAAAAATCGTCTATTGTTTAATTTCTCCTTTTTTTTCCATGGAGTTTTGCGTTATGTGCAAAGAGATCATGGGAAGTTTACAAGGAACAATGAAACGTGAAATTCATGTTTAGCTAATTGCTTCTGTTAGTGTTGCGGTCTCTATCATTAGTAATCATTTTATCCCTCTTTAGAGGTTTCTGACAGGCGGCTGGTGGTTGTGGTAAGACTGAACCAATGATTTCCACGCAGTTCTATCACCATGACGCAAATATGTCAGATTTGGCAAGCTCACCTAAAAATATTGAGAAACAGAGAACAAATTTTCAGGCCTTGTATTATTATTACTGAACGTTGGGATGGAAATTGATGTTTCACATTTGTCATTTGATTATTGCTCTGGAAAGTTGCTTTTATTCAATTATTTTTTGACATGAATCATTGAAAATGCTTAGCAGGGTTCGGCCTGAAAGCTAGTGATCGTAGGATCTAGACTCATGTTAACCATCAAGAAAGTTTTGCCTGCAGCCTGCTTTAGGTAGCTCCCCTATGAAATATATTTTGTCCAATGTAAGTTTTAATTTTCGGAACAAATTTTTTGCTAACTCTATATTCAATTAATTTAATATCCAGTTATGCGGTAGATGTATAAATCTTGGATATAAGATATTTTTCACCGCGATATTGTCGTAGACCTTAACCTAGTTGCACCAAGAAGATCACAATGATCAAACAACTTGTAGTGCTATGATAATTGATAACCATTTCACCGCGATACAGCCATAGACTTTACCCTAATTTCACCCGAAAGATCACAGTAGTTCAACCACTTGTAGTGCTATGATAATTGATAACCCAAGAAATCTGCAAGATTTCGACAATTTTATGTCAGTTATACATCATAAAGTTGTAAAAAGTTTAAGGTGATTAAAAAAGAGAGATTCTTTTTTCTACACAGAAAATCAACAAATAGCAGCAGTGCTCTAATTTTTAATGCTTGTATTGTGCACAGAAATCTCAAATTAATATATCACATATGTAAACTGTCACGTCAATTAATTATAAGATGAAATGAAATAGTAAATAGAAATATGTTACATCTTAGTTTTCACATACATATATGAAAATTTGAGATTTGTACCGTGAACGCAGGGATTGTGAGGAGGATTTGTAATTTTGTACTGTGACCACGCAGGCTGAGTGGCCTAGTTTAATCAACTTAGAAAACAAAAAATACTGATTTTGGTGATGAAGTCTTGAGAATAAATGAGCAGTGGCGGAACAAATGACAAAGAACAAGGAAGAATTGCCGTTATCTTCCACCATCAAAAATTGAAAAACAAATAAGAATAGTAGGATTCAAATCCTTGAACTACAAGAGTTTCAACAACCAAATCAAAATTTATGAATATATGTTTTATGTATAATATAAATAGTATCTTATATTAAAATTTTAAGATAATGAATATATAATTTTTTAACTCAACACAAAAATATTTTAGCGTTATATTTTTTTGTATTTCTTAAAAAATAGAAAGAGAAATTAATATTTTTTTAAAAATGAAATAAAATTAAATTAATAATTACTTTATGACATTAAATTCACATTTATTTTATATAAAGGAAATGTAATTTTTTTATTCTGTTTAAATATTAATTTGTAAACCCAAATTAAATTCTAAAAATTGCAAAGAAAATAAATATTTGATGTAATATTAAACTAATAATAATTTTGTAAGCAAAATGCATAAAAATTAAAATATTAATTATTTTTTAATAAAAAATCAAATATAAAATTATAAACTAAAATTAATTAAAAATTATATATTTTGTAACATTAAACTAATAATAATTTTGTACAAAAAATTTATAAATAATAATTATTTTGTAATATTAAAATATTGAATATAAATTTATAAACTCAACTCAATTTATAAAATATGTTGTAAAAAAAATGTATGGCAATATTGTATTAATTTAAAGAGTATGTATGTTGTAATGCATATGTAGTATGTATGTTGTAATTCATATGTATAATCTTAAGTTGATGGTAAAAGTGTTATATTTTATTTATATTAAATTGTGGCCTGGACTCATGGTTGAGGGTTTGAAGTTGAGGGTAAAATATTGAATTGATAAAAAAAAAAAATCTATTGAAATGACGGCAGTAATGGGGTTTTGATTGGATTTTGGCTAAGACCCGTTAGATCCGGGTAAAAATTTGGAGCCAAAAGTAAAATAATCGATAAATAATAGATTTTGTCCTGGACCTATCAGATTTTGCACAGAACCTTTATATTCGCGTTTTATTTTTATTGGATTTTAGCCCAGACCGTAAATTTTGGGTCAAAGTTTGCATCCATTGGTAAAATAGTAAATAAATAGAAAAGTTAAAACTAACTATATTAATAGAATTTTGATTGAATTTTGGTCCAAACCTGTTAGATTTGGGTCGCAATTCAAATTCAAGAGTAATAGTAATCAATAGGGCTAAAACCGTCTTATTTTAAGTTAAAGTTTGGATCCAAAGCTAAAATGGTAAATCAATAAAAAATTTGTTAAAATTAACGACGCCAATGAGGTTTTGATTGGATTTCGGCTAAGACCCATTAGACCTGGATCGAAATTCAGATCCAAAATTAAAATAGTAATCAATTCAAAAATCTATTAAAATTGATGACGGTAATCGGGTTTTAGGGTATGTATATATATATATATATTGAGTGAGAAACTACTTGGGAGGTTTTAGGATATTTCAATCGGTTTTGTAACAT
The DNA here is from genome assembly GCA_028052125.1 of Melia azedarach. Lineage (NCBI taxonomy): Eukaryota > Viridiplantae > Streptophyta > Magnoliopsida > Sapindales > Meliaceae > Melia > Melia azedarach. The sequence goes on along the minus strand of CM051407.1, from coordinate 12,613,736 downwards.
AATAAATGAGCTTTTACTATCAATTTTGGAAATGTAATAAGCATGAATATATTTAACGAAGAATTATCAACTACTTGAATTAGCCTAAGTGATCAAGAGCCAATATTTTTTAATGAGAGGTATTGATTTTTATTTTTGTCATTCATAATGATAAAAATTTATTTTCTACTTAATGGGTAAATTTTTCTAATTACTATTTCTTTTACTGTTGTTATTTTTTTTTGTTTGAAATATTAATATGGTAAAATTTTGAATTTTATTGAATTTTTTTAAACATCTTAATATAGGTGTTAATTTATTTATTTTTACAAAAATAAAAATATAAAACTAATATTAATTCTAATATATATGCCATTGTGAATATTACATATATTTATACTTATATTTTATAAAAAAATTAATTATATTGACATGATATATAATTCATAAATAGAATAACTTTTATAAATTATATTCATTTTTAACATATAGAATATATCCTAATTATTTGCAAGGATATAATAAATAAAATTATTATTCTTTAGATATGTACATTGAGGGATGATAAATAAAAGTAAACATATTATTAAAGATCATTTAAATTTATATATTTAAATTAATTTAAATTTAATATCTATTTAAATTTTAAATAAAAGAATGAATAGTGTTTAAATTTTAGATAAAAAAAATTTTAATAGTGGTAAGAATAAAAAAAAGATTGGTTAATATGATAGCGCTGCCATACAATCACGGGAGAACCTAAATTTATTGTGCTGCTGGTTGGGGAAATTAATCAAAAAGGGCATAAATTAAATAAATGGTGAAACAAAACATTTGTAAGTTTTTTCTATTTTGGATCTAATGTACTCTGTAGTGTACTACAATAACGTCAAAGAATAGATTGACAATTACAAGAAGAAAGAATATTCTATGAAAGAATGCGTATAGAATTCCAACGAAAAATAGTATAGAAAAGTGTTATTGAGAAGGCCGCATAAAATTATTGGGCTTCTTTATGGATAAAGAAAAAAAAAACTATGAGCCAGACGATCGAAGAAGAGGTAATGTCATTGATGATGACGAGAAGTACTAGTATGATCGGTGTAGAACTTTGAAATGAGATCAGGTAGTTCCATGTAATGAGCGGAGGGATTACTTGTCTTGAGGAGATGAAGAAGGTACTGAAACAGATCAATCTCGCAGGCTATCCTCAGCGCTCCGTCGTATGAATAACCAAATTCTTCCTCAGAAAGTTTAAGCAAGTTCTCGACGAGAGGATGGTTTAGGAAATTGGCTTCCATTTCAAACTTGAATTGCATGTCCTTTCCCACAAACACACGTACATGACCTTCTTCTGGAATATTGTCAGCCTCTGAAGGGAAACTCTTAGCTCCGCAAAGCCATAGCTTCTTCATAATGCCACTCATATTTTTACCGTTTAACTTCTTCTTGATTCCAAATCTAGCTTTAATTTGGCGATTGCTTTATGCTTTGCCTTGCTTAATTTGCTTTACTCTTGCCTCTGCGCGACGACTTTGTCCTTGATTGTAATCGACGACGAATATCAAAATCAAGCTAAGGAACCCAATGAGTTGTATGAATATATATAATACAGGCGAGGTGGGATTTAGAAAGTGCATGTGATCATGTTAGCTAGTGAAATAGAGAGAGGACGTGGAGGTGTAGCCGCGGAGAGTGAGTTGGATAGGGCCCTCAACTTAACATTAGCTCAATTTTGTCTTCAAGCTGCAGCTTAATTAAAATACTTTTTCTTTCCTTTTGTGTATAAACTAGCTGCATTTACTCCATTAATAAGGAAGAAAAAGCAAAGAAAAGAGGGACTTTAATTGATTTAATAGTAGTAGTAGCCGGGCTGATGAGGTTGGCTTAGGCTAGCCTAGCCTAGCCTGGATTGGCTTTTAGAAGGAACGTATGGAGCTGAATGAATTTCTGTCAATATTCGAATAGAATAAATAAGTGAATAGAAAAAGGGTGGTTAAGCCTGAGGAAGAAGAATAATATAGCAGGGTTTTGAGGAAGAAATGCAGTGTGAAAGTGAGAGGAGGAGAAAGCTTGATATTGAAGTCAAGGCCAGCTAAGGAACCGCGTAAAAGGCGGTAGAGAAAAGAGCCAATATTCGTTTGGAAAATGGAAACTCAATTATTAATGTCACAGACTCCAATTAAGAAGGCGGTGAGGCGAATTAAGTCATTAATAAGACCATCCCCGTAACAAACAGTCACAAATTGTGTAACCTTAGAAGTCCAATACCAACTTCAAAAAGTCAAATAGTCTCATCATGCGTTGCGTATAAATAAATATTAATATATATGATCTATCTCGTCCAGCCACTCCTTTTGATCCGTTCGAACCGTTTGCTCGCGCTTATTTTGCGAAGATTTTCTTCCGTAAGTTTTAATCATTGTGATTATCTTACTCTGACATGATTGGTCGATTTCGATGATAATACTTGGCTAGCTCCCAAATAAGTGAAATGGATTTGGGTTTTCTGTCATGGGCTCACGACCTCTGCAAAGAAGCCCAATGCACTGTGCTAAATTGTGATTTTACCCTTTTATACTAACGTCGGTGAATTGAGAAATATGCAGGGTGTATTTGAGCTCTACGAGACTAGATGATAAAATAAAAAAGTAACGAGGCCCAACCCAACTATTGTTTCTCAGGCCCAGACCAAAAAACAGTTAACTGGTAACTCTGAAGAAAATACGGAGTAGCAGATACACAACCAAGCAAAGCATCGGCACAGTCTTGCTGTGTTTTGATTTGATTTATTAAAGGCAACAAGCTCAGAGAATAATTTTGTTTGCAAGCGAGCGAGAGCTAAAATGGAAGATGATGAAATGGATTCCCTGTTTGAAGGGATGGTGTTGTGTACACCATCCCAGTTGGCTGCAGATCAAAACGACGATCCTAAATCTCAATTACAATCTTATTCTCAATCTCAATCCATCGATACTTCCACTGAAGAAGCGATAACAGAGACGGTAACGGCGATGGCTGCTGCGGCTGCATCGGAGCCGCTTGACGAGAATCTATTCTCTGACCTGACCCTCCAAACCCCAGCGGAGCAGGACCAATCTCAGTCGTCCCCGTCTGTTACGAAACTAAAGAGTTCCAGAAAGAAAAAGAGAGCTGCCGGCTTACGGATCGGATACGGTAGAGACATGCGTTCCCAACCTAGTGCTCTGGGTGATGACGATGGGGATGATGATGATGATTACACCATTTATGATGCTTCTGTTAATTCTAGCATGCATGTAATTAAAGATACTGATCATAATTATATTAATAATAATAGTGCTAAGGATCCTCATCAAAGATTTGAGCATCTAAAAACCCTGATTTCCGAGAAACTCAACCGTGCTCGTGAACTGGCGGTCTCTGTCTCTGAAGCACGCAAGGATTCCATCCGCAGAAGAAGAAAAGCTGCGGATGATCTTGAATTTGCATCATTAAGGCACTCTCAACTTCAAAAGCAGTTGGACGAGGTCTGTGAAGCTGAAGATTTTGAGGCTGCCCAGAGGATCAGCGACGACCTTGCTGCTGCTGAGAATCAAAAACAATCTCTTCTAATTGCTCTCAGAGATGCGGAATCCCACTGCGACGCTATTGATTCCAAAATGCACGAGGTTCTTGTTGCCCAAATTGCTGCTGAGGAAGATTGCGCCTCCCTACTCGACCATTTCTCTGCTGTCAGTACATTATATTTGAATCAAATCTTCTTCTATCCTTTTATTCTTTTATTCTTTTATGTGTTTGTTTGATTGTTTGATCTAGCTTCCCATTCAATCTGATTACAGTTGCCTATCAAAAGATTTGAAATTCAGCAAATAGTTGTGACATTTGGTTCAACCTTTTTACTTTTTCCCAGAATGCTTCAAATAATGCTGATACATTTTTGAAGAAAGCAGAAGCTCTATTTTCGGAAGAAATGGACAAATGGCTTTCAACAACTGAAGCCTTGGAGGGCAGGAAGATAGAACTAGAAATTGAATCGCATTTAGTTAATGAAGCTCGGGGTGCGTTGAATAATTCAATTGAGGATTCAATTGAAGATGACAGGAGAGAAAAAGAATTTCTTTGCAAGAAAAAGGATATTCTTACACATGAACTGCAGAAATTACTTGCTTTAGTGAGAGAGAAGGAAAAGGAGATAGCTGAAAATGACTTGAAAATCCAAGAAGTTGATGAAAAGATCTCTAATGTGATATCTGGCTTTCAGGAGTTCCAATCTAGCGTTAATGCAAAGTATGATAACTTGCAATCTACCCTTTCTCTGTTGGACTTGGAGAATGAAACATTGTCAATGAAAAAGAACGAAATCAATGAGCTCCTAAAAGAGGAAGTAGACAGGGCAGCAAAGCTTAAGGAACTTGCCAGAGTTTCTGCTGATGAGGCAAAAGAATATCGTGAAGTTGTGGAACTGAGAAGAAGTCTGATGTTATCCATTTTAAAGTCCAGGGAAGATAAAGTGAGGCTTGTGAAGACTGAGGAGAAGCTTTCAGAAGACGTCGAGATGCTCCAAAGGGAGGCTTCTGCAGCAAGAGCTTCTTTACAGGTTTACTCCCCAACTATTTTATGGGTTTTCATCTATATAATCTTTACAATCTTATAATGGTGTTGGTATTAATTTCAAAATTTAAGCTTCGGAAGTTCCTAGACTCCTCAAAATGGGAAACATGCAGCCTAATATTCTTTGCATTGGCTTTTGTTGGATGCTAAAGTGGCTAAAATGTCTATCTGTGCTTAAAACTATTTTGTGAATATATGGCTGAAGTGGCTTGCTCTTATCTGTTTTTGTTCACACGTTTCTTGCATTGGAGAAAGCTTGAGAAGTTACTGATCAATTTGCAAAATGTGGTCTTATTGATTTGTACTACTGCTCATTTTTGTTTTTATCCAATGCTATTCTCTCAATTGACATCATTCTTGTCTTTCTTAGGAACTATCTTCAACAAAATCAAGCATCCAGCAAAGCATAACATCCTTCAAACAGAGAATATTTTTCATAGACAAAAGAGCACCAGAGCTCGAAGCAGAAAAGAAAGTTGCTGCTGCCGCAAGAAATTTCAAGGAAGCTGCACGAGTATCTGCTGAAGCCAAGTCATTGAATGTTGAAAAGGATGGCTTACAGATTGAAATGGAAAAGGCTGTTTTGGAGCTTGAGAAGCTTGAGGAAAATATCAGAGACACTATTAACCGGTTGCAGGAGATTGAAGGACTGATTTTATCCAAGGAAAAAGAGGTAGCAATGTCTAGATTCCAGAGGTTACTTATAACTGCTGGTGCTGCTACAGCAGAAAGATCAGCTGCCCTAGAGTTGGGTGACCTAGAAGAAGCTAACCTTTTACTTTCCGAAGCTGAAGCAGCTGATCAAGAAGCTAAAAAACTTCAGCCACTTTACAATTTTAAAGAGGAAGAGTTTGCAAATCTACCAAAACACTTCATCTCCATGGAACTTGTAACCAATCTTGGCAGGAGCCAGCTAGTAGAATTAGCAGCAGCAAAGCAACTTTCAGCAGCCTAATCAGCCTTTTTGATAATTATGCCAAGCCTTTGCTGTTGTGTTTTGAGGGTGTCAACCATGAGTGGCATTGTTATGCAATTTCTGCTGTGCGGTTGGACGCCTTAAAAGATGACACCCTATGAACTGCCATTTTCTTGTCTGAAGATGGGTTTGAGTCTGGATGCTCCCTTCTCAGGTATCTTGTTTTCTTATCATTTTGGCGGATACAGCTTCCTTCACACACCAGAAAAATTAGGGAAAAAGGGAAAGAAAGAAATTCATAATCTTTTCTTGTGCTCCTCTGTATCTACAAAGTAGTTTTCAGTAACATGTATTTTACATATTTGGTGTTCTTTCCATATAAAACATTCAATTTCAATTGGTTCGCTTTTGTGGGAAATAACTGTCATATAAATCTGGCTCTAAACTCATTTGTATCGTGGCACTTGTACCTTCTTAAATCTTTTTTTTATAGAGAAATAGTTGATTTTTTTTAGTAAAAAATATTTTTAATATATTTCATTATTATTACTTATATCTTTATTATTTTAAAATTACATCTTTTATTCCTATTGTTATAATATGGCTGTTAAGTGTTAATATATTTTATCATTTTACATATTTATTCTTAATTAAATTAAATTTGTATTGTATTTAAACTAATAAAAAAATATAAAAAAATAAATTTCTTTTTATTAAAATATTAATTACTTTCATTTTTATTTTCAATTTTTATTTTTATTTTTTTTTTTTTATTTTAACAAATAATTATTGAATAATATTTTTTAGATTATAAAAATTTACAAAAAATATTCATAATTAAGTTTTATAAAACGTCTTATTTATAAATGATTTTTTATAAAAAATTTAGATTTTATTATATTATTTTTAATTAATTTTATTGTAAAATTAAAAAATTCAAAAAAAATAAACTTATTTAAATTTTATTATTTTATTTTTATTTAATTTTATTGTAAAAAATAAAAAGAAATAAGTTTTTAAATTTTATTATTTTTATTTTTATTTGATCTTATTATAAAAATTTTAAAAATGAAAAGAAATAAATTTATTTGTATTTCATTATCTATATTTATATTTAATTTTATTGTAAAAATTTAAAAAATAAAAATAAATAAATTTAATACATTATGAATTTATTTTTTTAGTTTTAGTAATTTTTAATTTGAAATTAATTTTTATTAAATAATTTTATTCTTAATATTTGTTTGAGTTTTTTAGAATTGATATTTTTTTAAAAAAAAATTAAGTGACATTATCATTATCAATATAAGGATAATAAAGTTATTTTTACTCAAAAATTAAATTTTTAAGATTAGTGTAAATTTTTATAATTCAAAAAAATATTATTTAATAATTAATTGTTAAAATAAAAAATTAAAAATAAAAGTAATTAGTGTCTTAATAAAAAAAGTCTAATTTTTATATTTTTTGTATTAGTTTAAATCTAATATAAATTTAATTTATTTAAGGGTAAATATATCAAAAATAAAATATATTAATATTTAATAATTATATTATAATAGTAGAGATTAAAAGTATAATTTTAAAATAATAAAGATAAAAGTAATAATATCAAAATATAGTAGAGATAAAATTGATACTTTTTTTTTTTTTCCTGTAATAACACGAAAAATAGTAAATTTGCAAGTCGTTAAATTGCTCTGAGGCTTCAATTCTCTGAAGCATATTTTCTATATTTGACAGCAATAGCAATTTCCTATCTTTTTGAAAAAAAAAAGGATGGCTAAGTGCAATAACCGATAACTGGAGGGTAAATGTATTTTCTCTGCTGTTTTCTTGTGACCTGACTGGTACCTCTGTATGATTTGGTGCAATATCCGACACCCCTTCTATACATTTTTAAAATATTTTGTTACGTCCATCCGTTAGTCAACTAATAGAAAATTGGTTTTATCAAAATAAAATTATTCCGTTAATCAATTAACAGAAATTTGTGATTATGAAAGTAAAATCATATTTTTTATGAGGCGAGGCTAACGGTTTCGATAAAAAAAATAAAGGACCTACTACCTACCTAGGTTCAACCGAAGTTTCGATAAACTAGAAAGTATTTATTTGTCTAGTCTATATCGATAAATTTTTTATAATAATTATTATTATATAAAAATATAATAATTATTATTATTATTATTTTATAAAAGTATAATTATTATTTTATAATAAATTAAAAATTTTAAAAATATTTTTAAAATTACTATAACTTGTAAGAATGTTAGGTTAAATCTTTTGACTAAAATACTTTTTATAATTAATCAATTAATTAATTAATATAAAACTTAAGGATTGAAGGTATTTCAATAAATATGTCATTTGGTATTAGTAAATTAACAATTAATAGAAAGTTTTTGATATATTACTCAAACTTTTTATCTAATTAATATAATTTCAAACTTCAATAAATATGTTATTTGGTACATTTATCAAACTTTCTATCTAATTATAATTTCAAACCTCAAGGGATGAATTTGATAAAATTTTATTGAAAATAATATTGTACCTTCAAACATAATCAAGATGTCTTCTAGCCTATTTCTCTTTAAAGCCTCCTTACAATAAAAAATACTATAAATTTATATTATAAGCTTGTATTAGCTTAGGCCTAGGACCTTTTTTATAATAAAATATTTCGTAACTTAAATATTTTTTCTCTTCCCCACTTTTATTTATTATTAAAGTGGCTTTAAAATATTTTCTACTAACCATAAAATGTGGAAGTGACTAATCAATATTATCTTCCACTAACTTTAATATAAGAAATCATTTTATTAAAAGTACATAAATAAACTTTACCACTAAGTCTTATTCTCTAAAGCATAATTACAATATTTATTATTAACATATGGACTATAAAATAGGAAAATTTTTTAAAATAGTCATAATTTGTTTTAAATTTATGTAAATAGTCTTTTGTAAAAAATAATTTACCAATCTAGTCCAAAATATATTTTTGGACTAAATTACCCTCAATAGCCCACTTCAATTTTTTTTATAAAATTCTATTCTTTTACTTTTTGTTATTACTCTAAATTTTCAAACTTTTCAAACTTAAACTCTCTTCTCTCAAAACTATTACTCTCCTCAAAATCACTTCTCTTGCTAATAGTAGAGGCACGGCGGCATATTTTTTACACGAAACTCTTGCTCACCGATATTAAGTGATTTTTTTTAACATATAGACATGTATTTTGTGTGTGAATTAATTAATTAAAGGAAAATTTATCAAATGTAGATTTAATATTGATTATGTAGTAGAAAGTATTGATTTAAGTTTAAATTACATTGATTCATTGTTATGTGAATGTAAAAATATGGATGATTTGAAGATGTGAAAGTATTGTGCGATTTTTAGTCATGAGTTTTTTATTCGAAAAGTGAATTTTAAGGAAAGCCAAATTTTGCTTTACTCGTAAAATAGATTTCGGGTAAAGCAAAGTTTTCTGGTTTTTTAGTAAGGCAAATTTTGGTTTTATCCGAAATCTATTTTTTGGGTAAGATAAAATCTTGCCCTCTCCGAAAACCATTTTTCAGGTAAGGCAAAATTTAACCTTACCCAAAAAATAGCCTTACCATAAAGTTGAACAAATATGTTGTCGAAGTGGTTTTTATATTCGAACATTATTATACCTTTTATTTACATAGAAATGATAAATTTAGTGACATTTTGTGTTGACTACGACGATTCATAGAAAAAACTTGCTAGAATCATGTTATTCATGTTGTTATAATAATAATCTTATAATGAATGAAAATGTTGATGTTAGATTATTGTAATGAATGAAAATAAACAATTATTACTAAGGTTATCTTCGCATAATTAATTGTCTTCATTGTTATGAAATGAATATCTTAAAATTACGATATTCTTTTATGTGAAAACTTCAACTTCAATGCTTCACAATATATTTGCTTAATATGTTCAAAAAAATAAAATATGAGTACGATTATATCCAATAAAAAACATGAATGTAAAGAAATTTTCTCAAAAAATTTCAATAATAATAATAAGTGTAATAATAAAAAAATTAATTAATTAATGATAATAGTAATTACCTAATAATAATTATAAACAATAATAAAATAATCTCAAATCGAACCCAAAAGGGTCCCTTATTTTTTCCCATTTTCGATAACCTTGTTATTTCGGGTACCTGAAATTTGAGGGATACCTAAAAATTACTCTTGTCTACTTTTAGCTTATTATTATTATTATTAATTACAATTATTATTAATTATTTATTTATTTTTATTATTACACTTATTATTATTATTAAATTTTAGGAAACTTCCTCTACATTCATGTCTTTTATTGGGATATAATCGTGCTCATATTTTGTTTCTTAAATATGTTAAACGGATATATCACGAAACATTAAAGTTAAAGTTTTCACATAAAAGAATATCGTAATTTTAAGATATTCATTCTATGACGATGAAGACAATTAATTATACAATGACGACATTAGTAATAATTGTTTATTTTTATTTATTACAATAATATAACATCAACATTTTTCATTCATTGCAAGATTATTATTATAATAATATGGACAACATGACTCTAGCAAGTGTTTTTCACAAATCGTCGTAGTCAATGGAAAATGTTATTAAATCTGTCGTACCTGTGTAAATAAAAAGTACAATAATGTTATAATATAAAAACCACTCCGACAATATGTTTATTCATCTTTAAGATAAAACCACTTTTTGAGTAAGGCAAATTTTGCCTTACTCAAAAAGTGGTTTTCGGGTAGGGCAAAATTTTATTTTATCAAAAAACTTGACCTTACCCAAAAAATGACATTTAGGTAAGGCAAATTTTAGCCTAACCTAAAATCTATTTTTTAGGTAAGGCAAAATTTGATCTTATTCAAAATTTATTTTTTAGGTAAGACAATTTTTGACCTTACCCAAAATTCACTTTTTGGGTAAAAAAACTTATGGCCCAAAATCACACAACACCTTCATATCTTTAAATCATCCATGTCTTTATATTTATACAGTAACCAATTAACAAATTTAAATTTGAATCTATACTTTCTACTACATAATTAATATTGAATCCACATTTGAGCAATTTTTCTTTAATTAATTAACTCACACATAAAACACATATCTATATGATAAATAAATCACTTACTATCAGTGACTAAGATTTCGCCGTAAAAAATATATTGTCGTCGTCTACACTGTTAGCAAGAGATGTGATTTTGAGGAGAGGAATAATTTTGAGAGACGAGAGTTTGAGTTTGGGAGAGTTAAAAAATTTAGAGTAACAAGAAAAAGTAAAAAAAAAATAGACTTTTGTAAAAAATTTGAAACGGGCTATTAAAGGTATTTTAGTCCAAAAAATATATTTTGGGTTAATTTAGTAAAATATTTTTACAAAAAGTTATTTACGTAAACTCAAAAAAGATCAAGAACTTGATATGATAGTTGAACTTTAAATTATTCATATACTAAATGGTAGTATTATCTTAAGAAAATATCAATACATGAATCTTGGCGGGTATGTTTCTATTAAAGAAAAAATACTTTCATCTATGTATTATAAGTAAGATACTTTGTAACTAAATATTTTTATCTTTATTAATAAGTTATTTAGGGTCTAACTTAAACAATCTCAATAGATTCTTGAAATACTTTATGTGCAAAAATATAAGCTTTGTAATTAAAGTAAATCCAATTAATTCAATAAGACCTGTATGATCCGCATGATTAATATAGCTAGCAAATTAATATTAAGTCGCGGGATCCATCAAAATGAGCTCTCTTTTTATATATTCATTCACGTTGCTCAAAGTAACCTTTTAAGAATAAAAATTTTATATCGATATTCTTACTTTGACTTCATCTTTTATTCTTCTTAGACAATAAAAGTTAATTATAATAAACATAATAAATTGACTATGGTCTTTAGATTTAAATTGACAACTTAGACCATTAATTATATTGCTTGTAATATAACTTTATAGCAAAATAAACTTTATATTTTGAGACAATCTATCATGCTAAATTCTTTTCTAACCATATACTTTTTGAGAAATAACTATAAAGCTCTTTTGAATTTGTATACGAGAATCTTTATGCCAATAAGTGACATTACCCGTATACTTTATTTAGAATTTTAAGAGAGAATTACTTTGTTTTATATGATAAAACTAAAATCAAGTTTTGTAACTAAAACTATAAACCTTATATAGAACTGATATATTTAAATATACTCCCACTAACCTTAAGGTATATACATTAATTTACAATGCTTTCATAAAAATCCAATGAGAAAATTGTATTGTAAGATTTTATATACAACCAAAGGGATTTTAGTCCACATGTTAATCTTTAAAACTTGCAAATTGTATGACTTTTCTTTACTTTATAAAAATCTTTAGCCTATTAAATTTTTTTTTTCAAACTTGATTTCATTGGAGAATAACTTTAGTCATAAGAAGACCTTAAATCCTAAATTAACGAACATTAATTTGATTGTAAATTCTAACCTTACTATAGGTAAATATTGTAAAACATATTGAATTTACTAAAAAATCTTTACTTGCTATAAATCAATAATAATAAGGCTAACAAGTACATATGTCCACAAGAAAATTCGTAATTGTGAACCTAAAATTTTTTTTATTTTGATGCACAAGTTACAATCTTATTTCAAATTAAATTATTAAAATAATTATCTTTGTTAGAGGTCAAATAATTATTTAATGAATTAATGAAAATTATTTTTAATGCCATTCATATTTTTTAAAAATATGTCTATATGATATTGTATACTTTATCAATATTATCATATAAAATATCATCGTATTTTAAAATGTTGTGCCTATTTTCAAGATAAATAACATTTTAAAATTTCATCAAATCAAATGATATAAAATATAATTGGCATATTTACTAATCTCTTTTTCTCCTCTTTTATTTATTTATTTTTATAATTAGCTAGATAGAATAAGGGAGTAAAGAGAAAGAAAAAAATGGATTCAACCTCAGCGAAACTCGGGTCGGGCTCCTATTAAATTAATTAATACAGTTAAAGGAAAACGGAAATGTGGCTAAGGTAAAAGAGGGGGAGGTCATAAGCGTCTATACCGTAAAATCGATTTTCAACAAAATAAAAAAGACATATATGGTAGAATCGTAACCACCCTAATCGAAACGCATACATTTATCTCATACACTATGGGGATGGTGAGAAGAGATATATTTTATATTCCAAAGGGGCTTTAATTGGAGATACCATTATTTCTAGTACATAAGCTCCTATAAAAATGGAAAATGCCCTACCTTTGAGTGCGGTTTGAACTATTGATTTACATAATTGGAAGTAACCAATTAGGTTTACAACGAAACCTAGAAATCAATCGTTGATTCAATTTGAGTACCTCTACAGAATATATCTCAACAGAAAACTAAAGAGTAACGACAACAAGTGATTGAGTTCAGTAGTTCCTTATATAAAATTATTGACTTTAGAAATATAGTAATATGAAGAAGACAAAATTATTTTAAGTACCGACAGAACCAGTAAACATAAAAATAAAAAGAAGGTTAGAATAAGCTAGAATTTTAAATGACATAAATATATCTTTAGGCATAAAAAGTTTTAAATAATGTATATTATTTGATTAACCTTACTAATATGATAAAATCTTATCATAATATTTTATATATACTTGATGAGAATTAATATATTTGCATAACCACTTTATCCCCTTCAAAATTTTGAACATATTAATCACATCATATTACACAAATTTGATATAAATAATGATCAAAGTATGAAACTTGAAAAGGTGCAATACTTAACCATATTGATATAAAAATATTTTTCTAATTGCTTTTTAATTAGATCTTAAATAGTTTTTTCACCAAATTCTTTCAAGACAAATTAATAACAAAATTGGCAAAAAGCCAAATACGAGCAAGAAATGTATTTCATGTGATGTGAATCAATTAGATGCAATTATACTTTAAAGGATAGTTTAATAAGTTTAAGTGATTAAGCTGTCATGCATATGCTTTTTTCCTTAAAATACTAACAACTTAAGACAAATTTATATAAAGAAAATTTGACAAATGCCCCCATCAACTATAGAAAAAGAACATATACCCCTTAGTGTATTAGAAACGATAGATACCCCATAACTCTATTGATAAATGACATATACCTCCTGGTGTTAACTTGCCGTTAGTTTGACCAGCTAACTCATTATCATTTATATCCCTAAACGTTTATAAAATAACAATATAATATATATTTTATTTAAATATAATAATTTAGTCTATATTTTAATATTTTTTATAATATATTTTTTAACTTTAGCAATTTAGTCCATATTTAATATTTTTTACAATATATTCAAAACTAAATAATTTTTTAATTTATTATTTCAATAATAAAATCAAAATATACAATTATTAAAAAAATTCAAATAATGAGTTAAATCACACATATATACTAAAATATTTTTAACTTTCTTCTTTTACTTTTATAGTAATAATTCGATATTCAATTATTAACAAATTTTAATTGAAATATTTTTTAATATTTTATTTTTACATGTAACATATTATCTAAAAAATATTTTAAATTCATTATATATATATTTTAAAATATATGAAATTTTAATTAAAAATATAAATAATAAATACATGTTATAATATATTTATATACCATAGATAAAAATAATCAAGATTTGTTTTTAACTTTTATTTATATTTTCAAGAAATTTAGTGTCATTTGTCAATAGAATTAATAATTAGATATATTTTATATTCTTACTTACTAATATAATTTAATTTTAATTTTAAAAAAAATTTAGATAAATATTTTGCATATAAAAATAAAATATTAAAAAATATTTCAATTAAAATTTTTTAATAATTAAATATCAAATTATTACTATAAAAATAAAAGAAGAAAGTTAAAATTTTTTTATTATATATATGTGATTTAACTCATTATTTTAATTTTTTTAATAATTGTATATTTTGATTTTATTATTGGAATAATAAATTAAAAATTTTATTTAGTCTTGAATATATTGTAAAAAAATATTAAATGGGGACTAAATTGTTTAAGTTAAAAAAGTATATTATAAAAATATTAAAATATAAACTAAATTATTATATTTAAATAAAATATATATTATATTGAGATTTTATAAACGTTTAAGGATATAAATGATAATAAGCTAACTGGTCAAACTAACGTCAAACTAACACTAAGGGGTATGTATCATTTGTCAATAGAGTGAGGAGAGCTATAGTTGAGGGGGGCATCTGTCCATTTTTTTTTATATAAATACATATCATAATATGTATAACACATATATGAATCAAGGGATTATGCATAAATCTATTTATGATAATTCCATATAAACAAAACTAAAACTAATATATGCATAATTCTTTATTTATAATGCAAAATGAAAATCATCTCATGTTTGACAAAATTGCCTACAATTACCAAAAAAATATAATACTAAAATCAATTTTTGTATTAATCTTATCCACCCATATGATTTGAAGAAGACTCAATACCACTAATAAAGGTAAAATAGAAAATAAGTTTGGTGTAAAATTTTTGTATAATGTGCAAGTGTACATAGTCATACAAATAATATAATGATAAGTAAGTTATCGTCTTCTCAGGAATTGTTCAAGTAATAAATTGTCAAAATCAACTCTAAATAATTCGAAAGCAACTAATGAGTCAATTGAAATATAATGGAAATTAAATCAATTTATGACTAAAAGTAACATAGAATATAGAATTCAAATTATAACTACCCAAATATCAGTAAAGGATATGAGAACAATGAGTTAGAATCATTGAATTCCCCTAAAATGCAAGGTTGATAAAAATGCTACAGATAAATGCTATAACAATCTGGGCTTTGTTAACTAAGAATTCTAAATAAGTTTATAGTCTTTTTCCAAAGTAATTATGATTTTAATTCCTTAGTTAAACTAACATATTCCTATACCAATTTAACTTTAAAAATGCAATGATAAGCTCCAACTCCTTTCAGTCATGTAAGGTAATAATATATTCCTATATTATCACAAATCTATTTCAAATATAAAAATGAACTTGCATTAATCAAGTTTTAATCCATTAAAATTAACCATTCCAGTATTAATTTTAATTCAGCAACTCACTAATGATGACTAAACATAAGCAAGTGTTAATCAATATTTTCACAAGATTGAACAAAGTTGAACTACTTTAACATTCCTTGCAGTAAAATATTCCAATTTACATTATAGGGTTCATCAACAATTCTAGCTACCAAGAAATTAGTTCATATTCAAAGCTTAAAAATATTCATATACAACTTAACCATTATTTTACAAGAGTTTAAGAGAAAAGAGAATTAAAATACTAAAGAGGAAAGTAAGAAAAATCAAGACCAAGATTGATGTCTCAAGTTGGTCATTCTTCTCCTTCTTCCTTTCTTCAAAAGCAGTAGCCTTTTTTTTTCAAAACTTTCTTATCCAAAACTTTGCTAGAAATGTGAATCTCTCCTGCCCTTGATGGCTAGGCTCTTTTTATCTTGAGTCAAGACAGTGTCCTAAAAGAAAATTTTTCTTTTTTCTCCCTCCACGTCATTTTATTTTGTCCAGCTCATTAAATGGTACAATTGCTCTCTACGTCATCCAATTCATTCCACCTGATGATTTCTTTGTTGCAACAATAATGTTGCATCAACTAGAAAGTTTCTTTTTCAAGTCCTGTTTTCAATATTTCAGCATTAACACAGATAAAATAAAATAAAATAAAAAGAACTTGGACTCCTACATAACATAAAAGTAAAACTAATCAAATTGTATATTCATAAATACAAATCACTCTAATTAAATGACTTTTTTTAAACTTAAAAACATTCTAAATAACTCTATAATTTAGAGTTACCAAAGTTCGAACCTTCAAATGTAATTGGTCTAAGTATTTTTAAATATCAAATTTATATCAAAATATCTTTTAGCCTATTCTTTTCTAAAGCCTATAAATTAGTATTAGGTTAGGCTAAGAATCTCTTTTATAATAAAATATTTAATAACTTAATCTTTTTACCTTCCTCTTTTATCCATCATTAAAAATATTTTTCACCAACCAGAAAATGTGAAAATGGTTAATCAATATTATCTCTCACTATTCTTAATATAAAAAATTAATTTATCAAAAAGATTTAAATAAACTCTACTAATTTTTATTCTCCAAAGTATAATTAAAATATTTTTCATTAATATGTAAACCATATATGATAAGAAAAATGCTTATACTAAAAACTACCATTACTATCGCAAGTAAATCCCTACAATATTCATAATCGTAAGTAAATAAATCCTTATAATCTTTGTCATTGTTCATCTGTGAAAAAAATTGAGAATGAAAGCCATAACTCGTGAGTTTATCGTATTTCTGGTGATGAGTAGGTTAGAAAGGAGTAGGGTAGGAAGCTATTGATTGGTTAGTTGACAATGGCTGTGTGGTGATTGATGGTGAATGTAGTTGGGTGGCGTGTGTCCATTGTTTGCTATCATACGGAATTTTTTGGTGGATTATCGACGGTGAAGATTACTCAGGGGAGGTCCCTGGGTGGTGGGCAGGAGATAGAAAAAGTTGAAAAATGAAAAAGAAAGGAGATGAAGAAGAAATATTTATTTTGTAGATTTGGTTGTGGCTTCTCCTGTTGTTAGTTCTGTTAAAAATGTTTTCATGACTTCAGGTTTGAGAAGTTCAATTTAGTGTCTTATTCTTTTTAGGCTTTTTTTTCCCCTTAGATATACTTTTAATATATCCTGGATTTTGTTTGAATTTTGATGAAAAAATTCAAATTATAATAATTTTGCTTTTATTCCAAATCAAATTTTTTGTATGATTTTGTGTTTATCTATTTTAGGTTTATGCAAAATTATTTTGAGTTTATCTCTTGTAGTTTACAGTTTTTGATTTTGTTATAAAATAAGAAAAAAATGAAAGAAGAAATTTGGATTGCATATATCGTAAGCAAAATTCTCGGATAGTTATCATATATGTTTATACTCTTTCACTTATCGGTCACTGCATTCTTTTTCATCTCTTAGCATTTGTTTGATAAGAACAAAATAACAAGGGAAAACACGGGAGAATGATACGGTAATCTTAAATGGTTGGCTAATGAAAGCAACGAGGTCAATTTATGCCTATGTTAATGTGAGACCAAAAAATATAATAAACTAAATAATTAATACTTCTTATTGATATAATAAATTAATAAGATAAAAAGAAAAAAATAATGTCTAATATATGCTTCCAATATGGTTTCTTTTTCAATTTTTCCTGTACATAAATTGGACTTTTATTGTGAACCAAATATAGAGTTGGGAGAGAGACTCGTGAAAATAATAACGATAACAATAATGCTCTTCCCTGTATCTGTCTGAATCAAACCAATAAAGAATCAATGAGGTCATTGTTGCAATTCTACCAACAACCTCCCATATCCAGTAAATGTTAGCAGCCGGCTCAATTCCTATCTTTTCCTTTGGAATTCCTCCAGCCTCACAGAAGAAACCATGAGTTCAAAGCGATCCACACCCAAAAAAAGGTTTTTTAATCTACAGCTGGCAGACCGCTGGCCAACTCTAAGTACAGTCCAATCCGCATTCCTCCAGAGGAGGGCCATCTGACTTGGCCAAGAAGGGATCAATTCTAACCCACAACAGAGAGAAGATAGAAGCAAGCAATATTGACCAGACAATAATGATTGTTGGAGTTCTGTTCTGTCGACCCAGTAGACCCTTTAGGAAAGGATAGAGATGAACAATAACCCAGATCGCGAAGAAGAGCTTACCAAACAGAGGACCCCATGATTCATACCCGTTATTTATAGCATTTGAAATTCCAGCAACAACACCTATCAGGTTTACTATAAGCAGTGTTGTTGGAGGGATAAGCAATGTTGTCCATTTAAATGCATATAGTTCCGAAAACTCTTCATCATCCCCTGCTTTTGATGTCACTGTGAAGTTTGTGTCAACACCAGCAATAACCTTTAAGAGCCCCTGGAACACAGCGAATAGATGTGCTGAAACACCCCCTATTACCCAAAATTGTTCATTTCTCCACCATTCATCAATACCAACCCCACTCCATCTCATTTCCAGTATACTTGTTGCAAAAATACATACGAAAAGTGACAAAAACCACAAGCTAGCAACATCGCTCAGCTGCAATACGAACCAAAAGATAAAAATCAGAATCAAAATTAAATCCATATCTTAAGCAAATTTTAGTAACATATTAAAAGTTCTCTTACCTCTGGAGTGATAAATTTCCCAGTCAGCAAGCACACAGCAGGAAGAGTACAATAGGCCAACAAAGGAACTGAAGTCAATGGATATACAGTTGCGTTTATATAAGACAAACGTTCCAACCACTTCAAACCCCCTCCGTAACCATACCAGAGAGGACAATGTCTGCTCAAAAATATTTCAACAGACCCAAGGGCCCATCGGAGGACCTGCTGAAGACGATCAGAAAGATTAATAGGCGCAGATCCTTTAAATGCAGGCCTAGCAGGAATACAATAAATGGACCTCCATCCATGGCAGTGCATTTTAAAACCTGTCAATATATCCTCTGTAACAGAACCATAGATCCAGCCAACCTGGATTGTAAGAGTAGTTCAATGTCAACAACAATATCCACGTGAATCACCTTGGCAGAAGGCTTCAAATGTTGCTCTTACCTCATTGCCCCACTCTGTCTTATCCTCATAGCCACAGCTAATGACATGGATGGCTTCTTTCAGCACTGACACAGGACTGGCACTTTTCAGTGTCCCACCATCCCCTAGCAGGATTGATGCAACAAATACAGGAGATTGCCCAAATTTTTTTTCCAACTTCTGTTCAGATGCTACATCAAACTTCTTACCTTCGGTTCCTGCACTCAAATCAGACAAAATTCACCAAGTGCCCAGAAAAAAGTGCACTTACAATCTCAGAAAGCCAATGCTTTTTTTTAATACAATGGTATCCTCACGCATATATGACTACTCTTTTGTAAATTTTCATGAAATTGTCCTGAAATATTGTTGTGCTGAACTTTTTTCCAATATAGAGGTCCAAAAACCAGTCCTCTGGTCCAAAATTCAGAACCAGCCTAGTCAATGAGCGGTGGGCAACATCCTACTGATATTTACTAAGAAAATAATTCAGTAGGATAATCTGAGAGAGATGCCAGCCAAATTGTTTTCACTGGCTTGAGCAACACATTCTGAAAACTCCAGCTGTGTTGATTAGTAACTATCATTGAGCAGAAACAAGGACTAAAAACTACAGTGCAGAATTACCTTCAGTGCCCTCTTCAATACACTCCAAAGCACACCCAGGTGCTGTATCTTTCCTTACATTTTGTTTCTTTATCTCAGACTTTGGTGGATTAACCTTCTTCTTCTTTCTCCTTCCAGAACAACAGCATCCACAATAGCACCACTTAGGCAAACAGTTGCACGTCCTGGTTGGTGTCCTTTTGGCTTTGGGAGCATCATAACCATAGAGTGCCTGCCTTCTGAAAACACATCCTGTCCCAACATATATAGGCCCTTGAATGCCATCCAAACCTTTCATGTTAATCTGAAACAGAGGACAAACTTTAGTTTTACACAGAAGAATAAGAACTTGCTGAAGAAATGAACCAATCAGAAAATTTTCTACAGATTCATGCTCACATCAAAGAAAACAGTGTTCCGGTTGGCATATCGATCATTCTTGTCAATACCATCAAACCTCTGAGGGAACTGGATATAGCATAATCTCTTTCCCAGCAGTGGATCCATCATGAAACACATGGACTCTCTAATAGCCTTGCTGTTATTGATATAATGATCACAATCCAGATTCAACAAATAAGGTGCATTTGTCAGCACAGCAGAGACTCTGACCTGTTCAGCAGACAAGGCCCCAGGAATACATAGCAAAAAATAAATTTTCAGCGGAATGCACTGTGATACAAGTAAACTGGTCAATTTTCTCTGTAAATGCTCACCAAGGCATTCATAGCTCCAGCCTTTTTATGGTGATTATACCCAGGCCTCTTTTCTCTGGAAACATATACCAGGCGTGGTAATTCATTTCCATCAGTGTCATGTCCTCCACTTTGGCCAAGGAAAACCTATGAAGTATTATGGAAAACATGTTATGCCAGAATGGTTGTGATGAACTTCATATACAAAGAAAACCAACGAATATACAAATACCTGAATCATGCCAGGATGGTCGCGGACATTATTCCCAGGCCATGGAGTCCCATCTTGCATCGTCCACCCTTCTTCCGGTACCTTTTGTGCCTTGGCAACCAAAGTATTAATCCGGACCTTAAACTCTTCATATTCTCTCTGAAATTTTGATAAGCAAAAGAGTTACTGTGGGATGTGCAAAGAATGACATCAAAAAACTTGGAAAGCAGAAAGCTCGTCACCTTCATTGCTCTTCGTTCCCTCACAAATGATGGTAGAACCTTATCTTTGAGATAATCTATCTTCTGAGCAAAATACCACTCAGGAGCCCGGGGCTCAATGTTAAATTTCTTACAGAAAGGAACCCATTTCCTTGCAAATTCAGATGTTTCTGACAGTGCCTCAAATGTCAGCATGGCAGCACCATCATCAGAAACATAACAAGATACCTTGTCAACCGGATAATCCACTGCAAGAATGGATAAGACTGTGTTTGCAGTCACTAGAGGTGGTTCTTTTAGTGGATCAACCGTACTTACAAAAATATCCACAGGGGATAGTTGAGAAGGCTGGCCTTCTTTCTCATACCTATCAGAAAGACAGGGAAGCAATAATTGTATATTTACTCCAAAAGCCGAATGGTAAGCACTCGAGATGAACACAGCAGATTACCTACCTCAGGGACAATCTGTCCAGATAAGTTTCTCTGTCAATCGGGAGCCACTTCGGGAATTGATCAAGAATCCATGAAAGAGCAAACCAAATTTCGCAGATAACCGATATAAGCCACAGTGCATATGCATCATTCACAGGATGCATCACACGATAATGAAAGAAGAACCCAAGAACTACAAGTCGAATCATGATGATCATCCGGTAAGGGTTGATTTGGCCGGACGGAACCGGCAGTTTTCTGGACAATGGCTGTCTTGCCTCATCCATTCTGATCCCATGTTCAGAAATCCTTAGATATTTTAATTGATTACAGAAAAGGAAAAGAGAAAGAAAACCTATAGCAATTAGCATGGAGAGAGAAGTACATTAGTTCTGATAGTTTTAGCCAAGACGAGAATAGATATTTACAATTGAGAGACATAAGCTACAGGAGGGAAAATGTAAGTCATGGATGCCATTGAGATTCTTAACAATCTCTTTTAGTAATACAAGAACATAAAATGTTTTGTTGAAGAAAAGTTAAGTTAGTTATAACAAGGAAGGTAGTGGAAAACAGAAAGAGGAAAATGGGGTGTACTTACAGTGGAAGATCCGGAGCATCAGCATCATAATCCCAATCTTTACCACCATTTTCATTCTTCAACATCTGCAGTTTTTCCTGTTTTTGCTTCCAGTTCTCCATCCTCTCTTTCCAAGCAACACTTCCATAGCCATAAGCAGCCAAGTCCTTGGAAGGATCCATGGATCTGGGTTGGACTGCACAATGAAAGGGTAACCAATTCAAGTAAACAAACAAGTATATATATATATATATATATATATATATATACAGAAAAAAGGATGCGTCGAGTCCCATAGCATTTACCTGGAATTGCAGGATCTTGGACAGGAAGAGGGTGAATCCTTTTGCCGCCTCCCATGAAAGAAGGGACCAAAGCATGTTGTTCAGGAGGAATATCGTCAACAATTTGACCGCTGGTAAGGCGAGGAACTTGCGGAACAGGATGCACCGCATGAGGCAGATCGGAGTCAGAACCACGGCCATAGCTCATGTGTCCATAAAGCATTGCGTCGGCTCCATCCTGCATGTCTTGTCTATTCCTTTCATCGAAACTGAACTCATTCTCCAAGTCGTCGATATCATCTTCTTCCTCATCACCCGCAACTCTAGCACACCCTGTCCACCCCCCGATTCACTTATCTAGAAAAAGCACTAGAGGAAGAAGAACAATAGTTGAAGGCAAATAAAAGTACCCTTGAGACGTTTGAATCTGGTTTTGCACTGAGGACAAACTTGATTTCCTTCTCTCCGTTCGTACTCATAACAAGTTCTGCATAGAGGAAAAGCGCACTCATTGCAGGCTACGAACAAGTCTCCATCCGCCGTGAGACCAACATCATCACCGCATATATGGCATATTTGCCCACTTAATTGCTGCAACGGTTTATGCTGCCGCAAATTTTTTTTACGAGTTAAAGTGGAATGGAACCGCAGATTAATTGAATTACAAAAGCATATGTGAATTCAAACAGCAAGTAAAATAAGCAAGCTTACAGTAGAATCTCCATCTCTGCGGATAACTACGAGTTCATTCCGGTTGTGTGAGCCGGCTACCAAACCCCCGCTTGCCTCCATTTATTCTTTCTTTTTCCAGTTTTCTCGATTGGTGTAATATTATAGAATTGCCAACAGAAGAGATTTCTTTCTGGTTAAATTGAGATTTGAGACAGCTTTTGTAAGATACTTGTAGCAGCGGCAGCGGCAGAACAAGATCTCGAATTATTCATCATTCTAAAAGAAGGGAGCAGGAGCAGCGGAACAAAGAAAACTACTCATCTAACTGTTGCCTGTACAGAAGCTTTTTTTTTTGGCGCTTGTTTATCTCTTGCAAAAGTAGTTCTATTACTGAAAATCTCAGTTTTACCAAATTGAAAGCACCTTCCTTCTCCTTCTGTGGCCCCCTGCCCTCTTTTTATTTTATCAATCTTTTCTTCTCCTCATCTCAATCAAACAATCAAACCATTAAACCACAATAATTCACCTTTGTATGTCTCTCTGTCTAGGTACACAGCGAAACAATCCACTTCAATAATTTTCACATCCACAAAACTAGATGAAACTAAGTTAACTGTCACTAAAACACGTTAATTTCCACGGTTCTGAAGTCAGCAATAAAAACTCGGTCCATTATTACGCTACTCAACTGCCTCTCTCTCTCTCTCTCTCTCTCTCTCTCTCTCTCTCTCTCTCTCAGACTGCAACTTTCTTCTGCCACTCGTTTACTTTTTAACAGTTTCTCGTCTATCCGCCGGCCGACACGTATAATTGCGTCATGTTTTAAACTAATGCAACCTGGTTCTCGTTCTTTACTCTGTTAAAAGCCAATTTTTAGACAGAAAGCGACAACATTGGCTAATCGGGTACAAGATCTAGATATCGTCTGGGAATATCTTCTGCCTTATTTTATCTCTCGGTCGAACAACAACAAAAACTCTCCGGCTCCACAATGAATCAATTAAATCCATCCGCGATGGTAAAACTGAGGTCTGTTTTAATTTAATAAGCAAAAAAGTTGCAGATAATAGAAAATTTTACCCACAACTATATAATTAACTGTAATGGAATTCATTTAACGGTCAGCTGGCTAGCCAGTACTCTCTCTCTCCTTCCGCGTGCCCTACACGCACGTTTACCGCTATTTTTGTTTTTTCTGACTTCACATTTTTTATTATTATCAGGCGATTGTTACAATTTACTAGTTAAACATGCTCCTCTTAGCTTACCTCAGCCAGCCAATCAAATCAAACAACCAAATTATTTTATTAAATTTCAATCGCATAGTTTTTCTCCCCCAACTCGTCAGTTTTAGAATATATCATCTCCCTCGCTTCGTTAATCCCTATGCTTTTCTTTGTAATTAACTGTAGATTTGCATTTGGCATGTGTAAGACTTTGCAGTCTGTTCCAGCTAAGCTAATCGGTGTGCGTTGGCGACTCTCCTCGGCTGCTGCTGTTGATATTATCTATTAATATATTACCCCGTACCGAATTTGTACAGCATAATAATTGAAAATTTCGACAAAAGTAACAACAATCGAGTCGTCCGTTGATGAATCAATTTTGTTCCGTCTGCAGCTTCGCTACAATATTTGCGCAGTGGATATGCCATCTGTGCTTTTGTCAGGACGATGACTTTACTACAAAAGAGAATGCTCGCTCATCGTATATCTTATCAGCGCATTAAAGTGGCTATTAATTATTGGAAGCTGACTTCTTATTTCTTTAGGATGAGCGTGTATAATTAATTTGTGCTTAGGGAATTTGACACATTGCCCACTACGTGTGGGAAAACAGTAAATATCTCGGAGTTTGGTGCTCGATAGATAAATAACAAAGGGATATTTCTACATATTTCTCCTAAAGTTTATAAAAATTTTAGTTTAATAAAAATATTTATAAAAAAAGACATAAACCTCCCCTATAACTAGGGATGGCAAAAAATTTTGCGGAATCGAGGGTCCGACCGTTCGAGTTAGAAATCAGGGAGGGGTGATAGTGAAAAAATGAGAATCGAATAGGGTTCGCGACTAAATTTTTAGCCCTGTTTCAAATTCGGGTCGGGGAGGGGGACAAGTCTTAATCCCCGACCCGACCCGACCTTGTTTCTCCCTTCACAGCTTTTAATTTAATTAGTTAATTACATATATATCCCTTATATATTAATTAATAAAAAAATTAAATCAAACTTATATATATTAATAAAATATATATTTTTAAATAATTGTTAAATTAAATAAATTATTTTATTTAAAAAAATCTAAATAATGAATATAGTTTTAAAATTTTATAATAATAATAATAATAATTTTAAATTTCAGTTATTATATAGAATTTTAATAATTATAAAATTATTTTTTAATGTAATTTCTTTATTATAACAAAATAATTTTAATTATTATAAAAATTATTATATATGTATTTTTAAAAGAATTATGTATTAAGGATTAGAATATATTTTATTATAATCTATTTGATGCAGTAGTTAAAATATTGGTCCTTTATCCTAAAGTTTTAAGTTCAAATCTCACTAAGGTCTTATTATTTTACAATTTTTGTTCATCCGTTAGAAATAAACGTTGTAAAAGATGATAAATTAAATAAAACATGTTTAATGCAAGTTTGATTTGATTTTTTTATTAGTTAAGATGACTTTTCTAATGTTAAAAACTATTTTTTTATTTTTTTAATATTATTTAATTGACATTAGAGAACAGATTTTTGCAATAGAGGGCTTTTTTACTTTTTTGAAAGATAAATTTTTCTAAAATATTTTTATTTTATTTTAAAATTTTATATTATTTTTTTAAAATACATTATTAAAGACTTTTCAATTAAAGTAATTGCACAAATTTTTTCAAAAGTTATTTGTAATAACCAATCAATTAATAAATTTTTATTAAAAAATTTTAATCAACTTCAAAAAAATTTATTTTAAAAGTTATACTAAACAAACCTTTAGTATTTTTTTTTACTCTATTTAAAAATTTATATTATATTAATGATATTTTGTTAAAAATAATTATCAAGCACATAATTAATATAAAGTATATTTTGATATAACTCATTAATTTTTATAGAACCGCAACAGTCTCGTAGGTTTTTGAGTGTGCTACCCCTAAGTTTTGATAAAATAGAAAAACACCCCCTCACTCCGTCAACTTGTTAGGAACTTAGGATATTATCATTTAGTATCTAAACTTAAAAATAATATAATAAAATAAGGTATAATATTTTCATAATTACCAACATATTATAGATTAAAATGTTAACTTAAAATATTTTATTTTATTTTATTATTTTAAAAAACTTTAGATGTAAAATATAAGGAAAAATTTCTTTTACCCCTTTAGGTTTGATCTACTTAAATTAAAAGAATTTATTTAGTATTTGATATATTGTAGAAGTATTAAAATAAGGATTAAATTGTTATAATTAAAAAAAATATACTAAATATTAAAATTGAGACTAAATTATTATAATTACATAAAATATATATTACATTATTATTATATAAAAATTTAGGATATAAATAATAATAAATTAATTGGTCAAGAAAATAAAAATTAAAAATATATCTGCCTATTTACCCACACGTCATAGGGCTATCTATTATTAATTTCATTATTGTAATTTTCTATCTTCACAAACTACTATTATTAATGAAATTAATGCCATCACTAATTCTTCCATTCTGAGTGTGTAGTAACAACATAGAAGCTCAACCAATGTATTAACGTCAACAAGGTAAGGGAAGCACATAATAACAGAATTCAAAGTCCACTTATTTACGTCATTATTTATATTATTTGGTGTAAAACACCAGATTAGAGAAAGCACGACTAAGAGAGCCATAGGCGATTTAGCTTTCATTGCATCTTTAAGAATAATAAATATTTGAATACTTTTTTAAACATCAGCATAATTCATATAATAAATTTTGAGTAAATGAAAAAGCGTAGAAATTAGTTTAGACGTTTACATGCATGTGGGGACTTAGTAAGTTTACGTGTATTTAGTGACTTTAAAAGAAGAAACAAATGAGCATGGTACTGAATGATAGGTAATGGTGACTCCACGTGAGGTAGCAGAGACGATTAAAAATTAATTACAACGACTGTAAAATTAAACAAGGTGATGAATATTGTTAGAGTCAGACTTTGTAATTATTGATAAGTTAAAACAAAAATACATCAAAATTTGCAGAGCCTAAAGCATAAAAAATTTATTCTACAAAATTAAAAATATAAAAAAAAATACTTATATTTTAAATATAGGCCTAGAGTCACTTTAGGCCTCGGGGTAGCTCCACCCTTAGCGATGAGTGAGCTCATAAGCACTCAATTATCATAAAACAAAACGGTGAGTGAACGCATAAGCACTCAGTAATTATAGAATAAGTCGATGGTGATTTCGTGCACAACAATTAACACACACATATTCAATAGCTGCAAAATAAGGAGATGAATGAGTACATATAATAACTCTAAAATGATACAACCAACGAACATACAAGTAGTAACCACAAAACCAAGTGATAAGGGAATATATTAAAAATAGGGCTAATGATAGTTTAAAATAAAATTTTCAGTACATCCCAAGTAAAAAATATTTATTAGTAAAATCCCTTTCATTAGATATTTTCATCTCCGTTATTGTGAAAAAAAATATATAATAATAATTGTAACTTAAAATTAAAATTAAGAATTAAAAAATATGATATTTTTTATATTAAAATAAATTATATTTAGTAGAAATACAAAAATATCCCAACTTCTTTCTTCTTCTCAAATTCTATTTTTTCCCCTCTCTTTCTTCTTCTCCTCAAATTCTTCTTTTTTTTTTCCTCTTCACATTTTCTTTTTAATCTAGTATATTCCTTGTACAAATTTTCTTTTAACAAAGTATTTTTCTACCATTAATCTAATTATAAATATCTCATTTCCATATTCTTTCCACCCTCACTCTCTCTTTATTCTCTATCAGTTTTCTTCTAAAGAAGAAGAATATATATTGAAAGATGAAAAAAAAAATGGAAGAAGAATTTGGGAAGAACAAGAAAAAAAAAAAAGAAAAAAGAAAGGAGATGAAAAAAAGAAATATAACT
Source organism: Melia azedarach (assembly GCA_028052125.1). Taxonomy (NCBI): domain Eukaryota; kingdom Viridiplantae; phylum Streptophyta; class Magnoliopsida; order Sapindales; family Meliaceae; genus Melia; species Melia azedarach. Next base: position 12,585,609 of record CM051407.1, on the reverse strand, counting down.
ATAAAAAAATAAATAATATATTTTCTATAATTTATATTTAGATGATATAATCTCAATTTCTAAAAAAGAAATATAATAATATCTCTTATTTTTTTAAATATAACTTACAGAAGTTAAATCAAAATCACTGTTAATACCTGTGCCCTCCAGATTTTTAGAGACCAATTTCTTGCCAAAATTTTACGTGAGTAGGCTACTGGAGTCCTTGTTATTAGCACTTGGGGGAAAAAAAAAGAAAGAAAAGAAGAAAAAGATTAAAAAAAATGGTAAAATAAGAATTTTGAAACTTTGGGTCTCCTCTCGAACAAACACTTTTTCTTCAATAAATTAAAAAAATTAAAAAATGATGTAACCAAACAGAATCAAGGGCATAAAACGGAGTTAATATATCCTCGACGGTAATAAAACCCAATTTCTTGAGACAGAAGAGAGAGCGGCGGCGAAGGAGAACAATCGTCTATCGCGGCGGTGACCATCACTGGCTCACTTCGCGCGCATCAGGTTGTCTGTAACACTAATTGTAGAATAAACATAGCCTATTTTTTTTAATTATTTTTGTTACGATATGAAATCACCTGAAGACGAATAAGAACAGATTCCAAAGTTTGGATCTTCTGCTTGTTTTTGGTTTTCGAAGCAACGAATAATTAATAGAATTTTGTTTTATTTTTCTTCATAAATTGTTAGTTTATGACTGCACAAAGAATTCTGCACTAGCTGCATTGTCTTTTAAATCCTTTTGCTGTGTATATCAACTGCAAAATTGTTGTAATTTGTTATATAGCGAATTTATCAAGAAATTACTTTTTTCGTTTTAATCTAAACAAGCTGGGCATGATCCTCATTTTCCTGTGTATTTACTGCCAGCATTTAATCAAGTGTTTTAATCTGCCGTGGATTTTGGTTCACGCAAATCTGCTTGTTTATTGTGTGTCCTCGTTGTTGTTTCCTTTAAGCAGGTTGTGCAGAGGAAGAATTTTTTTTAGACCATGGTTTCTTCTACAGATCCTGTTCATGATGACCATCGCTCTTTCCTCTCGCGGAAGAGGCTGAAAGTTTCTGATTTTGAACTCCAAGATTTTATTTCAAATATGTCGGAAGGCTCAATGCAACCTAGCGAACAAGGCTGTTCCACTCTTGGGTAGTGCTTTGGTGTTCTCTCATCTTGTTTTAGTTTTCCTTAGTTGTTCTCTCATCTTTTTTTAATTTTCCTTTGTTGTTCTCTCATCTTATTTTAATTTTCCTTGTGTGTTTTGCTATTGCTATAGACACCGAACTCCTCATTGCAATTACATCCATGTATGAAAGTAATCATCAATTTTGTTTCAGGTGTGTTAATACAGGTCATGTTTCTTCTCCTTGTTGTAATTTTGAGGAGAACTTTCATTCAAGTGCTGTCATGGAGATGAGCTGCCAGTCGAATGGCACTAGTGGTGATATTCAACAGTCTTCCAGTGCTGGAGGAACTTCATGCCAGGACAAGAGGTACTATGCTTATGCACCGCCCGCTATTGTGAGTGGGTGGATGTACCTTAATGAACAAGGGCAAATGTGTGGACCTTATATTCAGCATCAGCTATATGAGGGTTTATCTACTGGGTTCCTGCCTGATGAGCTTCCTGTATATCCTATTGTTAATGGGACATTAATCAACCCTGTGCCATTGAATTACTTCAGGCAGTTTCCTGACCATGTTGCCACGGGTTTTGCATATCTGAGTGTTGGCAGCATGAGACAAGATGTTCAGCATAGTGCTCCAATAACTGTTTGTCCTGATTCGCAGTTGGTATCCCAATCACTTGTCAATACCGACAGTTATATCTCGAAATCCAATCAGTTAATGTCAAACTGTGAAGCATCTACATGTACCACATCGTTTCTGCAAGAGGTAATTGTTCTTGTCTGTTTGAAATCTGTTGATTTGCTCTTTGTGAAAGAAATTCTGAGTTATATTCCACCATATGAAGTATTTGGTATCACATGTCTACTGGAGAATTTTCATTCTTAATTTCCATGTTTTATTCCAGTCAGGTGCAGATGCTTGCTGGTTGTTTGAGGATGATGAGGGGAGGAAACATGGACCACACTCACTTTTACAACTATATTCTTGGCACCAATATGGATACCTCAAGGATACAGTTGTGGTAAGTTAAGATGGTTTGGGTTTCTCATCCTTATTCTAGAAATGGATGTTTTCCAAGTATTATGTCTTCTTCAGTATGGGTTTGAAGTCTACTTGATTCTACCTTGGAAAATTTGTTGAAGGTTGAAGAATTATATTTTGGATTAGAGGGTTCCACTGTTGTGGAATATTCTCATTTTTGTTTAGTTCACCTTATGAAAACTAAAATTTCAATATCACATGGTATTGCTTTCCGCATTTTAACCGGGCCATGGTGTGTTTTTTGTGGTACAGTGATTTTATTTCTGTTATGACCAATTGTATTGTTATTATCATCTTTAACTGCTTGGATTTATCTCCTCACATAGTGAGTATTTTGCATATTTGCATTGGTTCTTACCCTGGCTTTATGATGATCTGATTTTGCAGATATATCATATTGAAAATAAGTTTGGTCCCATCACATTACTATCTGCTATGAAAACATGGAGAGCAGATAGCCCAGAAACTGTCCATCCATCTGGGTCTAAAATTTATAAGACTGCCTCATCCATGGACTTGATTACTGAAACTTCTGAAGGAGTTTCTTTTCAACTTCATGGTGGAATAATGAGAGCGGCACGTAGAGTTCTGCTGGACGAGATCATTGGCAACATCATTTCAGAATTCGTTACTAGAAAGAAATCTCAGAAACATCTTAAGGTTGACTTGGTTAATCAGGCCACTAAAAGTTGTTCTTCTGATGGCAAAACGGTAATGTTTTTTTGCTCTTCTGATGGAAAAACAGTAATGTTTTTTCTTATAAGCATAGGTCGTCTATACAACTTCCAAACAGCTACTCTTGATGTGGACTTATTTTTGTCTAATTAGGTTTCATGTCTTGTTTTTGTAGTCTGAAATTGCCCGTGAGAGCAATATTCTCTCTGAAAGGAATAATCACACTACTGCTGCAGTTGAGGCAGGAGCCAGCCATGATATTTCTGATCAGATATGTATCTATGAAATGCGTACTCAATCTTCTGCTTGCACAAAATCTGTTGGAAGCATTGAGAACTTCTGGGGGTCGTATACAGTTGTTTGTAGAATGATATTTGATTACTGTATGCAAGTCATGTGGAATGCTGTCTTTTATGACAGTGTAGCAGAATATTCTTCTGCCTGGAGAAAGAGAAAACTTTGGTTTCGTCGTTCAAATATTACTGGACCTGCCAGTAACCATGCAGATTGTGGCAACAAGATGGAGAATGTACCTGATGAACATGTAAGTGGTTAGACTGGTTTGGTAATGTTTATTATTAATTTTTTATACTTGATGCACTTGAATTCATTTTCTAACTGTTTTACAATTGCTCTCTGGGCAGGATCCCTCTGTGTCAGATGTTGATTGCCCTCCTGGTTTTGAGACGGTGGACATTGGAAAACATAATGGATTACAGCAATCTCATTTGTCTTCATCTGCTCCCCTGGGAGAGAAGTTATACGAACAGCAGAATTTATCATGCAATGATCATCTGATATTTGGTGATGTGAAGTGCATTCTGGGTGTTGTAGAAAATGCTCTCTATGTGTCCACAAAGGCAGCTTTTGCTGAATATCTTGAAAATCTCGTTCAGGATGAAGTGAAGAAATTAGTCATTGCTTCAAAAGGTGATAACAGGAATGAGGTAATATAAAATTTTATGGTTGGGAATTTTGCTTATTTCCGGAATATTGCGGTTTAAATTGTTATGCTCATCATTTATTGAAGGAACACTGTTGTTGATGCAGGGTGCTGTTGACCCATCAAATCATGGTCTATATAGTTGCCAAATTGGTTTTACAGACATGCATGATGAGATAAGGACTGATTTGAATGAAACGTCTGCTGAGATAATTCTACCTGAAGATTCTCAAAAGCTTAAACAAGTTGGAAATCCCCTGTCTGAGGATCTTTTGTATAATATTTTGGCAGGTGCACTTAAGAAATCACGTGATGGTTTTGTAGACAATGTGGTTGATGAGCTCAAAATTGATGAGCCTTCACCACCTGGATTCCAAGACTGTGCTAGAACAATTATTCCTTTGTGCAATGGTAAATTTCAATCTTCAAGGCCCAATAAGGGTACTGCTAAGGTCGAAGAATATGTTGCCATGGCAATGTGCCGTCAGAAATTGCATGACAATGTACTTAGAGAGTGGAAGTCCTTGTTTGTCGATGGTGCTCTTCGGCAGTTTCTTACTTCGTGGTGTAGCTTGAAGAAACACTCTGAACCTCATGGCAATGAGAAACGGGTCTGTTTTTGCACTTTAAGATTTTATATGATCATCATCTTAATTTTGCTCTTTAAATTGTACATCTTTTTATTTTTGCTTATATTATGTCTTCCTTTGGTGCTTATTTGGTGTTTCAGGAAGGAGCCTCTAATGCTTATGATGAACATTGTGCTGATACATCTGCTGTGGTAGATAAAATTAGGGACAGATCAAAACAATTTCACAGTTCAGAAGCATCTACAACTGCTGAAAAATATACATATTACCGCAAGAAAAGGTTGATGCGGAAAAAGTTTGAATCATCTCCTCATTGTTCGAATTCTGTTGACTATGCATTTCAAACTCCCTTAGAGAAATCGAAAAAACAGGAAGCTGCTGGAGATTTGTCCAAGAATACTGAAGTCCAATCCACTGCTGTATCTTCTGAAAAGATTGGAAAAAGAAAAGTCCTGACTAAATCTTCTCCCACTGCTAAAAGGTCTTCAAAAAAACATAATTTGCCCTGTGCTGCCTCATCCGCCAAAGGTCCCTCCTCTGCCAAAAGTACAAGGGGTCGGAAAGTAATGAAAGTTCCCCGTGCAGTTCAAAGTATGCTGTTCCCTGAATAATCTAATTTGTGGTTGCAGAAATTTTGATGGTAAATATTTTTGAATTGATGGTTTTTGTCCATACGCAGAGGACGATGTGCAGGCATTAAAACCTTCCAGAGAAAGGGTCTCCACCTTGAATGAGGATGTCAATGATGTTGAGAAGGTCATTCGTAGCAAAGGCCATCATGGTGGAATTGAGAGAGAGTGTACTCTTGATTCTTCCAAAAGTACACCGAGTGGTAAGTACTGTCCTCATTATTATGTTCTTTTCTTTTTTTCTTTTTGAAGGTGTTATATATGCATATATATGTAATTGATTTTTGTTTTGTCACTGATATTATGAATTCTTTCATGTGTAGCTTCCAAGGAATCCAAGCTGAAAAGGAAGCGCATTATGGATGGTGTAGAGTCACGTTCTACCAAGGCTTTTAAAGGATTGAAGGGTTCTGCTAAGCAAGCAGTATGTGGACAGGCTGCCTTGCAGAAGACTATGGCCAGTAAGTCCAGAACATCAAATCTCTACCCTAGACCTGATGGTTGTGCTCGGTCCTCAATCAATGGTTGGGAATGGCATAAATGGTCTCTGAATGCTACTCCTGCTGAAAGAGCTTGGGTTAGAGGGAATCAATATGTTCATGCCAAGTATTTAGGGTCTGAGGTTAATGCATCTCAGTGGGCAAATGGTAAGGGTCTTTCTGCGAGAACAAACAGGGTGAAGCTGCGTAATCTTCTTGCTGCTGCAGAGGGTGCTGAGCTTTTGAAAGCTTCTCAAGTGAAGGTGACTGAAGAGCTAATTTGTCCTTGGAATAACTTTATATTATCTTTAGTCATTGCAAAATAGTTTTTGCTCTTCGTCCTAAAGTATTATATTAATTGTCAGGCACGGAAAAAGTGTCTGCGCTTCCAACGGAGCAAGATACACGACTGGGGTCTTGTTGCACTAGAGCCAATAGAGGCTGAGGACTTTGTGATTGAATATGTTGGAGAGCTTATTCGTCCCAGGGTAATTTCCACTCAAGCAATAATGACTGCTGTTTTTAGGAGGAATCAACTGTTGTAGCTTTGTTTTTTCCTTGCTTCGGCGTGCCTCTGGTTTTAGATTGAATTTTATAGGTGTTTCCATATTCTCTTGACTGACTACCATTAACTGGCTTCTTTATTTTTTTGTAGATATCTGATATACGTGAACGTCATTATGAGAAGATGGGAATTGGCAGTAGTTATCTCTTTCGACTTGATGATGGTTATGTGGTAGGTAAAATTGCAATAATATGTTAGTGTCAGTTCTACCTACACTTGTTCTGATTTGATCTTAAGACTTACAGAGAGATTGAAGGGAATTTTGTCTCATTTAAACAATGAACTGAATCAACATGTGTTGAGATAAGGAAGCTACCATGATCTGCAATGCTTTCCAATTTGTGCATGACACTCCACATTTTTCTTTCTGTGAAGTTTGCTCTATATGGGCACAAAATGGCTTATTGCATGATAATTTCTCTCTGAATGTGCAGGTTGATGCTACAAAACGAGGAGGGATTGCTAGATTTATAAATCATTCGTGTGAGGTAGATGCATGAAGTAACTACGTGAAATTGGTCTGCTGATATCTTGGTGGTCTTGATCTGAACTAATAATTGATTTTGCAGCCTAACTGCTATACCAAGGTTATAAGTGTTGAAGGTCAAAAGAAAATCTTCATTTATGCAAAGCGGCACATAGCTGCTGGTGAAGAAATAACTTACAACTACAAGTTTCCTTTGGAGGAGAAAAAGATTCCCTGCAACTGCGGTTCCAAGAAGTAAGATGAATTTAGATTTATGACTCTGCATGCATCCAACTTTATGATATTTGCAACATTCTTGATAATTTTGATTGCTTTAGGGTAGTTAATTGTACATTTCTTCAGTGGCCATAATATTAAACAAAATATTGTTGGTTGAATGAGATTTCCATAGAAGTTTAATGCATCATCTGATAGCTTTTGTCACTTAGTGTTCAAACTTCAATTTGTTAATGCTGCATGTTGTTTATTTATATTTTTTCTCTTTCTTTGTTCAGGTGTCGTGGATCATTGAATTAGGATTATTTTGAGGTGTTCATCCGGGTATGTACCTATATCTTTTTTCCTTAGGTTGAATTTTCATTTTAGGATCCAATACATACAGTATTATTTATCACTACATGTTTATGTTCATGGTTCATTCTCTGGAGTTTGGTTTGTCTTATTCTAGACTTCAAAATAATTGATATCCTTGATATGTAATTGTTCTTCTTGATCTTTGATATGACAAACTTTGAATTCCCTAGTCTAAAATTTCCCCCTTCTGTCCTACATTATGTATGTGTATTTAGTTGGGTGGTCTATAGTTTAGATGATCATTCTTAATTTGCTTTTCTGAGGCAACCATTAAGGCGCAAAATTGGAGAAATTTGTTTGTTGAAAACACTTGTGACATTAATTAAATTAGATGCATCTGATTTCTCTAATGTGCAACTTGGGTTTCATAACTTGGGGGTGGCTATATATGGTCCTCATAATTTAGCTATGTTATAAACTAGCCGTTGAACTGAATGACTGACCTTGTTAGTGGAAAAATCTCTCTTCTGATTAGTGTATTGTCCAAGATTTCATCTTTTGAACCATCTTAATATTGGGTTGATATTTTCTTTTTGGCTAATTATAATTCAACTGTTCTGATGAACCTGTTGATACATGTCCCACCATCTGGTGCAATCAATCTATAATAAGGAATCTTTTAAGAGAAAATAATCCTATAATCTCCATCACATACATGGGCCTGAAAATGTTTTAATTGCCAAAGAGATTATGTATATGGATTTGATGTCTTCTCTCTTCACTGTGGAGGTATTAGGGTTTTATTCTATGGTTCTCTTTGAATTTAATTTTATTCGAACTTACAGGTCAGTATACTTCTGTTGCAGCAAGAAGCTGTGATTATCCTGTCACCCAGTAGCTTGTTGCATAAAATTTTTATTGGATGTTGTAACAAAGTGGAGTTGAGTCACAGTTGAGTATTTGGCAGGGGTTATCATCAGTCATATGCTCCTGACACCTAATTGTTTACATATTTAAATAAATTCAAATATCCTTATTAATTTAAAAAAAGAAAATATCTTTATTAAGGAGTCAATGTTTTTTCAGAAAAACAATGTTCAAGTATAAAATTGTATATGTAGTAAATTAACTTCATTTAGATCCATTTTTGATTGATATATTATGTTATTAACCTGCAATTTATGTTTTGAAAACGTGAACATTCCCCCTTGGGACAAATTTTGTATATGGACAATTTGATATACCAAACTAAAAAGAAGAGTGATGGAAAAATAGTGGGAACTTGGTAAAAGTATTCCTTATGCATATTATATACATAATAAATTTGTCAATGCCTAAATGCTCATTTGTCTAGTATATTAGTTTAAGCTTTCTTGGTTCAAATATTGAAATATGTTACACTCTTTATTAACTACTCATGAAATGGTCAGTTTGATAGAACCACTATTGGGTTTAATATCTTTTGTATAAATTTCTAATGCTTGCCAAATTTTGAGTTGATTGGGAAGTGGAAACTATCCCATAAGGGCATTCAAAATTCTACATCATTGTAAAAGAAAATATGGGTTGAATAGTTAAAAGTATTCAATTGTAAAAGCAAATCAAATTAAAAGTTGGTATTGAGTGTAATAATATCGAATGTTAAATTATTGTGATTTTATTTTATATGTGGGTGGGGTTTGTGCATCCTTGGGTACACAATAACATATTTGACTTTCCAGTCATATTCTATAGCATAATATAAAAGTGCTGTGTGTTGACATGTTACTTTCATAGGTCCATCTCCACTAGTAATGGATTTCATATGGTGCAAGAAAAATATTTGCAGTGTGTGCTGCAGTTTATATACATCGAGATGCAACAGCTTAAGTGAGCTTGCCATTTTTATTTTTCTCGTTTTTGGGCATTTATATCTATAACCTTTAACCCTTTAGTAAAAGCTGCTGGGTATGGTATCCTAGTTAGGTTGGCAATAATGATAATTGCTATAAGTTTTGGCTGACCATCAATGCATCGTCTTGATAGGAACCTCATACTGTGTTTAACAATTTCCTTGAAAAATAGCCTTGGCATGATTGGCATAGCCAGTGCCACTAAACCAAATCCATGCAGATTTCTTTAGGAAGTTCAAGTTATACTGCTATAGTTTTGGTTTTGATTGAATTTGATTTTTGTCTCATCACAAAGGAGATTTAAGTATCAATCTCATCTTTTGATGTTGGAAATTGTTTATAATGCCATGGAGCTTTTTACTATTGAAAATCAAAACGAACCATCTGTGCATGAATTGTGGGAATTGATACAGTTATTATATAATTTCAGGATTGAGATCACTGTTGTCAAAAAGCTGGGCGATCTGTTCTGGTCTTCCTTTTGTATCGAGTTTTTTGACTATTCTTGGAGGATGAGGTCCTGACGTGTGCAGTCTTGTACATAGATCTCTGTTGCAGATGAGTTTCTCTTCTTAGAAACTGTAAATCAGTTAGTGTTTTCTTGCTAACAGCATTTTTGGAATAACAATTTTTTGTACAGACATGCATTGTTTAATTATTTATTCAATATAAATAAATGGAATGAACATATACAAGGTAATTCTTGTGAATGATACTGGTAACTTTGCCGGTTATATTAGTGGTGAAAATCATTCTAGCCCTGTAACTCAAATTGTACTGTGTTTAAATACTTAAACTGTGAAACAGAGATATCGAGGACAACCAGAAATTGTTTCCTGTATTTTGCAAGGCCAAAATTTGTTACAGGAGGGCTCAACTGCTCTGGCATATCAACCATTTTCTTAGAAAGGTTATAGTGCTATGTTTTCTTAACATAACCGTCAATGTGCTTCATGAACAGTCGTCTTGAATGTTGGGTTAAGATTGGGCTGAATGCAGGATGGTTATGTAGAAATTTACTTGCATGGGTAAAGGTTTTTATTTTGTTCAAATTACGGTCCCATTGGGCATGGCCTATTGAATATGCAAATGAATTTTACACATGCTGGTCTAGCTAATTTGTATGGCCAGGGGATGTTTGTATGCTTCCTTGACCAACTGTAAGGAAGAGGAGACTGGCAACAATGAAGTGAGAAGATAAGGACCGAGTTAGAGTGGTTTCAGGGAAAAAAAACTCATTACCCCACTGACTTTGAATAAAACCATGAGAATGGAGCGGGACATTTATTTAGTTCCAAATGTCCGTTGCCATTGATTTGGTTCTTTGATTGTGCAAGTGTCATCCCTTCATTGGGAATGAAGGTTAATCAGCAGCAGCATTTTTGGGAATTTTGTCTAAGCTCTTTAAATCTGCCATTTGCCAGACTATTTTTTAGTTTTTTTTTTTGTTAATTTGTGCTGTGTTAATTTCATTCGTTTTTATTATTTTTTTTTCACTTCCATTTGGCTGCAGGAGTAGATCAACTAGAAACACATTCTTAGCTGCTGGACGGTCATTTTTGTATCTTAAGGTATGTTATGTATCCACTTTATCGTTTCCTTTATTTATCACAATTACCGAAGCTCCACTGTGGGCTAGTACTAGTGACGGGGAAGTACCAGTCAAAATATAGCGAGTAACCAAGTTAAAATTTGCCCACCAGGACACACGATTATTTTAGTGGGAGAGGAGAGAATTTTACTGTAGTTCGTTCGTTAGCGGCTGGGCATAGGAAGGCTAAAATTTTCTTGCTTCCAACTTATTTTAGAGTGGCCCTGACTTCACAAGAAATAATATTAAAAACGTTTTGCTTTTATCAATGCTGTGCCGAACATTAAAAATAACGGCTTTTATATCTCCAATAATTGGCTTAACGGGAGTCAAAGCTTTTAACCTCTGTACAAAGTGATTTTGAGCAATAATTTTCTGTTCAGAGGATGTAAGTCAGTTGGGGAAATGACTAAAGTGAGCTAATAATTAAAAAAAAAAAATGATCGGAGACAGTCTTAAATCCTTTACGATAAAAAAGCCAGTTGCACAGCATCTTGGTCTGCATTAAGGTCATTTAAATTGTAATTCAGTGTCTTCAATTGGATCAACTTCTTTTAAATATCATTGCATATGAAAATATTTTCTCAATTTTGATAAGTAAATATACGAGGCCCAATCCCACTACGTAGAGTTAACCAAATAGAGTAGGTACATTGTATGTTTGCAATGGAGAAAGTATAAAATTAAATCACTAAAACATTAGGTTTATTGAATATAATTATTTATTAAACATTTACGTTATGCTTGGAATTGATATGCTTCTGCGTGACTTCAAAAGTACAATAGCGAAAATATTTGCTAACACAAACCCTTAATGCTGTCATTTATTTTTACACTTATATTTGGCATATAGTGATCCTATCCTACAACATTTTAATTGCAAACTAATCCTTCGAGTAAATATAAGGTGTAGTGTTTTAAAATTCAATAAAGGTGTAACATAATAAAAATATATTTTAAATCAATATAATCTGTAGGTTGTAGGACAAAAGATCATTGTGTTCTATCTTGTTTTTGTACATTTTGTTGCATTTAGAGCAACTAATTTTGAAGATATTGACATGATGAGGAATTGATTCAAGTGTTTGAAGAAAATAATCACATGCATCAGAAAATACATTGCTTTTAAATTAATGAACACCTTGAATACATGCTTAAATAATTATGAATAGTTGTCTTATTACATTTTTTATTTTTGGGATGGCATTGTATTCTTATGCTTTTTTTATTTTTTTTTTATTTTGGCGGTATATTTCTCTTGAAATTTGGTGACTAGTTTAGTGGTGGGCTAAGTGATGGAGAAGCCCGAAAACTCCTTTCCTACAGCTTTATGCAAAAATGAAATTGTAGATAATAAAAGGATCCCATGTTTTATATCTAAATCCTTGTACCAGAGGTCTTAGCTCACATTGTTGAAGGTTTTCGTAGTTGCTGAATTGGATTTCATTGGCCAAGTAACTCCGCCTGTGTCTTGTTTAACGTATTGTCTTCACACAGCCGGTCCCAAGCCCGGATAAAGGAGGAGGGTTGTGATAGCTAATAAGACGTGATAAAACTTCCAAACATCTCTTGTGGGCACGTTGGATGTATTGGTAGTTCGAGTTGATTTTTTTGCTTCTTGAGTTGATTTCGATAAATGAAACAAGACAACTATTAATAATTATTCGTAAGCATAACAATTATACATGCAAGTTGCGCAGCATCTTGGTCTGCATTAAGGTCATTTAACTTTCATGCTATCTATGTACTAAACTACATAACGTACAAAAACATGTCTAGAATGAAGTCCTTAAAAATACATTCTTGGTTCTGAATGATGCATGATGCATATCTCTAGACACACGCATGCATGATGCATATCTTTATCTCAGCCCGTCCCGCCCCCACTTTACTTACCCCCATCTCACCTCATGAACAAATACAAACTACAAAACTTTTATGTTTTAAAATTTGTGAGGGAGAATTGGTTAATCAATTCTTTGATATTTTACTTGTACAATGAAAATTAAGAAATAATCTTGTAAATATATTTTTGTTTACAGAGTGATTTGATGTTTTTTTTCTTTTTCTATATTCTTGGTTGGTAATCAATGTATGCAAATTTAATACACAAAACAAATACACCTGATTAAAGCAAATGAATGGAATCTTTGGATGAATTGTCACGCTGGTTCTCACTTTATCATGGTTGTCAAAAAGCGTAAAGCCGATGGCCAATTAGTAAGTCGGCCACAGAAGCGAATCAAGAAAATCTTTCAGAATAGTTTTTGTATTGAGAAACTAATATCGTTTTGGAAAAATGGATTTAGTATGCGCTTGCATGATTTTATCCTAGGCAATCAATATATCTAGTTATCTTTGAAGTAATTTGACTGAATGTAAAAGTGAAAATGGCACTCGAATCCAACTGACAGAAGCGAAGCCAGTTTGAAGTTTGAACCAATTGCTTGAGCAAATTAGCAGAGGAATAGAAGGATTTTGATTAACTATATTTTGGGCTAATCAACTGGGCTAGGTGTCATAGCCTAGGATAAATTAAGTAACCTCTGACAACACATGCACAAAGATAAAAAATTCAAACATGTAATAGAACCGGGCGGCTCAACATCAATTTGGTTAAGAGCTTAAGCTTAATATGAAATTAACTTGAGGCTAATCTAAAGTTTAACCCTATTTGGTTAATATGACAAAGTGAAATGTATGGAATATATAAAAACCAAAAAAAAAAAAGAGGGAAAGAAATAAGTGGGCACGGGCACACACTTTAGAGTAAATAGAATAGCATAAAAATGCTATATTAGCAATAAGTGTGCGAAAATACCAATTTTCATTCCATCATACGGTCTGTTGCAGACCCAGGACCCATACCCAAACACCCCCACCCAGCTCTAACTTTAATGCCGTGCTTTCTTTTTCTCTGTTCTTCTTCTCATTTCTCATATAGCATTAAATTATATTAATATTATTATTCACTGTTATTTAGCTTTCTTTTACTCACCGAAAAGAAAAATTAAGGGAAAAAAAAACAAAGAAATAAAGATAAAAAAGCGAACTAGAACCAGTGTGAGACTGAGCGTGTTATTCCTGGACTACTACTCTGACTATCTCCATCGCTAGTCTTTTTAGCTTTACTTTTGTCTTTCCTTGTCCTTAGATTTCTATTAATTAATTATTACGATTAAATAAATAAATGAATAATAATAATAATATTATTATTATTATTTTTTATTCTCTCTCTTGTTGCATCAGAAGAGCAAAATCTACTTGGTGTCAGCTTCTGGTTAAAGGCCCCCTTTAAAAAGGAAGCTCTGGGTTGATTGGTTTAATCTAAATCTTTTAATCTTATCACAAGAAAGAAGAAGAAGAGAAAAAGGTGGAAATAAAACTAAAAATGTGAGAGATTTGTCGTTGAACACCATCAAAATCTGCTGAGTTTGTTCTACTTAAACCAGTAAGTTTAGTGGCTGCTAACAGTGGAAAGTTAGAGTGGTTTGAGTGAGCTATGGGGTCTGAGCAAAATAGATTCCCTCAGCAAGAACGGGTACGTTTCTCATTCTTCATTTTTAATATCCGTTGCATTTTTGTAAGCCAGATCTGGTTTCTTTACTTTCCCTTCTTCCTCAGATCTGTGGATACTTTGGGGGTATGTTTTCATTTAAATTCTTAACTGATCAGATTTCGATTTGACATTAGTGTTAATCTCTTCTGACTGTTTAACTTGATGATCTAAATTTTATAATATTGCTACTGATTTTGTTTTCCTTTTCCTTAATTTCGTCTGTGTATGGACTTATTATGCTTCATGCATTAGCTGCTGCTTAAGCTATCATTTTCATTTTCATTTTCCGCTTAATTTGTATGAAATGGACAGCAACGTTAAGTAGTTAGAATTAATTCACTAATAAAACCTTGAAATTTTTTGCACTTACTTTAATTATATTAGGTTTTTATCTATGTATTGAAATGTCAAACTGGTTGCTTCATGGTGCAAGTTGGTCGTACGGACCTGCTGGGTGTATAGTATCAAACCCTTGATAGATCTATTGGCCTTAAAAGACTTGGGCTATCGTATGTACTGTGAAGTGAAGACCATGAATTGCAATTTAAGATTAGGTGGACTTTGAATCTATGGACGAAAGACATGTTCAGAACTTTAGAAACCAGTTATAACAAGTTCAGCCTTTCAGTTAGTTGACCTGTGGGGTTCATTTGGCCATTCATTTTTAAACTTACATTTGCCAATGCCCTATTTCTATGCTGGGATTACTTCTTCGGGTTTTAATTGAAACAATGTGCAGTCATTTGGAAGAACATAGAAGCATGATTTTTGAGGTGCAGTTTTGTATAAATCATGTCTTATAAAAATCATCTTAGGCGCTCTATCTGTCACTTGATGTGCCCGTGTCTGCAAACTCACATATGCATTATATATAATAAGTAGCTTTATTAGCTCCTGATCTCCTGTCAGCAATACCCAAACATTTGTATTTTTGTGTACCTCTTGATACTGAAATGGTAACTTCAATGTATATTTTGGTTTCAATTAGAAATTCCAAAATATGAATCTAGCCCTGAATTTCTGAAACTCAGACACCATGAGAGAACCCTTACCAGCTTAAAGTTAACAATTATGTTTTGAGAGTGGCTGTTCTCTAATTAGTTTTCTTTTTTACTGGTTTTTCTCTTTTTCTTGAGCAATCTGGTCTTAATAGTACTCCACTTTATTGACAGCGAAAGAGATGGGGAGGATGTTGGGGGGCATTTTCTTGTTTTGGTACACAGAAAGGTGGAAAGCGTATTGTACCTGCATCTCGTATGCCCGAGGGTAATGCATCTGCTGTCCAGCCTAATGGACCTCAAGCTGCTGGGTTGCCCAACCAAGCTACAACATTAGCTCCATCGCTTCTAGCTCCACCCTCTTCACCAGCCTCTTTTACAAATTCTGCTCTTCCTTCAACAGCTCAGTCACCAAGTTGCTTCTTGTCATTATCTGCCAACTCACCTGGTGGTCCTTCATCCACCATGTTTGCCACTGGGCCATATGCCCATGAAACACAACTGGTTTCTCCTCCTGTTTTCTCAACCTTCACAACTGAGCCATCCACAGCTCCTCTCACTCCTCCACCAGAGTTGGCCCACCTCACTACTCCCTCTTCTCCAGATGTGCCTTTTGCTCGATTCCTGACATCTTCTATGGATCTAAAAGGAACCAACAAGACTAATTACGTTGCTGCAAACGATCTTCAGTCAACATATTCACTTTATCCCGGGAGTCCTGCCAGCAGTCTTATATCACCAATTTCGAGGACTTCTGGTGAATGTCTATCATCATCTTTTCCTGAACGGGAGTTCCCTCTCCAATGGGATCCTTCAGTCTCTCCACAGAATGGAAAATATTCAAGGAGCGGTTCTGGCAGACTGTATTCGCATGATACCAATGGTGGTTCCAGGGTCTCTCAAGACACAAATTTTTTCTGTCCTGCTACATTTGCACAGTTCTATCTGGATCACAATCCTCCATTTCCTCATACTGGTGGGAGGTTAAGCGTTTCCAAGGATTCAGATGCTTATTCTAGTAGCGCAAATGGGCATCAGAACAGGCACACTAAAAGTCCCAAGCAAGATGTGGAAGAATTAGAAGCTTACAGGGCTTCATTTGGATTCAGTGCAGATGAAATCATCACTACCACTCAGTATGTGGAAATCACTGATGTAATGGAGGACTCATTTACTATGACGCCTTTTACCTCCGATAAACCCGCCTTTGAAGAAAGTGTAAAACCTGCATTGGGGGATGAAGAACAAAAATCTCAAGGAACTGAATCAGATCTTGTGGATGGGGGTGTACACCATGAACTTTCATGTAATGGATATGAAGGTGAGCGCTGTTTACCCAATCTAGAATTTCTACTATGTTGGTGAACTGTGAAAAGGGAAGTAAAAGAAATTTTAGATCCATTAGAAAAGCCCACTTCAGTCTTAACCTAATACAAGTTCTATAATTTGTTTTCTGCCATCGGCAATTAACTGCATTGAAGTTTGTGTAGAATGTGTTATTCCTTGCCATCAGCAATTAACTGCTTTTAAGTTTGTCTAGAATGTGTTATTCCTCCTGATGCAAGTCAATGCATGTCATTTTTTTGTGCATTCAACCTCCATTTCGGTTATTCAAGTAGAGAACCTTCCCTAGTAAAATCAGTCATTTTACGAAATTGTAAATTGCATTTGTCAGACTTGGATAAGAGGTCATAGGATTAAATCCTGCCAACTCCAAGATTAGGTCAGAGTTTGGTCCATATTTGAGGGTCTGTGAGGGTAAGGTGTCTAAATAAAAAACATTGCTTTTCTGATATTGTCTTCTAAGGCTTCCTGTTCCATGTCATTGGATCTCCTCCCATTGTTATTCTCCTGCATCCTGTTGCCTGCAAGCAATAATGTTTTCTCGTTCCATGACTCAGAGAATAAACCAAGAAGGCAAACTGGAGATGCTTCTGGATCAAGTACCTCTGGTAATCATGTTCTGATGGATGAAGAGGATGTCTTTTCAAAAATGAGATCATCCAGAAACAGCAGAAAATACCACCAAGGTTTGTCGACTTCTGATGCTGAAATTGACTATAGGAGAGGAAGAAGCTTAAGAGAAGGCAGAGGAGATTTCGCGTGGCATGACTGAGGATCAGAGCTGGGCACTATTTATCACTTGTTTGCATATGTATTAATTTGCTGGTTTCTTTTGTTAAACTTTGCTGTTTGGAATCTCTGTGATAGATGGAGTGATCTTAACCTGTGATCTAACCACATCTTTCTCTTCGCTCTCCCTCTCCCTCTCTCTCTCCTCCAATCAGGTGTAACCTGATCTTGCTGATTGGCGAGTATATTCTCAGTGATACTAGCCATGCGCCTCTCTCAAAAGTTCACATTTGCACCATTAAATTTGCATATTTGGCGAATTGCAATTAGAACTTCTATCAAATTGTTGGAGAACTTCCACTGTGCATTTTAGTTAACCCACATCTTTAGCATTTCTAGGTGATTCTTATTGTGTGATATATATAATTAATTTTGCTTGATTATATTATTTGGAAAGTTCTATCTGCGTGCTTTGATCAACCCATTTGGTTAAACATTACCGTCTACAATCCCGAAGAGGTGAATAACACTTTTGGCCTTGTCGGAAGTTGAGGAGAGGTCTGAATTTTTGTGAACTTTCTTCAGGACAGAGTTCAGCCCATGCTAGACACATCAAACGTGTTCTTAGAAGAATAAGGAGGAAAAAGTAGAAATGAAATTTAGTGGTAGAAAACCAATTCTGTCGAGTAAAAGCTTTTTTGGGATAAATATTGATGTTTAGAAAGACGAGATCATAAGGAGATGGGTGTTTGACTTGCGCTTCTGACCCTACATGCGGAAACCTGACGGTAGGGATCATATGAGCATGGCTTATAAAAGCATCAAGTGTTCAACAAAAGTTGGTTTACCCGAGTATATTTTCTATCACACCAAATTGTTGTCCGAGCCATTTATAGAAGAAGTATTATCACATTCTTCCTCTGAGGTTTGAGGTTTGGTATAACATAAAACATCTTTGCAACAATAATCACTGACTATTTTTATTTTATTTTACCGTTATAACCTTTTAATTGAATCAAAGATAAAATTATAAATTTAACGGATTATTTTAAATTCATTTTGAATAATAATATTTTGATCCCTAAACTTAAAAAAATTAGAATATAATTTATTTAATTTTAATAAATTAATTCATATTGTATTATTATTATGATAAAGTTAAATAGTATTAAAAGTAAGAACAAAAATAAAAATTGAACATTATAAAATTTTAATTTAACAACTATAATAATTTATAAAATTGTAAAAATTTATTAAAACCTCTTCCAATTAAAATAAAATACTAAAGAATAAAGTATAAAAAATTTATAAATATTAGTAAATTTCAAAAGAAAATAATTAATTAATAAGAACAACAAATAATACAAATTAAATTTTCAAGCAAATTAATATAAGAAATTGCAATATATGAATAACAATAATTAGCACATATATACATACAATATTCTCAAAAAGTAATTGACCTAATTAATTATTCCTAAAATTGAAGATAAAATTTAATATATCTCATATAATGCGAACATACAATTGTTTCAAATTTAAAATTAATTAACAAAATGTTTTCACTATTTAAAAGCATTTTCAGTAGTATTAAAAATTTAAAATCTATGTCTTAGACCAAAGAGTAGAAATACAATTAAAAATAAGGTTAAGAATTAAGACATGACTTAGATCTATTATATTTTTTTATATTATAAAATGATGTTATCTTGATAATAGGTTTGCAAAAAATGATAAAACATATATTTTATATAAATATTTGTAAAAATATTTTAGAATATATGCGTTCGTACTATATTCTAAACGAATATTATATACTCTTATTATATTCATACCATACATAATTTTACACTTACTATTATATTTACCATAAAGATAAAATACAAACAAATATACTAATAGGCTCTACAGTTTATATGAGTTTAAATAATTTGCTCTCATTAAATAAATAAGAATTCAAAAAATATTTCTACATCAGATTGAGCAAATACAAAAGAGAGATATAAATCAGTTTTAATTTGTTATTTTACTAAAGTTTAGAGACTATAATATTATTATTCTATTTGAGTGGTCAAGGATAAATTTATAATTGTTGCCAAGTTTGTTAACGGCAAAATAAAATAAAGATGGTAAGTGATCATTTTTTTAAAGATATTTTCTAAATGATATTATACTAAACCTCAAGGGAGGAATGTGATAATACCTATGTATAAAATATTAATTCAAAGGGTAAAGAATTTGATTCTACTTTGGATTTAAACAAAAAGCGCAAGTATGTTGTTTTTTTTTTCTATCCAATCTAATAATTGTATAGAACTTTGAAAATCTTGGATGCCACAAGTAATATTCCAAAATTATCGAGAAGAACCACTAGATTCCGCTTCTGGGTAGGCAACTTGTGCTTGTGCTTCAACTAGATAACTTATTTGGGTGAACTGTTGTTACTCGAATCTTTTTACTCTTTGACGCATATTCGTCTTTGTTACTCGAATCCTTTTCCTCTTTGACCCATATTCATCTATTGACATTGAAGTCATAAGTGAACCCTGGAAGTACCAGTTGAATAAGAAATTATCATATTATGAGAGGGGGTCAGATCAATAAATGACTCTTATTCATGTAAGAAATATTTAGGGGTTTACCTTTTAAAGGTGTGTTTTAAAATCTCTTCCGTTCTGCAAAAATGCTTCAGAATCATCATAAATATGAGAACAAAGGTAGGTTTGAATGTTAAAATTATTTGGAGAAAGCTAATACAAAATATGAACATGTGAAAAATCTAAGCGGACCCATAAATTTTCTCAGTATTGACAATCTTTTATGGCTGGAAAGAAAATTACAACATATGATCTGTTCTCAACACACATTTAGCGCCTCACAAGTTTAATGACAGAACAGAATTACAACTCGAAACCAAATGAGCAACCAAACCTGGAAGATAATAGAAAGAAGAAATCAGGTCGATACATTTTACAGAAGGATATTAAACTGAACATACCAGTTCTCACACTCAGATCCAAAATATTCGCTTTCACTCTGCCTGTCAAAGGCCTAGTGTGGCAAGAGAGAAGAGTGGGAAGAAAAAAAACAAAAAGAAAAGAAAAACTCTATTTTAGCAGCCCGGAGGCATCTGATCACCCAAAATTGAAGATCAAACAGAAGAATAGCACTCATAATCAGCATCTATGTCAGCAGAATCCCTCTTTCACTTCCATCATCTTTATCTTCATATTCAACCTCTGGAAACTCTGTATCAGGCAGTGGCTCCTGAAACTGAACACCTGGTGCGTGCTGTAACTTTGAGAGATTAAGAAGAAGAAGTGCTTTTATTTCATCCAAATGTCTTCGAATTTTTTTTTTTCATGCTACTTGGAGCAACATGAAGTGTATGCTCTGGACCAACATACTGATAATATTCATGTTCTGGCATCTTGTCCTTAAGTTCAACCCCAAGTGCAACACCGGTTTCATAGCACCAGTAACGAGCAACATTTAGAAGCCGTATAACCACCGCCACCCAACAACAACAACAACAGCGGAACATTGAAGGCCTTTGATAGCAAGATTAAAGCAACCTAATCTATCACTCGACAAAGAATCGGCACCACATTGTAAAACTAACAGCACTGGGTTTGTAACTTCCATTACTTTAGTCATGATTGGTTTGAATAAATACTGGTAACTCTCATCACCAATTCCATCTTCAAGTGGAACATTCAGAGCATAATATTTCCCTTTTCCAACTCCAACATCATTCTTACCTCCTGTGCCTGGACAATAATCTCCAAACTTATGAAACGAAATAGTCAATAACCCTATCTATTGAATAAAAAGCTTCCTCTGCGCCGTCTCCGTGGAAGACGTCAAAACACGATCATGAACTTTTAAGAAGTTCAAGAATGGGTAAGACAATATCATTAACATAGCAGAAATCAAAAGCTTCACATTTTTATTCTTGAATTCAAAACTTAAAAATTTAAAATCAAATATATAAAATCATAATCTCTTAATTTTCAATTCTTAAATTTTTCAATCTTTTTTATAAAATCAACTTCAAAATCTCAAATTCAAAATTCAAATCTTAACATCTATAAACATGTGGTATTAGATAAGAAATAACAATTTTTTGAAGGGAATTGCCTCCAGTTTCCATAATCAAACTGACCAAATCTTCCAACAACTTCGCATAAGAGAGAGACACACAGAAAATATGAAATTGGTGAAGATAACTTCTTTGTGTTTGTGAGTACAGTTTTTAGGAGATTCCTATAGCATTACAGATACAGGTCGGAAATCCTATGTTCGTTGAGAATTTAAGCTCGTTGAGAATGTAACTTCTTTCCAAACACCAAGAGATCTCGGATTTTCTAAAACTTATCCTGCGCGGCTCCAATTGTATAAATTTTCTTTCTAAAGAGGAAAAAGATAAAACAGTTACACGCCACTTTTTGACCCTCCCCTTAATTAAGCCATTACAATAGACGACACATCTTCCTGATTCCACTAATTTTCACTAAAGCATACATCATCCTGATTCCATTAATTTTCACTAAGCATGTAGAGCAATTAAAATCTACTTCTTGCATTACGACAAAATAAATACCAAAAAGGCCACAAACAGGAAGAATGAATTAATTATTAAATGCAAACCTGGCAACATAACTTTTTTTCAAAGAATAGAAAACTTTGACCACATCAAAAATCAACATTTACGAGACAAAGTAGCAACCCATGTAGGATTATCTCGCAAGTCTTCCAACAGCTCAAGTTACTCCGCATAATTCAAAAAAATAAATGTGCTCTAAAACTGAGTTAACCATTCGAGAGTAAGTTATAGTGTCTCTAGAAGTGAATATACAATTCGAAAATTGGCATCTTCAGATAATCTATGCACGGGATGGTAAAATTTTTTAATATCCAATGATTACACGCGTACTATATAATGAATTCGGCATTGATATTGCATGTAAGACTAATATCATAAATTTTGCTTTTTCACTGATTGTTGAAAAGCAGAACTCAACAGGTATCTATGACAACTCTCCATCCACAGTTTTAAGGCTGTTGGTCTGTGCCCTGTCCGAGCGAAATTGGCATGACAGTTCCATATATATTATTTTTCTGTTATGAATTCGGGAATTGATCCTTACTTTCAAGCCATGTGAGCTTCCTGCCGTTTCACCTAACAAATGAAAAAAATGAACTCGCTTCTTATTACAAAGACACCAAGACAATCATATCCCTGTTTAAGTTAATATGAAGCAAGAACAGTGACAGAATCACATTGCATTACACTTTGTGCTAGTAAGGAACATACCATATAATGTACAACATCTTCTCGCCATGCAAGAAAAATAGCATGATCTAGTAAAGTCATGTTGTTGGCCGCGTCATTGTAGACAATCCACGACCCACAGGAATAACTCCCGGATAGCCTTCATCAGATTCTTCCTCTAAAGAAGCTGCAAAATATAAAGTTCGGGTAATTGAGAAGAAAAGTCTTATAAAATCATACTTCAAACAATTATTTTCTAAGGTTCTTATGGCATGTAGCAAATTCATGGACAGATCTAATGGCAACAAACCTAAGAATAAGTGTGCCCTTTTTAAAAGAAAAAAAAATGACAGAATAGGAAAGGAATAGGAAGGAGAAAAAGGAGAGAGATATTTCGTGTCTGGAAGCCTCCAGTAACAAGGCTTGTTATTTTATAATAAATGAATCCATGTATTGAGAAATGCTGTTAGACTGTTTGAGAATATCTACTGCAGTTTTCAAAGATTTCAAACTGGTGAATGTTAAAAGGCATTATCATCTATCAAGAAAAGTACAGTATATGAGAGAGAACAAGCAGAAGCAATGTAGGCAGGAAAAAAATCAGAAGACATGTCCTTACCAGCATCTTCATCACCAGTCTGAGCCCCAGCAACCCCAACACATGAATATAAAGAATCCTCGTCAACTCTCAACTGCTCATAGGCAAGGTATACATCCTCAATAGAAGCAGCTTCATACAGTGAAGTGAGATCTTTAATGCATGATATATCCTGACCACCACAGCCACAAAAAAACAAATATATTTTTTTAAAAGTTGACCATATAAGATTATAAGAATAAATCAGAAAACTTTTTAATTTGAAAAACCTTTTTGACAGAGATTTCCAACTTACCTTCCTTGGAACAGAAGAAGCTTGCAGGTGAGCCAACAATCCAAGCCAATAAGCATTTGACTTAATTTCAGCTTCATGTCTCATGAGAAGAGTTCGCTTTGCCTGTGGATTGCAACAGATCATTATATTGATCCTACTACAGTTCACTAAAACAAGGCAAAAATGAAAGCGTATTCAGATAAAAGTGCGACAACTAACCCTGTCCAACTCCCTTTGGACAATCCTGTTGCTATGCAAACCTCTAAGAACATTTTTGCATGCATCAACAGCTTTATGTACCTGGATGTGAAATAGACCCAGAGCTTGTAAAGAGGTATGAGATTACAGAAGAGCATCTAAAGCAGATGAATGGAAATTAAACTCTCACCTTGCCTGGGGTTGATGTTACAGAAATCACATACCATCCAAGCTTAAGTCTATCAAACAGGTTCAATTCAAAGGATACATCGTAAGTTAATCCAAGAGAATCCCGGACTGTCGTGAAAAGCCTGAAAAAATAACAAAGAAACTTTTACGTGCATTATACAACATTCTGAAATTTTCCAAGGACTGCATATTCATTATCACTATTTTCATTCCATAGGAAAAAGCTCCAGAGAAATAGCAAAGAAAACAATCTAGAACATGCAGACTTGCTCCGGCTGATGAACATTGAAGGAACACATTTTTGCATCAGTTAATTGTAAATGCCGGATATGTGCAGTGCAACTGTAAGAATGACCTGGAATTTATGATCTCAGCCAGCAGCCCCATTGTAATCCCAAAGAAAAGTGGATGACTGCGAAGTTTTCTTTGTTGATCCTTCTTGACATCCTTCCTTTCCATAAGCAGTTCCTCGGACTTTGGTTGTATATCTGCATATGTATTACAGTTAATTATAAATGGATTGGTCATATCAAAGTAGAAGCTCCTAAAACTCCAGAAACTACAAAAAATAGAATAGCACCAAATAGAAATATTTATTCAATTCATGTATACATATCAAAAAGAAAAGCATCTAATCTTTCATAGCTTCGCTGTGCTAAACTAAAATAGCAACAGAATCACCATCTACGTATCTGATACACCAAGTGGAATTTAGAGCAATTACTAATAATCATCTCATTTGTAAACATTTCGACAAACTTCTGGCATCCAAAAAACAGTTCCAAATGTAACTTATAGAAACACAGTGGATAACATTTGAAGAGTGTTGTTTGGACAATATTGTCTTCTATTTTGCTTCACATGCTTACCAAAGGTTGTTGAACTATCACTAATTGACTTGAAAAGATCCTTGCCATCAACTGTAAAACCCCAACGATTTGGTGCAGGACCTGCTATGTAGGCACATGCTCTCTCATCTGTGTCCTTCAAAAATACCTGATTAAAAGCAAATAAATTACTTCATATGGTTTTGAGAAGAAATGCATACTTAATCAGCATTCAAACTTCTAAGAAGAAACCAAACTTGGATATTTGTTTAAACATCATACTTGATAAGGATTCCAGATTTCTATGTTCCCAAAAAATATCAGATGACACATAACAACAATGAAGTCTAGATTTGATTCTTACTTGTTGATATTGCAAATCAGATGGAGATGGTCGAAATAAGATTGGACCAAATTCATGCTTGGTCTTTGAATCACTTGTTGCTCTAACAGTCCCTAGATAGTCAAGAATACAGGATTCGATTTCCTCTTCTGAGAAGTCTCCAACAATACTTACCTGAGGAATTAACACCCTTAAATGCTAAGAAATGTCATGCCAGAAGCAATTTTCAAACAAAAGATTTAGACAATAGATAACTGCCCACCTCCATGTTACTACCCACAAACTGATTCATCACTGCATCTTTTACTGATTTCAAAGTTAAATTTTGTAATGATTTTGGAGTAGGTTCTACAAACCGCTCATCTCCATTCAACATTGCCAACATGAGTTTGTGAGCAGTTGAGCGTTCCAAGCTTTTGGGAATGGATCGATAATAAGACAGATACAACTGTCTTGCTCTGTCAAATGCATCATCCAGCCAGACACTATGCTGCAAGTCATCAAACACTGTTATGTGACTCATTGAATAGAATGAATTACTATATCATAACAAAGTAGAGATACTTATGCTAAAAGAAAGACAAAATATTTATGGCACAAAGATTATGTTTGAAGCAGAGAACGACAGATACCTCAAGCACCATATGAAGTAACTGGAAAGCTGCACACATTCCATTGTCTCTTAGAGTAAAACGGAATTCCATAGCAATAAATTCTTCCGTGGACTCCAAGGAGCAATTTATTAGATGATTTACACAAAAGAGTTCGACCTGGAGAAGCAAAGTTGATCATATATGAGACAATTAGTACTCCAGGGGATGGAGAAAAGGTAGTGCTGAAAGGCACTGTTACCACTAAATTACATTATAGGATAGTAATTAAAACAATCAGAGCAAATGACTAAGGAATTCATTTCGTTAAGCAACAACTAAAACATGTGACTAGCTTTGCCATAACTCAATCCGGATCCAAAGTCAGAAGACCAACCTAACTAGAATTTTACTTCTGCATATCCTAATAGGATATAATGGTACCAGGAGTGAAGGAAATGGCTCTATTCATGGAAATGCACTCTCAACTACATCTTTGCCTCTTATTTTCATACTTTAGCTTTTGTCTTTCTTCAAAGTATAATTTTACAAGAAAATCCTACAAATCTTAATAGTTGATTTATCATTAATCAACCAGTTCTTGGCTCCACCCAAGCAAACCTTGGCTCCACTAATGCATAGTTGTAAATTACTTGGAGAAAATATAGCACTATGTCATAATCTTACAAAAAGAGAAATCAATATAGCTCCATTACCTGCTCCCTTGAAAACTTGCCCACACGACCACCCTCACTGAGAGTTCGAACACCCACAACAACAGCTCCTCTAGACTCTGAACTTTCAGCCGCTCGCCCACCACCAACTATAAGCCGCATAACACCTCCTTGAGCTTCACTTTTAGAAATCTGAAATATAATAAGGATATACAAGGTGAAAGATATAAGCAATCACATGTTTACATGCCCCATCAACATAAACACATACGAGAAAATTGAGACATGAATGGAGCCATCCTTCTTATTTCAATGCAATGAACAATACTAACCTAACAATATATACTCCATAATAATAAGAACTGAAAGAATAGAGTTATGAAATGATAACAACACTCTTTAAGGAAAAACATAACCTCAACAAAAATGTGACTCAACACAATATCTGCTCAATAGAACATTTCCATCCGCTAAAAAGAGAAAATTTTGTGGAAGAAGGTATAAAACATACCTTATAATTAATAGGAATTCCATTGGAAAGACGAAGTTGAGTGATCCCTGTTTCCTTGTCATGCACTTTTGTGATATTTAATTCTGGTCTTGGAGGAATAAAGGACGGCCTGCGCTGCAACTTTAACTGCTCTAACTCTGACACAGATATTAATTCTTTTGGAACCTCAAGCTGCACAAATGAGCAATGATGTTAACTCAACCAAAAAATTTTTGAATATGACTTTCCAAGTTTTAATCAAGTGAAATTCCTAAGGGTGGTCACCTCTGGCTCAGCCTCAATAGGCTCCTCCATTCCTAATTTTATGGCTTCTATAATCTCATTTGAGGATATCTTGAATTCAGTTTCACCAATGCCATCAACATGAACTTTCTTTGGAACACATGCAACAATTGCTGCAGGAACAGGTGCAGAAGGTCTTCCAAAATCTGAGATAAATTCTAACACCTCGGCACCAATGGAGTTAACCTACACCAACAAGGAGTTAAGATGACAAAAAATAATGGTGAGAAAGTTCGATGGTGAAAATACATAATGCATGGCCATAGTACCACATGCATTAGAACACAAGATGACTAAGTAAGCTATAGACATCAGTACACTCATGAATGTCCTATGCACCTGCATCAGAATGATGGTTCCAAGATATCCCCAAGACATAAGAAGTTAAGACGTTGAAACATAAATAAAAGTTCATATGAAATTTTTTCAAGAAAACCTTAGTTAGCCTCTTTCCTTCAGTTGACTTGTGAGAAGATGCACATAAAAAAAAGACAATGAAAACAGGATGCAATGTGAAAAAAATAGAAGGAAAAACAATGATTATTTAAAAAAAAAAAAAGACTTTCAATCAATCAGGATGCAAAAAGGCATGCCAAACCTAATACGTTATTCTAGTAATCATAATTTTGATGCACAAAATCCAATTGGCACAAGGTTGTGCCCAGATGATTAGTACATTTCTGACGGTTAAGTTGATAACATGGTAATTCTATGTTCGTAGACATAAAATGAGGAAACTCAAAGCACAAAGGTAATTGCTCATAGTTAGGATCACCATTAATAGTAAAACTTACTTCCTCAAGAGTAATTGTTCCAGCAACAGCAACCAGACTTGCATGTCCTTGTCTCTGATCCATCACTACATGGCCTAGGGCATCACTCTCCATAATGAAATCCAAATTATCAACAGACGCCACATTGTCAATCATAGCTGCAAGGTGTTCGCTATCTTTCAACAGTGCATCCATGTAGCGAGTTAATTCACCGTTGGTGACACCAAATTCTTTAAGCCTTCTAACCTAACCAAGCAGAATATATCATATCACAGCAAAGTATACACAGAAAATGAAAAATTAAGTCGACTACAAAGTTTCCCTCTGCCAACCGAAGTTGTACGAGAAGCATGCAGTGGCTGCTAAGGTGTAAAGTAGTTGGTGATTATGCTTTTTCTTATCACATGAAATTCTGGCCAATGTTTCATGCATAGAAAATGGAAGGGGAAAAGTAAAAGGTACAATCCACAAGAGAAGAAGAAGATGATGAAGAAAATTGATTATTTCTTCTCCTTAAACTTGTTCAATCACAGCATTACATAATTAAACCAAAGAAATAGTGGAAACAACCATCAGAATTAGTAAAAGAATATCAGAAAGTGCGAACCTCTTGAACAGCAACGCTAATTGCACTTTGCCAATTCTTGGGTTCTGCAGTTACAGTGAGGGTTGTGACTGTGCATCCTTCCCTTCCCGAATCGCTATGATCCATTTCAACAGAGGTAAACGGAGGATTTGAACTCTAAAATTTTTTTACAAATTAGCTACAGTATCGAGTGCTACAGAACATGAAATTACATTTACCATACAAACATAACGTTATAGTCAATAATTCCATTTCCACTATCTTTCTATATAAGGAAGTTCCAAACATTTGGTTTGAATAGTAATTCGTTTGGCTGTACTATCCTCGAATGTAGGACCTCAAAGTCACTTGAAATATCAAATGAAACCACACAAATCATCAAGAGAGCGGCAGCATTCTTATTTTTCACACTATTTATTTCATCCTTATATTTCATAGTATTTATTTCCCCTCAACTGATAAACAATCAACCTATTTAAACTTTTGAATATAAGCATTACATAATCATAGCTTAAAACAATTTATTTACTTGCATAAACTTCGAGAAGATTTACAAGCAAAACACAATTCTGACATATTGAGGATGACCAGATCTTGCAAATCTATTATCCATAGTCAAAGTGGATGTATACATCAAAACCCAACATACCTTGTATCTCGTATTGATTCGAAAATGCAATGCCGACAGAAATATTCTCTTCATCAGAACATTCCGCAGGTCACCATATGTTCGAACTTTATTCACTGGAATCTGCAGCAAATATCAAAACAAACAACTTATTGAAGATTAATATACTGAAGACAAACCACAATTTTTTATAGAATAAACGGGACTCTGCAATCTCATATCAATACCAAAAGTTTTAATTTAAAAAGCCTAAAATCATTACTACCACCGATATTATTGATGGAAAAGGTCTACAAATGGCCATAAAGCACTCACCAAAACCAAAAACAAGATTAGAAATACACGCTTTCCATAATAATTATTTTTCTAAGACCCAAAGAATGCTTTTCAACTCTCCTATCATGGTATGCACCCACTCTCCCCCGCTTTTCTGCATGAAAATTCCTCTTAAGAGAAATGAATTCCTGTGACGTCAATCTTCCCTTTTGTTAAAGGATTTTCCTAGTCCCCTGGCATTTCTATACTTTTACACACAACATGATATATTGAGCAAGTTATTCAAAACATTATATAATGTAGCAGTATGATGCTTTTGGCTCTAAAATCAGGAAGAAACTAGAAAGTTGTCAAGGATACAAAATATTGATAAAATCAAAACAAATTATTTAAACAAACAATAGAGAAAGGGACAGTCGCCAGAAAAAAAGAAAAAGAAAGAGAAATAAAAGAAAGGTAATATAACTACATGTCTTCAGAACTCAGACCTTGCAGAACATGTTAATAGAGAAATTTTGAAGCAGCTCATGCTGAAAAATCTGTGGGGGCTTGAAATCTGCACTTCTTCCAGGAAGAGACCAATTATGCTCCACAGGAGGACGAACTGCATGTCTTTCCCTTCTCATGATTTTAGATTGATCTGCTGAATTTGATGACCTTTCATGAGATAAATTTCCAGGCAGCCCAACTGAGAGCTTAGGGACAAGAAAACTAGCCATTGCACCAAATGCACTAGGAGTAGCAGTAGGTGTAGAAGTTGTCTCATTCTCATTTCCAGTTTGTCCAAACACAGCCTGTGAGGAGCAACAAATCATAGTCAAGATATTGACTCCATATATAAATTTAGAATCTATATGGACTCCCACAGTTACATGATAACAATTAAGTAATTTGGGATATACCTCAATCTGATCAATTGTCTTCGAAACATTATCAATATCACCCACAATGTATAAGGTTGCATTAGAAGGGAAGTACCAACGTTCATGGAATTTCCTTATTTTATCAGCATCCCATTTCTTAATCTGCTCTTCTAATCCAATTGGGAACCTTTTGCTTAGCTTGTTCTCGGAATGCAAATGTTGTAGCAACTACATTCCAAAGAATTTCACATTATATGCTGACCAGAAAAGTGGAAATGGAATTATGAAACAAAAACTAAAAATATATATTTCACACCTGGCAATCAACACGATACTCTATTGTATTCATCATCTGTAGTTCTGAAAGTATAGCACGCCGTTCTTTTTCAATTCGAGAAGAAAGAAATTTTGGATGGAAAGCTATCTGTACATATTAGAGAGATGCAAAATGATGTGTGATAATGTGAGATATTAAATGTACCATCTTCCAGTTCAAATATCTTTTAAAAAAGTGGATCATACAACAAATTCCATGGTTCGTACCTCATTCAAGGCATCCAGTACAAGAGGAAGTAGATCTTCATCAGAGTCCTGCTAAACACAATCACATGCAAGTCAGTACAGGTGCACAGCATTGGTAGTCTATAACCACCAATACAACCAACAAATAGAAAAAAAAAAAATGAATCAACTTATACGTGAGTTGCCAAATCAATAACTCTTGATCGCTACGAACTAAGAACTTTGTGTTTCTATGAACATTTGACTATGCACATGATAATGTATGTTTCTATGAACATTTGAATATGCACGATAATGTTTATGTAATTAATAAGATAATTCTTCACGGATTTAACTTGTTTGATTTCTTTTCCCAATCCCATAGAAAACACCATAGACCTTCTAGAAGAAAATCACATCACGAAACATAATAATAGGAATAACGCAAAGAGAAAAACAAATAGTAGAAACCTTTGTACAAGTAGGTGAATGGATGTGAAACACAGTATGGTGGAAATCGGTGTAAGCATTGGAGCGGGCTCCTGTCCCAAGAAGTTTCTCACGTTTCTTACTTCCTAGGAATGCAACATGTTCAATCATATGTGCAATTCCTTGCTCATCATCTTCCTCATCAATTGATCCAGCATGAATTTCCATGTGTGCTTCAAACCTGAAATATTGGAATAATTTTATATAAGAGTGTGTGCGTGTGATAGAGAGATGAGATAGACAATCAACAATATGTTGATGATCAAAGGAGAATCTTCTTTACACGCTAAAATGCCCCTTACACAAGGAATGTTATTTCATTATGTTTTCCCTTATCTTTTAAATTTTCAGTAAATGCTAGTGATCTTTTTAACATAAATCACAGCTAATTACAAGAATCATCTGCGTCCTTAAAAGCATGGGCTATACCTGCTTGCTGGAACTTTATTTGGTAGAATAAGATATCGGAGCCCATTTTTCAATTGCCCTCGGTACAACTTGGGGTGAGACGGAAGTTCAGAAGTCAAAAATTCCTTTAATTCTGCTCTTCCTATTTCAGGATACAAAGAATCTAAATCTGGTCTCTCAACAATACCATCCGGCCAGGTTGTACTTGCAGCATGCGGCTCATCTGGACCCACAGTCGCACAAGAAACAAGACCACGCTTCACCTGAGAGTTATACAAATTAAAACCAATAAAAACTATCTTGAGCATGCAAGGAAGGAAAGTTGCAGGTACAATGGAATTATCCTAAAGATATCCTCCAGAATCACTATACAACTGGTTCATAATGTTAAATTTAGCAATATTCTTCAGTTCATCACTGGTTGGCAAAAAGACAAGCATTTAAGTTTGACATTCTAGAAGGTTTCAACAAATTAAGTTTTATATTACTAGCCAAATCAGGAAATAAATTAATTTTAGGAATGCAAATTAAATTTTTCAGAATGAAGTGTACTGCATTTAGAATCACATAACCTGACTTCTGGTAAATAATATGCTGCTACACTAAAACATAACCTGTCCTAACACAATAGAAGCAGGGAAATTGAAATTGAAGAAGATTACTTACAGAATCAGTGTGAAGTAAACGAAAAGTAGATTTATCAAGAAAAGCTCTCGGCATAGACTTCATAAGTCTGGAACGACTTCTGCGATGAACAAGCGAGCAAGACGTGCAATTAAATTGTTCTCGTTCACCAAACACAGAGGCATGCCGTTTCCGAAAATCAGGCTTATTTATGCGAAATGCAGATTCGCCACTTGTAACACCATTAGACCACCTTCATCCACCAAAATTCAGAATTAAATTACTTCTCATTCAAATTCGAATTTCAAAATATTAGATGTCTTAAAATTTAATGAAACTGAACCTTTCTCATACCTTGCAGGGGAAAGAAGAGAGAGACGTTTGGCGGAGAAACGAGAGCTAAGAGACAGATGACTTCGCGGCCGTACAATCCAATAACTGTTATCTCTGTGACTCAACGACGAACGGATTTGCGGCACGGCGACGCCCCCCACTAGAGAGCTTGATGACGTGGCCATGTACTCTCTCCAATACCGGAATTAATTTTATCTATCAATTTTTATAATAATTACTTTGTTCGGCTAAACAAATTTTCCTCTGCTGCTGGAGATACAGAGGATTATCATAAGAAGGAAGCTCTCCACGGGGAGATATAGAGGATTAGAGACGAGAGAGCACAAGAAAGAAGGGAATTCTCCGCGCGGAAAGTTTAAGAAAGTCCTGATTTTCCGGGAAATTCCACTTTAGCATATAGGTTTTTCATGTTAAACAAAAAGATCCCTTCTTTCTCCTAATTTTTAGAAAATCCCTGGATCCAACTACTTAAAGTTTAGGGGCATTTATGTATATTTACAATCAATCACAGCTGACTCATATCGCTAATTTTAAATGATGGAGGGTAAAGAAGTAATTTCAGAGTTTCGTCATTCAACGCCGTTAGCTTGACCTGACGGAACTTTGGAGACCATGTGATTTATTTTGAAATATGAGGGGTTTATTCTGCCTATAATTTAAAAACTAAAAATAGTTTTACTAAATATCACAGACTTTTTACAAAATTTTCAGGGCATTCGGCTGCTGGATTTTGTACTAGGTCTAGGGTATATCGAGTAATTATATTTCTATATTAATACGTCTATTTAATTTTTAAATCGTGTATTTTTAAATTATTCGAAAATAATATTAGAATTGATCGACAGTCTGATAAAAATTCAACCTCTGTGATTTTCCACAAGACATAATTGTCACAACGACCTGCTTTATCGAGTTTGTTTATGGGTAATTTGCAATTCATTGACGGATAAGAAGATAAGAAAATAAGAAAATAACTCGAAACTATGTGGTTCTCAAATTTAATTTAGAGGAGCTATTTTGGAGAACAAAAACGATTTTTGGAACATAAAATTGTGACTGGAAAATTCTAGTTTAGCCCCTTTAAGCCCATCACTAGTTGAGAAATATCTACTACATAGGCCCATCTCTTGATCTGACAGTTTCTTCTTTTCTATTTTCTTATCTTTGCTCTTAACGACTTCGGTACATCGGTTAACCAATCGAAACCACTTATAACCTATCATTGTGAATTGATGAAATCCAACCACTTAAAAAAAAAAATCATCGTATAAAAGAAAATATTTATATTAAATGCCATCAACTAAAAAAGGAAAATATTTACATAAAATGTCATCAACTTAAAAAAGAGCAATCAAAGTGTTAAGAAAAAAGATATAAATAATTAAAATTGTAGATTTAGTTAGCTTTTGTTTTTAATTTAAGTGACATGTTTATTTATTTTTTCATTGTTTTAATATAGTTATTACATTATTTATGTTTTAAAATAAAAATATGCGATAGGTTTTATAATTAATAGATTAAGTAGATAAGAATAATTTTATGAAGAGTATTATTGCTTGTTGGACCATTATTATTCTTTTTTTTTTAAATATATCACTATTAAGTAGAAAAATAAATATTCAGCAATCCTTTCATATACAAATACAAGTCAACAGATCATACATGTTATTTCAGGTCACATGAAAAATTCGGACTCAGATATTTAAGCGAGACACTATATCAAACGCGAGAGTTTCACTACTAGTTGGTACTAATTGGTTATGTTCGTTCAATGAAACTAAAATAATGCTTATCAAATTCAAACATGATTAGTGAAAAAAACATAACACGAGTCCTAAAATCCCGATGTCTGGTGTCTGATGTCTCTGAAATAAAGTTTAATGTTTAGATGAGAAGAATATAACTCAGCGTTACACGGTTTTCGGAAAACAGTTGATTGACTTCTAAAACCTTCTTTCAGGATATGCACGAATTTTATTTTATGACGTGTAAGGGTAAGAAGGCAACACGTGGGTATGACGACGGGAGGTGACCGACTGACAATACTCGAGATATTTATTTATTTTTTGACAACGTTGCGATGTCAAGAAAAATTTGTCTTCATCCATTATTCCTTGTTTGGCAATGAAAGTGAAGTAAAGTTGGTCTGGCAGATGTTGAAATTTCCGAAAATGCCCAGAAGACTCTAATTTCGTCTTGGTCAGCAGCAAATTGCAAGTATGGTTTCTGTTTGTGCGGGTACTACGAACTTTCCCTTACGCGCTACGACTGCCGCCTTTGGTAATGCAAAAACAACTGGCCAACGGGAAGCAAAGCTTCGCATTTATAAATTAATCCTGATCGAAGTTGTGTTTCCCAACATTCTATCCTATATCCCAACTAAATCATAGATACCTTTCCCTATCTCACACACACAATATTATAACTTTTATCTTCTTTTCCGCTTCCCCCCAGGATTCTACCCGTCAAACTATAAATACTCTTCAGCACACAATTCTTCGTCCATTACTAATTCCAAAGTCTTGAGTTCTGCGTTCTATTTTTTTGTTCTACTTCAGCTCAAGTTTAATTTCAGTCATGAAATCTGAGGCAGCTTTTTCTTCAAATTCAACGGATGAGAAGCAGTCTCCCAAAAGATCATCTTTCGGAAGATTATGCAGAAAACTCTCTCCAAAAAGGGCAGACAAGTGCTCGACAAGAGATTGCAATGATGCAATAGAAATCAGCACCAGCAGTAACTGCAGCAGTAGCGGCGAGCTCCAGAAGGTGTTTGACTTCTTTGACGAGAACGGAGACGGAAGGATATCGGCAGCAGAGTTGCATAGCTGTTTAAGGACGGTGGGCGGGGAGCTGTCTATGGAAGATGCGGAGGCAGCCGTTCAGTCATCTGATTTAAATGGAGATGGAGTGCTGGATTTTAATGAATTTCAGAAGCTCATCGAGGGCAGCAGCGCTAACGAGGACGAGAAGAATAAAGAGCTGAGAGACGCTTTTAAGATGTACGTGATGGAGGATTCGAGTTATATTACTCCGGCGAGTCTTAGGAGGATGCTCAAACGACTTGGAGAGTCGAGGTCTGTGGACGACTGCAAAGCTATGATCAGGGCTTTTGATCTCAATGGAGATGGTGTCCTCAGCTTCGAAGAGTTCGCTATAATGATGCACTAATTCTCATCTCTTTGATTTATCTTCAACTTTTGGTGCTTTCAATCACGGACTTACATTCTTTAGTTGATGCTCCTGTCCTGTCTGTACAGTATTCATTCGTTGATTTGTTTGTTCTACTTATAAATAACTCCGAGGATGATTTTTTTTTAGTTCTCCAGACGTTCAATGTTGTCTCTGTTTTGATAATTACTAGCTTCGGCAAAAACATATGCAACTTTAATTAGGGGTGAATAAAAATATTCAATGGAATCGAATCAAATTAAACAGTTTAATTCAATTTAATTTAAAATTAAATTTAATTTCAATCCATTCTCAAATAGTCGGTTCAATTTGATTTCACTTTTACTAAAATCGATTATAAAATTTTTTATAATCCTTATTTATTTTATAAATTATAAGCAATTAATAAATAATTAATAATTTATAAAATAAATAAAGATTATAAAAAATATCAATAAAATTTTAATTTTATTTATTATTATAATTATAATATAAATTAAAAATACTAATAAAATTTTACAAAACATAAAAATCTCATAAAATTGATTCAAAAACCGAAATTAGACTTAAATTAAATCGAATCAAATTTTTTCGATTCGATTCAATTTTATTATTAATATATTTCAAATTCGGTTTGATTTTTATAAAAATCGAACCGAACACAATTTTGTCCACCCCTAACTTTAATCATATCTCCTAGACAAAAGATTAATAGGTAAAAACATACACTTCTGTCTTTGCAAATGCACTTAGTTATGAAATCCAAAAAAGAAAAAAAAATTACCTTAATTACAAACATTACAAACATGAATGTTTATAGAAAAAGAAAGAGAGACAGTACAAAACATAAATCCCTGCCTCATATTCCATTAAGTGTGACTACAACTTTCCGTGGAGTAGGTGCATCACGATGTTCACACAGCCATATTCCCTGAGGCATACAAAAGATGGATATATTATTACGCATGAATGAAATGCAGCATAAGTTGGGCAAAATAGCACTGGTGACAGGTACAGTAATATCCAGGGTGTTCCCAAACTCTTGGCAGGAACTGGTCATAACAATTCCTCGCAAGCTTAATATATTACGCATCTAAAAACCATAACAGATCCCATGATCACAACATTCAAGGAGCTTCATGGCATGGTTGAGGTTTTGTGGATATTTATGAGGTTAAGCTTTGAACACTAGTTAAAAAGCTGTGCCTCACCACAAATCAATTTGATGGAACCATCTATCATTGTTGTACACAAAACACATTTTATGTATTTGTTTGTACTAGGGATAGGACATGGAAGTTTAGGACTAGAAAGAAATTATGCCAAATTTCAACTTTGAATAGTGGAAAAATAAGAGTATTTATTGACATATTCCTGATGGAAATTCTCTTGGTGAGTTGTTCCACAACATAGTGCTATCTTCTTCACTAATCCTGTGTATTCTCCACAAACATTTTCCTAGTAATCTTTCTTATTACGATTACAAAAACTAGAAGCACTTCCTTCATTGCAATTAACAAACTATAGCTTTAACGGATCTCATCCTGCAAGCTAAATCAATTAGATACCAATAGGTAATGGTCCAAGGAAATTCATTATGTACAGCGCATTGAAACTACATTGATAAGATAAAGTTTCCCAGACCATGCTGATGTTGTTTTAATACATAAACTGTTGACTTGAGAATTAGCTTTTTAACATAAAAAATAAGCCTGAACAGTTCTTACACACCTGCCAAGTTCCAATGTTTAGCTTTCCATTTGTGATTGGAATCCTGCACAAAAATCATGGAAACCACAATCAGGTAATAAAATTTTGAAACAAACAAGCAAGTCTAACTACAAGGACGGGTATATCGCACGTGAGTTGGCAGCCAAACATTGATGATTTAATATGAGCAGGCATGTCATCTGGGCCTGCAAAGTCAAATCAACATTAGCAAGGGAAATTGCTGCTTTCTATTGAAAAAAAAAAAAAATCTCTTCTAACCTTCGAGGGTATGCTTCCAAGGCGCCGACCGCCCCTGAAAATAAAACAGTTAAAACCCAGCATAAAACCAACCAAGCATTGAGCAATAATGAAATAAAGCAATATTAATAACATTAGAGAAACAACCCAAACAGACCTCTGGAACTATTTTGTTGAGGAATGTCTCCGTATCATCCCGAACGTCAGAGTCATAATTCTCATTAATAGTAAGAGAAGCACTTGTGTGTTGCACTGAAATGTCAAGTAAAGCACCAAAAGCCAAAAACCCAGTAAATAACACATATCAACAGAAGAAACTATGGGTATGTCTGGGATTGAGGTGCTTCTAACTTTAAAGCTAAGATGCAATCAATCACAGCAAAAGTGAGTGGTTCCCGCTAAAAAATCAGTCCTACCAAACGAAGCCTAATTACATGAGCCTCAACTAAAGTAACTTACAGAAGAGATGCGCAAGGCCACACTTGAATTCCGACAAGTCTTCCCCAATTTCCTTCACAATCTGATTCGCAAGAAACCAAAAGGCATAAACGAAAAGAGAATAAGGAAATAGATTAGGGTATTGAGTTTTTTACCTTGGGGGTAATAAGATGGCAGCCCCGGCGAAGGGGAGGGAGAGTTACAGTCTTCTGCGCCCATTTGGGATTAGTTGCCATGGAATTAGGATTCTCGACGGTGCCTGGATTCGCTGTGTACAGTGCTTTTACCCGAACCGGAGTCTTTACAGCGGAAAACAAAGCTGAGCTTTGCATAGTTGATGGTGGTGTTTTTTTGTGGTTTATAATGAGCCCAAAATACGCGAGAACAGGGATAATTAATATTGTTGTTAGGAGGGCTTGCTTTCGTACAAATGCTTGCGCCGTACATTTCATTCGAGCTGGGCCGTATTATAATTTTGGTGTATTTGATTTTGGTGGGGAATCCGTGGTTGCGGTTCGGCCATTTTGCTCTCGCGATGTTCCTAACAAAATTATTTCCATCTATAATTATGTTGCTAACTAATTTATCATCGAATTTCGGGTAACTGACAAACGATACAATATTGCAAAATTAATTTTTAATAAATAAATTTATATATGCAATAATATTCTTCTTCATAGATTGTAATCATATCTTGACGATGCTTGATACAGTTACCAGGTGGTACGGATTCCGAAATTGTCGAGCTTCGCTAACAAGTTCAAGGTTGATATTTTCTGTTCTCAGAGCTGTCCGCGGAGCGAATTACTGGTTGCATCCCCACATTATGCTCTGGTATGGTGAGATAAAATTGTACCATACAAATACAATACAATGGAAAGGATTCTTTCCACCTGGTTTCACCCATTTGATGTGGATATTGTTTACTACCAATGCTGTGGCAAAGTCGTTTCTACTAACTTGCTCCTCTCCCTTCTCTCCGTCCAGATTAATATTGATAAATCCTTAGGCATACATTGTAATTAAGCATTTGAAGATTATCCAAATTCTCAATATTAAGGAAATTTTGAATTTACATAAGACATATTACCAACAGCATAGCAAAAGTCAAAACCTTAGAAAGGAAACCAATGCAGAAACTAAGAACATAATCGGGCAGCATGGGCTAATTTCTTGCACAACACAACATACCCAACAATATGGGCTACAAAACTTCGTTATACTTTCTACAAGGCCCGAGCTCAGTTTATTCTAGTTAAACAGCTTAAAATTATTATAAAAATACATGTGAGGTCCTTTTAAACTGAATTATATTCTAGTTAATTTCCACTATTTTTAAAAAAAAAGAAAAAGAAATCTTACTTTTTGTGTAATTTGGTATAAACCTCTTTATCAACTGATGCACTCAATGCGTACTTGTTACGTGGAGTGGAGGTAGCAACATAAACCTGGCAGCAAATACGAACGCATAGAATTTATTAATAGCCAATGGAACAGGTAAAATACGTAAAGCAGTGATGTTCTTCATGTGTGACAGGCATGTAACGTGATATGATCTCCAGTGATTCCACTCTCAGTTTCTATATTCGAGGCTACATTTTCCTGTATTTAAACGAGCCCAAATCAATGACAGTTAAATAAAATTAACTAGCAACTATTATTAATGGGAGGCGCGAACTGGTTGCGGTGGCCGTGGTGGTTGGGAGTAGTGATAGTCGGAGCAGTTATCGGAACACGGTTTGTTTGCGGCGGCGGCGGCAGTGCTAATGCTTCCAGATATGAAGAAGCTCTGGTTTCTCGTATTGCCTTTGGATCATGTGCTAACCAAACTGCTCCTCAGGTTCCATCTCTGCTCTCTTTCCTTTTTCTTTTTCATAATTTGTCTTCAATTGCGCGAATAACAACACAACATTGTTGGACTGTTGTTTGTTAGCTAAATTTGCGAGTAATTTTTATATGCAGCCTATTTGGAGTGCAATTACAAAGTTCAACCCGCAAGTTTTTATTTGGATGGGTGACAATATTTACGGAGATATCAAACGCCCACTTAAACTATTTGGAAAAGAAAGAACAATTGGGCCCTGGAAGAATGTTCCCAGGTTTGTCCCTGCCTCAGAGCAGGAAATGAAGTCGAAATACAACATAATTAAGAATAACCCTGATTACAGTCGTCTGCGTCAGATTGCTAAGGTGCTAGCTTCACTAGAAACTTCTGTGAGAATGTTCTGCAATCTCTTTCAGAGAATTTACCAATTTACTGATTTTATTACTGTTCTTGTAGGTAATTGGTACATGGGATGACCATGATTACGGATTAAATGATGCGGGCAAAGAATTTCCTGCCAAAGTTACTAATCAAAGGCTTCTCCTTGATTTCTTAGATGAACCTCAAGATAGTCCACGGTGTGAGAGCAGTTGTCCTGTATTTACTCAGTCAAGTTTTAGGAGTTTTTCTAACCAAAATATATGTATAATGAATCAATTTTTGATTTGTGTATACCTTTGAGGATATTGCTTACCTTATTTTGCTTTGTGTTTTGAGATTATATGTTGATGTGTAATTTTGCATCCATTTGCTCACTATGGCTTTCATGCTGTAGTCGCAAGCAGGCTGGTGTCTATACATCATACACATTTGGTCCTGTGGGAAGACAAATCAAGGTACTAAAATATTTCCATTCTGGTATACTCTTTTGTTGAAACTGAAAAGCCTTAAGTTTATTCCGTGAATTTTTGTAAATGTTTTCATGTTAGCTCGATATAATCAGTTTTCTTGTTTGCACGGCATTGCGCTGATTGGGGTAATTAATTCCTTCAGATAATTCTCTTAGATACTAGATACCACAGAGACCCTTTGTCTAGTGATGGAAGTATCTTGGGGAGCACACAGTGGACTTGGTTAGAAAAGGAGCTGAAGGGTCCATCTTCAGCCATTACCATTATTGTTTCTTCTATTCAGGTATTTGAGAAATTTTTCAACTGTTTAAGGAAGTTGTTGCATGGTTGTTATATTATATTGTACACAGGACTCCTTGTTAGAAGAGGTTCCTTGGTCTATAG
This sequence comes from Melia azedarach, assembly GCA_028052125.1. NCBI lineage: Eukaryota > Viridiplantae > Streptophyta > Magnoliopsida > Sapindales > Meliaceae > Melia > Melia azedarach. The sequence goes on along the minus strand of CM051407.1, from coordinate 12,544,554 downwards.
CTGCTCGGCCTCTATATATGGCGTATCGCCACTTCTGTTAGAAAATGATTATTGTACTGTGGCTGTACTGATTTATTATATCTGTGTCCCTAACTAAACTTAAAGATTATTTGTTTGATTCTGAGTGGCCATGCTTGTTAAGCCTCAAGTGATGATGGGAAAAGCTGTTCTACTTCGGATATTCTAAGAACATATTTTCTTATGCAAGTTTAGTTACTTTGTTATACTTTGCAAGTACCTTTCTCCCTGGTTCAGGTTATATCAAATCTTTCAGCTACCACTGGCCCATTGTTCTCTATGGAGTCTTGGGGACGTTTTCCAAAGGAGAGGGGTCGTCTTTTTAAATTGATAGCTGATAGTAAGGTGATAATAATCGTTATCTTCACGTGTTTTATCTCCAATTCAATTGAACTACTTTCAGTTATGATCAATAGTCGGTATCGTGGGGATTTTTATTTGTCGGTTAATTTATATCCTGTTTCTGCATGTTATTCTCCCCTGTTATGCGCTATTCTGACACTGGAGGATGCTTTGAAGTATCAATTATTTTTCTTGTGCAGAGAGATGGAGTCTTCTTTATCAGTGGGGATGTCCATTTTGGAGAAATTACACGTTATGACTGTACTGTTGGATATCCATTGTATGATATTACCTCAAGTGGGCTTACACAAGCTGTTGAAAAAGTAGTTCCAACACCATTACATTTCATGGTGATATTTCTTGCATGGTTGACTCCAAGTACAATGAGAGTTATGGGCCCAAATTGCAGATTCAGATCATGCACATATGGTATGCTTGTCATCTTCGAATTGCTTGTGAATCTTCCATTCAGAAAATTTCATGAGATACTTTTTTGTTCTTGCATGTATTATTTTCTTATAGGCCAACAAAATTTTGGGGCAGTTGAGATAGATTGGGATGCAAGCCCAGTGGCCATGAAAATTGAAGTGAGGGACACAGATGGAATTCTTGTGACAGGTGTAAATATTTCATTATCAGAACTGCAAGCACATAGTATGAACTCGACAGCCACCTCAAAAGTGGGAAAAGATCAGAGGCACTGCTCTCTTGAAGTTAGTCTGCCATGGATTGTCAGATATCGCCTTGCCATTTTTTTGTATTGTTTTGTTGCCGGTATGTTTTTTCTGATACTTTGCAGTATTTGTTTTGAATGCATTATGCAGATCATATGATCTTTTGACTGAATTCTTTTTCTGCATGATATGTGATAAATGAGGAGCACGCTGCATCAGCGAGTATAAATTATTATATTCCTAATTGTGATCTGTGGTTCAATGTTGCAGTTTTACTTGCTGCTTTGGTAGGAGTCACTTTTGTGGCCGTATCAGTCTTCACTCTATGCCTCCGCAAATGCAAGCTTGACTAAACATACGATTGGCCATAATATGAAAACGCCAGAAAATGCCAATCTAGTGCGTAGATTTTCACACCCACAAAACTATGTTCTGACTCACTAATTGATACTGTGGAGGAACCTCAAAGTATGGAGGGTTTTCCCAGGTAGATTGAACATCCCAATTTGTATCATGTATAATCTGGAATGACATTTTCCAGAGTCTCAAGAATCAGTTTTCAGATGTAATAGACCGTTTAGTTTAACAATATGGAAGAATGAATTATCTGTTTTGGCAAGCAAGCTTTATAGCTGTTAAGCTTTCTGAAGAAAGTTAAAGATTTCAATTTGCAGCCTCACAACAACTTCCAGTTCCTACATATGCAATTTGTCTGGCTCATTGGTCCTCGTTCTAGTTCAACTCCCAAAAAAAAAAACACACATATATGGGAGTTAAAACCAAAGTTGATTTTGTGATAGGGCAATCAGTGATTGAAGAATTGAAAAATTAAAGATTTACTGCAGCGAGGTATATTCTTCGGCCTGTAATGTAAGGATGAGATTTTGTCTTTTCATTATGAGATTTATTCTCTTATTCAATTGCTGAATATATCTCTTCTAGAAGAGCTCATAACAAGGGCGTATGGTATATACGTAGAAGAAAGGTTGAGACCGAAACAAACAAGTGAGGTAGTAGCAAATACCGTAATTTTCTGGGAAAGTGTTAACAGATTGGATGCTTCTCAGATTATCGGTCAACACAATGTTTGTATCAATTGATATTCCCTCGTACCTTCATTATCTTTGTTATTGTGGACTGTGTAAAAACATTGAAAATGCAACTCTCCCCGCTGTAAAAGGGCTACAAATCTCCGTTTCTGGACTTGCCTATCCAAAACGATTCAAGCTGATAGCGCTAATTTTGTGCTAATTTTCAAGCGGATGTCTTTCAAGATCAAACTTATTTTTTATGCTTATAACCATAATTTTCATCTCAGAGACTGAAAATGGTTCTGCTGCGAAGCCGCTGTGTCCAAAGAAATGTGGGAATGTCGGTATTCTGTACCATTTGGCATCGGAGAGAACTTTTACAGGAATAAATAGTTTGAAATCACAGGCCATTATATATCCCCTTACGCCGATTTTAGTTACCCTTAAAACTCCGTCCACTAAAATCGGGCCAACAGTGTCTTATCCTCCTCCGCCTTCTTCTCCGCGGATACAACTCACTCCTCCGACCGAATCCACCTCTTACAAGAAATAGATTTTGGCATTTCTGTTTTGCTTCTACCGTGGCGTCGCAAGCCTAAGAAGCCAACGCCAGTCTCTAGTTCAGGACCTAAGACACTCTCTGATGATTACTCCATGTTCCCTCAAAACAGCAAATCCTTTCCTATTTCCGTCTCCTCGCAAGGATTTTGAATGCTGTTGATTTTTTGACAGCCCACAAATTTCAAGACTTGCAAATTGCCACTGGGAATTTCAGCGAAGAAAATAGAACAAAGGAGCCTTTATACAAGGGATCTTTCAAAGGGTGATGATGCTGCCGTTAAGGCGATGAAAGGAGATGTTTCAAGCGAGATAAACATATTGAAGAAAATCAATCACAGTAACATTGTAACACTTTCAGGTTTTTGTGTCATGAAGGCAATACTTGTTTACGAATTCGTAGACAATGGAGCTCTCAGTCTCAGTTCCAGAATTCTGATACGCTTACATGGAAGCAGAGAGTTCAGATTGCTTACGACGCTGCTAATGCCTTAATTATCTTCACACATACACTAATCCTGCTTACATCCACAAGAATTTGAAGACCAGTAACATTCCGTTAGATGCCAACTTAAGAGCCACGACAAGGCATGTGATTGGTACTTACGGTTATATATATATATATATATATATATGACGCTGGAGTACATTGAGAACGGAGTGCTCACCCCTAAACTAGATGTTTTCTCGTTTGGGATTTTGGTATTGGAGCTGTTATCCGGAAGGGAAGCTGCAACAGGTGATGAGAATAGCGGAGAGGAATTGCTATATGCATCAGTTAGCCTAATAGAGTGCTTGAAGAAAACAATGTGAAAGAAAAACTAAAAAGGTTCATTGATCTTTCTTTGGGGAATGAATATATACAAACCTCATGCATATATTCATTCTCTTTAATATTCAACATAATAGTCGTGCATAATATTTCCATATATACCAAATACATGATGTAATAAAAATCTAAGCTGGAAGAATTTCTAGTCTTTCTGAGTTCCGAGACTAGGGGCAATCTTTTCTTTCTTTTTTAAAATATTGAGTCTTAACGACAAAGAGAAAATACAGAATTCACCCCCTGTCCTATATAGGTTGTGAACAGAGTTTTTTTTTTATATTTGTCCCCCACAAAGAAGCTTTCTTGATAAAAATATTTTGAGTTTCCATGAAATAATTTAAATTAGGATGCGATTTGGACACTGTATTTTATATTTTGAGTTTCTTTATTTTTTTCTTATTACCAATCAAACGCAAATAAAGCTTTTATAGATTTCAAATATGATTCGTTGATAAGATTTTCTAGTGTATGGCATTTATATTTTAAAAAATAAAAGTTAAAAAAAATATATGTGATAACCTTCATATATTTTTTATGGAATTTACTCATGATATTAAACACTTTCATTTTTATAACAACCATGACTTTAAGGTTATAACAATTAATTGTGAATTCAAAATCATACACTTTGATATTAAGCATACTTTTATCAATTTAGGTTATTTCAAATTATTTTTTGTGTTCATTCAAGATTTTGAATACTGTCAATGCTAAATTAAAGCTCTATTAATTGTGTGAAAAAAAAAAGAAATTGATTTCAACTAAAGATAACATTGTAAACACCCATGTGGAGTTTTAGGATAATATTAATAATTGTAGAGTATTAACTAACGACTCGTATTAGAAACTTTAAATTGATATTTAATCAGAGATCTACTAAATTTTAACTAAAAATAACTTACAATTGTATTATTAACTAAAATTTTACTTAAATTTTTATTAAGAAGATAACCTATAATTATAACATATCCAACGATCAGCGTTAAGAGAAGCTGTCTTCAAAAGAGAAGGGATTGCTACGCAGATATCCCTGGTATTTGAAGTCAAAAGGCCATGCCAAAAGAAGAGAAAAGAAAAGGAGCGGTCCCCGGTTCTTCATGTTGGGCCAAGCCCAGCACTTATCATTAAAATGGGCAGAGCCTATTGTTTGCGTATCCCTCCCGTTGTCTCAGTCATTACTATTCGGTAAGCACGCATATTAATTAGACCGAAGAAGAGTCAAACCAAAGACGCGTTTGTTTTCCAAAATCCAAGTCTTCCACTTTGTCCAATTAGTCTTGAACACGCAATAAGTTAATAACAATAATAATAAAATATAAAAGCTGAAAGGAACTTAACTGCTTTCTTCGTCTCCAGTCTTTCTGTTCTGTAAGAAAGAGAGAGCGAGGTGAGTTTGATAAGTGTGTGTCGTGTCCATGGAGATGGAGAAATTCTTCACCGTCTGGTCTGTTCTAGTGCTGTTTCAATTAGTATTGATTCATGGACAGCAAACATACGTCAACAACAAACAGCTGGCCTGCTACGACCACGCCAATGACAATTTTACCAGAGGATTTGCTTGCAACGGTGTGAATTCATCTTGTCAATCTTACCTTACTTTCAGATCAAATCCTCTTTACAACTCACCTGTCGATCTAAACTATCTGTTGAATTCCTCAACTGATCTCATCGCCTCCATCAACAACATAACCACCGTCACCACCGTACCCACCGACGACCAGGTGATTATCCCAGTCAACTGCTCCTGTTCCGGTCAATACTACCAGCACACCACCACCCACAAGATAGAAAATTCCTTGGAAACTTACTTCAGTATTGCTAACGATACTTACCAAGGACTCAGCACTTGCCAGGCTTTGATGGCTCAGAACAATGTCGGCGATAAGAATCTTACTGTGGGTTTGGATGTGTTAGTTCCATTAAGGTGTGCTTGTCCGACTGCCAAACAGACAGCTTCAGGTTTCAACTACTTGCTAGTTTATATGGTTACTTGGGGTGATAGCATTTCTAAAATTGCAGAGCTTTTCAATGTCGACAACATTCAAAGTATTCTTGATGCAAATCAGTTGTCCGCAGATGACAATATATATCCCTTTACGCCCATTTTAGTTCCACTCAAAACTCCGCCCACCAAAATCCAGCGTCCTGCGACGTCTCCTCCTCCGCCTCCGGCGTCTCCCCCACAGGCGCAACTCACTCCTACTGAATCCAATTCTTCTAAGAAATGGGTTTACATTGGTGTTGGGATTGGAGCCGGTTTGCTGCTGCTTGTTTCCGTCTTAGCGTTTCTGTTTTGCTTCTACCGTCGCAAGTCTAAGAAGCCAACGCCAGTCTCTAGTTCAGGACCTAAGACACTCTCTGATGATTACTCCATGTTCCCTGAAAACAGCAAATCCTCTTTGCCTATTTCAGTCTCATCACAAGGAATTCGCGATACTGTTGAGTCTTTGACAGTCTACAAATTTCAAGATTTGCAAATTGCCACGGGGAGTTTCAGTGAAGAAAATAGAATCAAGGGCTCTGTATACAAGGGATCTTTCAAGGGTGATGATGCTGCCATTAAGGTGATGAAAGGAGATGTTTCAAGCGAGATAAACATACTGAAGAAAATCAATCACAGTAACATTGTAAGACTTTCAGGTTTCTGTGTACATGAAGGAAACACCTACCTTGTTTACGAATTTGCAAACAATGGAGCTCTCAGTGACTGGCTTCATTCTAACAGGTACGAATATTCAGATACTCTTACATGGAAGCAGCGAGTTCAGATTGCTTACGACATTGCTAATGCCATAAATTATCTTCACAAATACACTAATCCTCCTTACATACACAAGAACTTGAAGACCAGTAACATTCTGTTAGATACCAACTTGAGAGCCAAGATTGCTAATTTCGGATTGGCGAGAAGTGCAGACAACCACCAGCAAGACCAGGGTGGACTGCAGTTGACAAGACATGTTGTTGGTACTTATGGTTATATGGCGCCGGAGTACATTGAGAACGGAGTGATCACCCCTAAACTAGATGTTTTTGCATTTGGGGTTGTGATATTGGAGCTGTTATCTGGTAAGGAAGCTGCAATAAGTGATAAGAATCGCGGAGAGGAATTGCTCTATGCATCAATTAGTAGGGTGCTAAATGAAAATAATGTGAAAGAAAAACTAAGAGGGTTCATTGATCCTTCTTTGGGGAATGAATACCCCTTAGATTTCGCATTCTCCATGGCTCAGCTAGCCAAAAACTGTGTAGCTCATGATCTAAATGCGCGCCCATCAATGTCTGAAGTCCTCATCAGTTTGTCAAAGATTCTATCTGCTTTGTCAGATTGGGATCCATCTGATGAGCTAGATAACTCTAGGTCACTTGGCAGTGGCAGCTAGATTATATCAACTCTTTGATTTAAGCATGTACACAAAGAGCTCTGGGCAACAATGATAGTGCTTCTAGTGATTTGCGTTGCCTCAATCCTACAACACAAACTTCCTGCATGTTTTCTCTCTGATATTCAACATAATAACGTGCATATAATAATCCTTGCCAAAATGCCTGATGTACAACACAAACTTCCTGCATGTTTTCTCCCGTGTTCAACACAATGGCGCTGTGTATAATATTCCTTACGAAAATGCATGATGTAATAAAAATCTAAGCCTAAGAATTTTCATTTTTCTTGGTTCCAAGACCAGCCGCAATCTTTTTGACTATTGAGTCTTTCTATTATCATAAGATGTTATCAGAATCAAAGCACAGAAGTTGAAATTCTCCCCATTCTAACTTCACAGCAACTTCATTAACAAGAACATCAGAACCAAAGAGAAAAGCGCAAACCAGTAAAATATATATTCAATTAAGAGGCAAATCTATGAATTTCATGAAGAGCCTGGTTAGAAGTTACAATGTCAAAAATTCCACTGATGACTTTGATTTTTAATTTTCACAATCGTAGTAACCTAACTACCGGGAGGCACATCCAACAGAATATTACAATGCCTCAAATTTACATGTCGGTGAGTAAGTATCACTTAAAATGAAACTTTAGGGGTGAAGAATTGATGGCCATAGAACCTCTCCAGCACATTTGCACAAATAACAAGTCAACAGCTCAGCTATATGAATTTCCATGGCTACATTATATTGACAACAGAAGATAAAGATCTTCAAAATTACCAGTTATTCCCAAAATTTGCATACCAGACATTGCAACTCATTCGAAGAGATTGTGCAGAATCTTCCAATACCTTAAACAAGAAGGGTTTGTATGGATTGCCCGAAGAACCCATTTCTGTGGGCTCTGACATAACTCTACTCTTGATGAAGAATCAGACCCGGCTTTTGGAAGCATTGCAAGCAAATGCATTTGGAAAAAGAGTTCAGCAGGTCTCATTTCTGGTGTAGTCACAAGATTGTAAGAGAAAACCATAGTGATTTGTTTCACAAATCATACACCACATTATAGAAGAGGTTGTATGATCATCCATTTTTAGAATAGTAAAAACCTACAGGCAAGTGCTAATGTGCTATGTGCGCATGACCAAAATGCCGTTCTGTTCCTTCTAAAAGAAAATATACTAATTGTAGAAAACATTGCAGAAGACCAGATGCCGGAGAGGTAATGCATCACATCAACCACACCAGTGGACAGAAATGATTTAAATGGGATATAAACAACATATATATTTGTTTATTGTGAAAAATGACTATCAACCCAGCAAGGACAAAGATCTATCAGGTACATGCTACCGTATGCTAAACTAGTAGCTATCCAGCTAGTGATCTTCAAAACATTTCAACCAAATGGGCAATTAAAATTAGAGGAAAACATGGCAACCAATACAGTCCATTTGACTTAAGAGAGGCTGTGGTAAATAGCAAATAAAAAAGTGTCACACAGTGCAAAGAAATGTCTGGATAAAAATCAAACCTGGTGGCCAAGTAAACCATTCCAAACGAAGGTTTCTAACCCACTTTTCTTTAGAAGATAGGCTTCCTTCTGCTTGAGCCAGCAATAATGAGACCAAAGGTAAGTGGACAAGAGAACTCTTTTGAGCTTTGGTAAGACTCCTTACAGCAAGTGACAGAAAATGTGAATCATGACACTGCCTGGCAATCTCCATACAAACGGTACCTGTGCCCATCAATCGTTTGATTTGAAAATTAAGAAAAAGAGAATTTACTGAATCAAAGATTAAACTGTACATAATGCCCATTTAGCACATGACAAACACAAGGTTAAATCCCCCCTTATATTATATTGTCATTGGTATGAAGGTGTTTATAACAATTTGTCTCTCATTGCCGTGGTGCAAGCAATCCAGAACATTAACCTAATTTTTAATTTGGCATGCAATCGATCAATATATTAAAAGACACTCATTATAGTTTAGGTCAGCATTTTCAGTAGAAGGAAATAATGCAGAAAAACACACCAAAAATCTGAACAGTAAATAGATAGATACCATGACACAGAAAAAGGCAGCTGTCGGCACCAGCCAATGAACAAGCTTGTGCAAGACACTTCTCTGCAGAAAGAAAATCCTGCCTCCATATTGAAACCAAACCTATCACCAGACTGAATATAGCCATCCAAATCTGCCTCGAATTATTTCCCTCTATTGAGCATTCTCTGAAGCCCAACTCCAAGGCATTTGAATCAGTTTGCACTCCATATTGAGTTTCCATGACTTTGAGACATATCCAGCCAATGTGATAATGTGTCTTAAGTTCTAAGCATCTTACGTACTCTTCCTGGAGCTTCACAATATCACCTTCTGCAGCATAGGCGTGGCATAATACCAAGTGTCCAAAAAACAGGTAGCCATCAGGAAGCAAGAGAGCAGAAGCATTTTTCGCATGGTTGATACAGTCAGTTATATTTCCACCTTGTAAACTAATCTCCGAAGCACAGAGAAGCAGCTGAAATTTTTGGTATTGATAAGAAATATGTTGTCTAGAATAGAATTCACTGGAAAGAGCCACAACAATCAGCCGCTCAAGTATGGTACAGAGATGCCGAGGAAATCTCTCTTCACGTGCCTTCTGTAAAAGATTAAGCATAAGTAAATACCGTGCATTATGGTTCCATGGTTCTCGGCGCAAGCATCTGCACATAGAAGACAAGGACAAAATTTTATTTCATTACAAAATGAATTCAAATAACTTAAAGAACGCAACTGAATTTTCGAAGATTTTTAAGCTACAGTGATCTATTACTAACAAAGGAACAAATGGGAAAAATTCCAATACTTCTGCAACTCTTGAACAGCTTTAGGTCCATTCAGACACTCATAACTACAAGTTGGAAAAGAAAACTTTGGATCAACACTGCCTATCACATTGCAAGCAACCCCTCCAGCACCAAGGATCTCCCATGCTGACTTTAGACCTTTCTTTCTCATACAGTCAGAAGTCTCTATGTCACAGCACCTGCTTGCAACATGGGTATATCTCCATTCCTCACTTGATAGCAAAAGATAACCAAGTAAGCTCCTGTTGCCAGTGAATTTATGTCAGAGATATGGCCAGAACATGAAAATGACCAACAAAATGATTACATGTGCAAGGAACTTGGTCAAAAGGAAAATATGCATCTGGAGCTAGAGCATTAAGTCTAAAATATTGCATGGCATGAATCTTGCACAGACAATAAGCAGATGTCAGAATGGTTCAGAATCAAGTATGATATGAATATGTCTTAACAAAATTAAAGGCACTACTGAAGTAGACGACGAAAAATAGTAAAGTCTTGCACAGCATAAACATAGGCTAAGTGGTGGTACTATGATAAGTAAATCAAGTTCAAAAGTGATGCAAAAACTAGCTGAAGGACAAAATAGATCTAGATTTACAGCAGGAACATACAACCTTAAGACACCAAATTCAGTAGCATGTCTTAGATATTAATAATTCCTGTAATATCTTAAACTTACCGTATCAGATTACTGTTAGGGTATACATGAAGAATTTTTCTGAGGTGGATGATTCCACTTTTAAATCCAAGCCAGGATTCAGATCCATTTTTAACCTGCAAAAGGGAAAGACACGATAATCTCCACAAAATTGTACATTGCATAAACTAATACAAAACCCCAGCTTACCAAAGAGGTTTTCAAGGTCAAATACTAAAAAAACTTATTTACCAATTTACTAAGTGCTACTAAATAGTGCATTCCAGTGATTTCTTCAGCAGAAGCAAGACAGTTCCGACTGCTTGCAACAACAGATTCAAGGCGATTACTGTGATCAAGAGCATGGATGGCAGACACTATGAAGCTCATCTTTGAACTCTGAAATAGTTCCTTCGGCATTTTCAGAATGCTATTAATTGCTGAATCCACTCCAGAGATGTGGTAAATCAATCGACAGATAAAACTAACAGATGCAGCTGCAGATGCTCGTTCCATGGTAGAAACACTTGAAGCCAGTTTTCTAGCCGTAGAGAGGGCCAGGTCATATTTACCAAGTTGCCATAAAGAGAAAGCATATATTTGCAAACCTTCTTTATCAAGCATACCTGCAAGAGATAATATACAAAGAAAATGGAAGAAAGTATCTAATAATTTAAAATACTCAGATCCTGGAGTCAACTCTACAATCCTTATCGTGTTTTAGTTTAATCAGTCACAGCATGTTTTCTTTCTTTTTGTTTTAACTTAGATGCACTTTGATTCAGATGAGGAAAGCAGAATTTTAAAATTAAGATTTGAGGTAAAACATCTGCAAATAAATAAACAGAAGTAATACCTCCATTCTCCAAATTTTCACATTCACACGCAGCATCCAATGCATTCCCTGCCTGCATCAAACAACATCATGTGTCAATGATTGTGAAGGTGATAAAACATACTTTCATGTTCTTAATATTCAAGTGGAAAAAGGGGGAATAAAAAGTATGCATCTTTACATATCTTAAAAAAAAAAGAAACTCAAAGAAAGGCCTCTAATATGTTTACCCTACTAAGTGATCTGGCCAAATTAATGGATATATCTTGGAAATGAGAATTTGGAACATCGCCTTGAGAAGAGTTAATTGCACAGCGTGCTAGTCTATAAGAAGCAACAGCAGTTTGATAGTCAAATCGCGCCTCACAAACAAGCCCATACATATTATGGGATTCGGAATACTGAGGAGCACGCTGTATTGCCTGCTGGATGGATCCAAAAACCTGTGATATTGAGGAGAACGTTTAAGCATTAAATTAATTATCTTTAAAGCATAGCCAATTAATTATGCTCTTGCCTCACAAGAGGAAGAAGAAATTCTATTTTTCTTCCAGAGTGGCTGATTCTTTCCTTATTACTAATAAGTGGTCATACCTGTGAAGATGAAAGGTGCCCAGAGGCCTTAGCAAGCCTAGCAAGACCAATTTGGAACTCTGCAAGCTGCAAGAATCAAAGCATTCAATACAGGTTTAAAAATGACCTCGGTAAAAACTATAGTTGAAAAGACGACAGCCAAATGCTGCTACTTCAATCTATTAGATTTCAAAGCAAAGATTAGAAATTCACATGAAATTTTTAGGGAAGACTAAGGAAAAGTGTCAAACCCTTCCACCCCCAGCATAACCAATTAACTGTTTGACACGAGGATAGATCACCATGCCCACGGAATTATTAAACTTTTGCTCTAACATCAACACGTCTAATTAATTCCTCTTTGATTAATTAACAGCAATTCCATCACACAAAATACATCAGAAGAGCATCAATATAGATAAAGAACTAACTGGTAATATCTGCACAGCTCTTAAACAGCTCTCAAAAGCTTCATCAAGTGAGGTTTCCCTGCAGGATGAACATATATCAAATGTCAATAAGGCTGTGAGGTAGCCAACCAAATATAAAATCACCTATTTATACACTGCAATAAAATTGAAAGTTTACCTAGCATGAACATCAGCTGACATGCCTGCCCATGGTAATGCAAGCGAAGGATCTATACTTCTGGCAGAATCAAATGCTTGCCTTGCTAACTTCTTCTCACCCACTTCTCTATATAACTGCAAAACACCAAAATGAGCTTTACCAATTCAAACATTTGTATCAATTAATTGATTAGGTTTCCCTGAGCAGGGAGCAAGAAATTGAGACTGAGTTAACCAATGGTAAGATGTGACATCTGCTTTGAGCAGCACGAACCTCCTCCCAAGTTTAGCCCATAAGTATAAGAAAGCGACCCAAAAACCATGTATAAGTTTGTTGCATGTTAGACATGTCCAAACAATTTTGGAGTGCGTAGAATTGCTCTCCCACCTCCAAACACAGACAGACAAAATCATGTCTCTAATTAAGCAATGTAAGCAAATGAAGGCTCAAGTTGAGGATCTAAGATACAGGCTTAAGTATAGCATGAGCTAACCTTTCCTATACAATAAATCAACTCCATAATGGCACCAATCTGGGATGCATTGCAATATGGAGTTAATTGAGGTATTGCACATAATGTGACATTCTTCCAAAATTAAATCAAGACCACACATTAACAAGTCTGTTAATAACTTCTTTCAAGAATATAGGTAAAGTTTATGAACAAGTTTTAACTACTAAGTCACATGTAAGATTTCACACATGCAATTTTGAGAAGTTAACAGCAACGGAAGAAGAAGAAGAAAGAACTAAAAAATTGCGAGTAAACCAGGTTAAAATTGTCATGGGACAGTACCTTCCCAAGGTATGCCCAAGCGACTGCTGAAGACACATCCAATTGCAATCCCCTGATGAAAGCATGCTGTTTTAATGCATTATAATTAGATAAACATCCCAATGCCACCCAAAAATCATAGTTGTCACCCTCGAGTGATAAAGCCCCTAAAGCCATCTTCTCCGCCACATGCCTGAAAAAGGACCACAAGTAAAGTAGCAAATCTGTGGTGACATTCAAATAATAAAACAAAACCAAAATGAACCAAGATCTTACCAAGCACTTTGGTAATGCCCATAACTTTCATTTAAAGAGTAAATGAGATCTGAAGTTATTGCAATGTCAATATAGATACTAGCTTGCCATGGGGCCAGGTAGAAAGCCCGTTGATATGAACTTTTAGCAGATACGGCAGCCATCAGGCGGGTCCTCTTCCAGGAAAGGATGGAAGCATTGAAAGTTTCCACATCAACTTCTATATTCTGTCTCTCCCCCACCCATGGGTAACATTTTGCATATGTAAGCTACCCAAAAGTGAAGCACAAAAAACAAGTAAAAAATTAGTCATAATCACATGCAACCTTTGTGCTTTATATAAAAATATAAGGATATGAACACTAAGAAATAAATTAAAGAAGTATGAATGGGTTTCTGGACAAAAAAAAAATGAAACCACCAAAAGAAATTGAGTAGCATATACATACGCCATCTGTAAATAAAAAATAAAAACAGAGCAAACTACTTTGTAGTTAAATCAACTCAACTGATATAATTACATTAGGAAAAGGTGCATATAAGTAATGGGTGCCATTTGTCTGGTATATAAGATCGAACCAAACCTCTCCAATTAGCACCTATGTCAAATCGGCATTTGAGGCCCAAAATTATCAATAAGCATACCTGAATATCACCATGCAACTTCCATATACATGACATATGTCCAGCTAGATTGGTATTAGCTTTTGCTACTTTACATGCATCCTGCAATCACTTGAAACATGAGTAATAAATACTTGCCAATAAAAAAAGAAAGGCGGCTGATAATTTCAAAATGCAAAATGACTGACCTCTAGCAGTGAAGCTCCCCACTTAAATGCACCTAAATTAATACATTCTTTTGCCAAACCAAGCAGTCCAGCAGCAAGCCCGTAGTTTGCAGACACATTTTGAGGTGAAATCTTAAGACCTAGCTGAAACTGCTCAATTCCCTTAATGTCGAAAGACCACATTGTCAATTTGTGTATTCATGTCTCTATAAATATGAGAAAGGCACAAACGAAGATCAACATAATTATCTGCAATGTGTAACTTTATAATATTGCCTAGAGCACTTCATATTAACTAAACTGGATTAATGGATTCACATTTCATATAATATTTGTCCCGCCAATATTTATGGTGCTTCATCAAGTAATCAATACATCCCATGCTAGTTTCTGAAACACAGATTTCAAATTTTCAGTTGCTGCGGTTCAATCTCTGAATATAATAGCATACTATTATCATAAACAATTAGATTCTGGCACATAAGATGGAAAAAATAACTCCTATAAAACAGATTCCCTTCTGTTAAGCAGGGATGAATACTAGCATTAAGTCTTTTGGCTAGGATGACACCAATTAGGGTATACTTCTCAAAACATCTCATGATTAATTCATTTCTATATTGCCAATTATCTAGACAAACAGCACGCATTCCACTAAGAAGAATGTCATTTTTTTGCCTAGTCAGAGCTTATGGTACCCAGGTTAAGAAAAATAACTCAAATGAACTACCAATGCAGACAAATTTAACTACCAAAACCTCACCTTTCTAAAGGAACCAAGCATCAAAAAGATGTTTCCACTTTCAAGCAGAGCAAAGATACTTGAATCATCCAACTCCACGGCTCGTCCATAGGACTATTGAAACACCATAAGCAAACAACGCGTAGAGAATTTTAAGCTTAGGCACGTTATATATATGAAAAGAGCCATTGGAAGATGGACGGGACAAAGCTAATAATGAGAAAACAAAACACAGAAAAAAAAATCACCTTAATAGCAGCAGTAAACATGCCAAGTCGATGATAAGCAAGACCCAGAGCCTAGTAAAGAAAGATAAAGGAAACATAAGAATAGAGAAACATCTGGGTGCAAAAGAAAGTTTTTGAGTAAAACATTAAAGAAAGTGAAACTTACTTCCCACAGATGAGGAGAGGTAGGATAACCTCGTATAGCATGTTGAAGACTCTGTACAGCTTCTGACCATTTGTTGTGATGTAATTGCAGATAACCTAATTGGCGAAATGCCCAGAAAGCCCTCGGAGACTTGTCGGAAGCCTCCCTGCAGACACCTAATTCCAAGCTCTCCCTTCCTACTTGCTCCAACAATTCACATAAAGCTTCCTGTTTTATTCATTTCTTTGTTGGTCAATAAACCCATTAAACATAATGCACGACTTTACTTAAGGGGAAAGAAAAAAGAAAGAAACTGGATTACAATTTATATTACCCCAGAATCAGAATCATCTGGATTGAGAGAGACGGCTCTTTGATAACACTTGAGAGCTCTCTGGTTATCAACAGAAACTCTTGCGTAATAATGTCCTAAATACCTGAAAGCAACTGCATTTCGGGGGTTCAATTTGGCTGCTTTAACAAAATGTTCAGCAGCTTTTTCCTTGGATTCTGATTTCTCCCACAAACACAACCCCTGCAAAAACAAGACTAAATTATCGAACTGCATTGATACTTCATTGAAATTAAGAAAGAATTTCACGCAAACATCAAAAAGCAAAAATTACGAGATCCAAATGAAGAGAAGGGTCATCAGGATTAGCGTCTAAAGATTCCTCCAATTGCCTTAAAAGTTGTTCTTTTTCTTCGTCCTGAACAAAAAAAAAAAACTATCATTATTCACAGATAAGCCCACAGTACAACGCATTCAATTTTCGAAAATCAAAGTAGACTACCATTTTATTCATCTGTGAACTTAAACCCTAAACACTCTTCAGTTCTGTAATTGTTAGTAGTATCAATTTGTCTTCTTTCCTACGTTACGTATACCCAAATCTCTCTCCGATATAGTGATCTTGCCACGTCCTCTCCAGTCTTCTGTTTTGCTTTGTTTTGTTTTGTTTTGTTTTAGACCAGGGGAATTCACATGTCCCCTGAACTTCAGAAAAATTACCAAAAATGACCCCTACTTCACTGTGTTCCTCCAATTCCAAATGCTGTTTAAGTTCAGTTAAAGGAAACCTATAAGAAAACCTATACCGCTGTAAGGGAGTATCTTATCTTTTTTAAAATTCAGGGTGTATTTTGACTTTTTCCCAAAATCTAAAGGGTAAAGCACACAATACCCCTTTTTAATACTGCATATTTGCTTGTTTATTTATTTATTTATTGTTAAAGTTTCCATTATACATATATGTATATATATGTACATATAAATTAGAATAAACTCGGTCTCTAAATTAAAACACGCGTCTACATCACATTAATTAACTAAAAAATAGAGTAATGCTCTTGATTCTTAAGAATAACTAGCTAAACATAGAGAGAAAGGAAACATCAACAAATAAATGATATTGCAACGACAGATTGCCAACAAAATTCAGTTCAATTAACATATATGAAATTCTTGAAAAAAAAACAAACAAATTCATTGTTCATTGACACTCGCAAAGGAAAAGGACAAGAAGGGAAAAAACAAAGCATTTTATTATCTTATCCGTGAAAACAAATTAATAATTCGAGTCATTGAGGAGATTGCTGCTTCTTTCTATTTGGTAGCCTGTGCGATTATACTGCTCACTAAACTGGCCTGCTCTTTGGCAATCTCCACGAGTGAATCCTGCGTATGTAATTTTTTTAACTATTAGTACTCTCACTCATTATTAATTAACGTGCGTGCGTGCGACCAAACCTACCTGTGCGTCTATCAACCGTCCAACCACTCTCTTGCTTGATTCTTGGAGTTCACCCGCCAGCAGAAGCTCGTCCAATATGTAATAAGCCTGCTAATTCCAAGCTTTTTGTCAGAATCATCAGCTAGCAGAGTATAAATCAAGAAAATTCGAAATCAATCAGACACGAGGAAGATACCTTGTGAAAATTAAAAATCAAGTCCAGCTCACATACCTAATCAACAAGAAAGCAAAAGGCTAAAACGAATATCCAAACTCTACGTTGTTACTTGTGGATGGTCAAGCCTAGCGCTTAATTAGCAAACTTACACTGCCAAAATAGCGATCCAATGTCTCGACATAATGGTGAATTATGTCGAGAATCTCTAGTTCGTTGTCATCTGGGTCAATGCACATACAGAAATAGAGCCCAGCATATCTATCCAAACAGAAATGTAATTATATATTATTTAATTTTTTTTGGATAGTAACGCTAACACACTAATTAATTGGCCCAATGTATTTATTTATAATCAATAAAAAAAAAAAGTTTATTGTTTTTGATACCTTTTATAAACAACTTTAAATCCTCTCCATTCCACAAAGTTGCAAAGCTTGGGCCCCCGAGCGAGAATTATGGCACTGAGTTCTCGAATTACCTTAAAATAATATCGCAGCACAAAAAAGACCACATAAGAATCCATCACTAGCAGCAATCTAAATCATCGGACAGCACTCTGTTGTACATTTCAAGCAGCAGTATGCACTGAATTACTATCAAACACATCGCCAGTGGGACTAGGGCAGAAATAAATAATAAATAAAGAGCAAAAAGGTGATATATATATATATAGGAAGTTTTCCAATAATAAAATTGAAGATATATATATATACCTTAGTTCTATCCTTCTGGGAATGGGGTGAATACCATTTGGTCAGTCTCACTTTCCCTTGTCGACTAACGAGGATCACAAAGTGAATCTGGGAAAAAGGCAGAAAACAATATATGAGGAATGACAAGCAGAAATTCTCCAACTAGTACATGCCTTTCTATGCTTCCAGAAACGGTAACTAAGTAGAAGATTAAGAATCAATTGCTCTTCGTACCAGCTTTGAAAGATAATTTCTTTAATTTTTGTTGGTGCACGAGTTGAGGAGACTTGGTTCTGTGAAAACCTTTTAAATAAAAAAGAAAACAATCGCCTACTGAAACATTTTCTATTGCCAATCTCTCTTTTTAGAATTGTTGATGTCAAATTTCTGCTTTTCTTTCAATTTTTTGGTAGCTTTCTTATTCAGTAAACTTTGTATTGACTGTTTTGATTATCACAACACGCAACATACACACATACATACATACACACACATATATATATATATATAAAGAAATCACCACGCCACCAGCCAGAATCAGATTCAATGCTGAAGAAAAGAGCCGTGAAAAGAGAGAGAGAGAGAGAGAGAGAGAGAGAGAGAGGATGAATCTGAAAGCATACCATCGGTGACAAAATGGGCAATTGGTTGAACTTCTCTTCTTTCTCTGAAAGTATGAATTATGAAAATATGTCCACGGCTGAAAGCTTTGATTTCGCATAGAGCCATATCTATTGCTAGTTTGTTTGAAACGGAGCGAGTCCTCGGTAGACAAAATTTGATGAATTTTACTGGGCTATAATTCCAAAACACACAAGGCTTTATATGTTGCACTTAATTCAGCCCAGTCCACATGGAAGGAGATTACATTTGTCTTTTCAGAGCAAGTCTCCGTGTGTGCTTTTGTTGATTTTACAAATAAGGATTGTACTCGGTTCATCTTTAACTGATAGGTCTCTTATACCTACTAAAATACCAAAATTAATCTGCAATTCTGTTTTTTGACAACCAAATGAATAGTGGTGATATAACATTACATACAAAGTTTTTATATAGCTGAAAGCCAACAAATGATTTGTAATTAATTTCAATAAATTAAAGAGACAAACCAACTCTAAAAAGCCTGTACTGTACAAGCTACACAAAAGCAACGCTCTTTGCTGATAATGACATTGCAAGAAACATTCTCCATCTTCTTCTTTCTAACAACTCTAATGCAGCTTAACATATTCCTCTCATTTTGTAAAAGGAAAAAACAGATGTGTTACTTGTAATTATGACTTCTGATTATCTTCCTTTGGCTAAATCTCCATGGATAACATACCGAAAAGTTGAACTCTGCGGTAGCCAGTTGATGCATTTTTCATGTCTTCCCTCGATGCATTTTCTGATAGTTTTCTGCTGCTGTTCTGATAGACATCCGGTTATTAACTCAAGCAGTGCTGGGACATTTAGTGACATATCCTTTGCAAAGTAGTAAAGAATTTTAGGTAGGAATATCTTCAAATCCTTGTGGTTGTAGACACTAGCTTGAATGAACTCTTCTTTAGCAAGTTTGAGATCATGAAAGATAGTCTTGGAAGTGTACACTCGAACCTAATTCATTAAGAGGTTTTACCTTTAATCAGATTAGTAAATACCAAGTACAGACTTATAAATCAATAATTTAAAGAGAAAATTCATACCGCTGGGTCAGAATATGCCCCAGAACAAAGTGCAAAATGAACAAGCGGCTCTGGATACTCTAAGGCATATACATGTTTAATGCTGCCAGTCTTAAATTTTCTTCCCGGAGAAAACAGTGTTTGTAGCCACTGCATTTTTGTTGGGAAAGGCATTATGAAACAAAACAGTTCAAGAGATATGCCTTGTTAAATGTAGATCAGGTACAAAACTTATGGGACTTATAATCAACCACATAAACTAGCAACCATCCATGTGATATAAGTAATACTTTGAAGTGTAAAGTGTACCGGTGCTGAATAGTGAGGCCGAATTCCTAAAATCAAGCTCTGTATGACATATGCATCTGCGCAATGTCCACCCACATTGTAAGCTGCCTGAAGATCCAGTAAAATGAAGAGTTATATCTCACGGAGTAAATTTCTGAAGAATCAAACTGTTAAAATATGCAACATGAGTAACCTTTAAAATGGAGGTACTCTTCACACGATTTCCAGTTCCATATGCTAAATATGCCTGCAAAGAAACATCCCATGAGCATATGCCATGGAATGGGGATTTGCCATAAGTCAGTTGTTAGCACATGATACTAGCATTTCACCAAAAAGATGAAATATTTCAGCACATATGTTTCATTCACAAGGTATACTTGAGGGAGGTTAAGCTTCTGAAATTCATACGTGCATCACCAAGGCATTGTGAATGTTGATCCAAAACGCAAGCTTCTCTTCGCGTTTCATCTTTCTTGGGTCAACCTTCTCAAGGCTTCTAACCAGTGACCTACACAGCTTTAAAACAAAAGAGAAGATTAAAAATTTATTGTAACTGTGTTTCTACTATAACAAAGTCTAGACACTCATTCGGCATATTGTGTACTTGAATGATAAGATCGGAAGAACAACAAAGCTATTATACATATTTCTTAGATATTCTAGTCAATCTGGCCAATTAAACTATATGATAGTTGGGGGCCCATCAACCCACCTGAAATTTTGTAGCATTACTGAGGCATAATTGAAACTATCGTCATCTAGATATATCTTCAGTACTTCTATCATTGCAGTTTGTGCTCCCTTTCCTCCTTGATTATGCACGGAAACATCCTCAAAGCAATGCGGACTCCAACTATCACAAGGATTCTTAGAAGAAAATATACTGGAGGAGGACAACGAAGAGGTGGGAGAATTTGACAGGCCTGCATGGCCCTGAGGAGCATTTGCAAGCTTGCAGTATATAGAAGATATGCATCTAACAATATCTTCAGAGAGTTTATCTGGAGTATTAAGGTTGTTGTCCTTACAAGAAGCACCAAGGTGATCAGCAAGGCTGCGATGGCCAGAACCACCAAATTTCCGGTCCTGCAAATGCCAACAATGTGCAAAATGGTAACTTACCCGTCTCAGATGAATTCAAGCCTCGGCAGAGAGGCAGAATGCATATTTACCTTTGTAGATGCTAATTTTAAACAAGCAGCAGAGTTGTCATTATCTGAAATGGGCAAATCATGTGCAGGCGAAGCTTGATCATGATTGAAGAAACCAACTTTCTGGATTTTTGGCTCCAATTTGTAATAAGATTTATTTGGTACAATTGGTTTTGGCGACCCAGTCTTGTATTCTAAATGGTTCCTAGTAATACTTGATAAAGTTTGTAAATGCTCTTCAAAAGCTGTCCGATAGAGTGAAAGAAGATATCGCTCCAAATGCAAAATTTCAGCTTCAAGTGTAGCGATCTCCATCCTCAATTCCGCAGAAGACTGCATCCAGAGCTAAAAGATCAAAATATGGAGTAGAAAGGAAAAAAAATAGAAGAAGAAAAGAAACTGAATCGATGGTGTTTGAACTTGATCTCAAATTGTAGTAAACTATTTCCTACCATGCATAATCGTAAAGATTTTGGTCTAAATGGCATTAAACATTTAGACCCTACTCATGCATAAAAAGTTTCAGCTTATCAATTTGTTTCTTATAGTTGACAACAGAGAAGTGTAAGATAAACAAACCTTTGGTGCTGTCGTGTCATGGTAAGGAATTGACATGATGGACTGAAAATCAGACGCCTTCTCGGAGGCCAAACATAGGGAAGATTGGTGATGCAATGTCCTCTCCAATTGTACAATCTGTGTCAAAACATAAAGACGAATAATGCTATGAACTTGGGGATCTTATGTCTAACCTTAGCTATATATTTGGTAATGAAGGCCAAGAAAAATATTGAGTGAAAGTTGGGAACCTAGTGTTTTGATCAATTGTTTGTGAAATTTGATGACATGATATGCTGGCGTACTATATGATCAGTTGATGGAATTTCTATAACTGGGTATAGACAAAAATGCAGAGAACTTACAGTATTTGAATGGGAAGACAATCTAGGTGAAATATTGAGTATATTTTGTTGCAAGCCACTTTCACTTTCATAAGCACTGCAATAAACCCAGGACAACATTACTGAATGTATACAGTTGCTTGCATAATTTCGAAGTAATAATAAATTGGGAACGTTTTTCATCTTCAGAAAGTTACCTTAAGGAACTCGGGTGGGGAGGAGAAGGACAGGAAGAAGATGAAGAACGGCAATTTAAAGCCAGCATATTCATTTTCTGGTCGGTCAGTTTCATTGAAATTTCTAAAAATCTGAGAGATTACAATCAACAGTAACAGTGGTAACAGTTCACTTTAAAAAGGCAACAAAAACAAAGTGCAAAATGATAGCACATCTGAAGACTAGGAAAGCAAAAAGTGGAAGCAAACAGCAGCAGAATTACCTTAGTCAAATGCCATAGGCTTAGATTTCTCACACCCAAATTAAACCACCTGCATTTTTGGAGGACAAGATTCAAGTCTCTGTACATTATATCATCATCTGATAAAATGAGTTGAAGACAACAAGTCAAGAAGCTAACGTTACCAGTTAGTTAGACTGAGATATGTGTAGTCACAAAAAAGCCACACACAATCAAACAAAAAAAAGATCAACAAAACCTCCAAAGTATAAACTAATTAATGATGAAGTGGGTATAAACATTTTTTTCTGGAAAAAAAAAGAGGACCCAGAAGAAAAAAAAATGAGATTATTGATTCAGGCATTGAAGAAAACAATATCTATTCAGTAGGGACAACCCACCAAGAAGAGTTGAATGGAGCATTAAAAACAGCAATTATGAGTCATATGAGGTGATGAGATAGCGCATCTGTTACTGTCTACTAAAATCATCATTCATCACAAATAATATTAAATAACATAATATTCTCATTAGATTAGGTAGAGGAAAGTAAACAGTTATGATTATGACTCTGTTAAAAAGGGAGCAGGTTTTTTTTTTTGGTTCTTTTTCTTTTTCATATAAAGTTTTCTTTCCGCATGCAATCTCACTACAGAGATCACATCACATACAGCATCAGTTGGCCAAAGATTTCATTATTATTAATTGTTTGTTTTTTGTCAAATGCAAACGGTAATAAAAGCAGAAGCAGAAAGTTTAGTTTACTTTAATAACTATGGATTAGTTGTCCAATTTATTGAAGATGGAAAAAGAAATAAACATATACTGAAAGAAAAAAGAATGAATATAGGTACAGAAGATTAGCTGGTGCAATAAATGCTGCTGGTGGGGGAAATGTGGTTACTTTAGAACCAGATTCGATGGCTTTTAATTCTTCAATTCTTCCCAATCTCACCGGGATTTCACTAACAAGAACTCCCTCTCGGAAAGCCGTAAAAAATACTAAAAGCAGCATAGTTATCTATGCATGTGCATGAATAATGAAACCCATGTAAACAACTACGGCAAGAATTACCCAGATAGATTCTATTTTTACAGAAAACAAAAATAAATAAATAAATTGGAACTTGGGACTGATGAATCTTCCTTTGTTTTTATTGACTTTTATTGATATTAGGATTAGATTAGATTAAAAATTTGGTTTGGCCTTTTCGAGGCGTTCACTTCATATTTGATATTCGATCTCGTTACTCTTTCTGTGGGAAGGAAAAGGAAATAGGCGCATGTTGCAAGCAATTAAATTAATAATAATGATGGTATTAGGCTTAGGCTCAGCTTGGCTAATCGGGTAATTGGATTGATAAATTTGGAGCTCCAAAAGGTGGAAAGTCTTTTTCAATGGGCCTACTTAATTATAGTTAGTTGTCTCACCACTTCAAAACGAATACCATTCATTAACCTAACAATATCAAATCTATATATATAGATACATATATATAGATACATATATATATATATATATAGAGAGAGAGAGAGAGAGAGTGTGCAATTTCAGGCTTTATTATTATTAAAAATAATGGGTTTATTTTATTAAAGCCATATGCATTAGTGATTAATTATAAGATGGATATGTTATGTCTACAAAACATTGTGCGTACGACACACGGTGCAAGTCAACATCATTTCGTGCTCATTAACAAGTTAATGGGCCAATCTCAGGACCAATAAAAAGTTCTAGAAATTTGGATTTATGAATTTTGTGTCAATTGGGTCCACTAGTTGGACTTTTCCATTTTATCAAAGGCACAAAGCCCATTATTAATTGTGGGCTTTGAAAATTTATTTCTAAAATTAATAAATGCACCCATAGCATTGCATTGCATAAAAAAATCCAAATGTGCCGTCTCACTCTCACCTCTTCAACGGTGTTTACATTAAGGATATTGGACGAAATCAAAAAAAAAAAAATTTAAATCTATAAATTTAAAAAATTAATGAATTAATAAAAATACACTGACAATAACAATATAAATGAATGAATGACAAAAACTAAAATTTGTAATACAAAAAACTTCCCAATATCGGTATTAATTGGGCAGCCATAAATGCCTATTTTGTCAAGGTTATTGGAAGCAATTAATTAATCCAAGCAAAAAAAAAGTAAAGCAAGTGTCAACAAGTGGTGCTTTGTCAAACCATATGTACAAGGAATGAATTGAATTAATTGAAGTAGTATTACTTCTCATTGAGACTAAAAAACTCATTCTCTTATTTAATGATAACTTACTTTTATTTCTCATTCACATTTAACTATTAAACATATTTAAAGATGATAATAGTATAAATACGATATGGATATCTAAATATTCATATCCGCATCCTATAAAATTTTTTATATCTATATTCTATTAATATCTTTTGTGGATATTTTATTTAAAATTCGTATTCTTCTAAGCATATATCTCTACCCTAATAAATATATATGTATCCTAACAAAAATAATAAATTTTAAAAAGTAATAATAAGATAAATAATACCGTTTTCAAATTATAACTTCTTCGATATTTCAATGATAAACACTAAAATGTTGCAGTATGATATATTATAGCCACCAATAACATCAATAAAGTAATGATAAGATAGAAAACAATGACCAAAGTCATAAGCATGTTAGATATTTATAAAACTTAGGTTTTATTTTTTTAAAGTACAAAACGATGTCGTTTGAATAATACAGTAAAATGGATATATCTACATATATTTTAGAGTATTCATATTCTAACTATATTTCATATGAATATTATACTTTTTTACCATATTTGATTCGGATCAATTTTTTTCAATCATCATATCCTATCCATCATAATAGAATACAAATAAATATCCTAAAAAACAGTATTTGTTGTCATCTTAAACACATTATTATTTGTTTGATGCACATGTGCTTATAGTTAAATCACTTGGCATACAATATATACATATATGGGCATGCAGTCCATTTCAATTGTAATAATATATATATGTATATATATATGTATATGCATGCACACACGCGCGGTTGGAAAAGAAAGGGTGGAGCCTGCCTGTCTGTTGGATAGATAGATAGGCCGCTCGTGTGCATGTCCATATATGTCTGGTTCTAATCTAATCTAATCTAATATTATTCAACTCACCCTCCTATATATTTAATTTAATTTAATTTGTAGTTGCACAAAATATTGGTCATCAGTAAATGTATGGCAATTTATTCATTACCTTTAATTTCAGGATCTCACAATTATATGTATATATAATTCATAGATACACATACACATACACATACATAATCATGAATCATGAATCATTCACGGTCAACGGTCAATTAGTCACGTTGCCATCTACCATGCATGCACTGATTAATTATTCTTTTGCGTTTGTTTTTGAGGAAGAAGCCAATCGAGAAATTCCAATTAGTTCTTAGCTAGTGTTCCACCTTACACGATCGAGTACATATATCTCAACTAATTGATTAAAACTCCTTGTATTAGATTAAAAAATATACAAGTATATAGCCAGCTGGCTAGCTAGCTAGCCTACAAAATGTATGTGCACGATTCTGTACACTGTACGCCCACACCACACACCTAGCTAGCTTGTAATTTGTTCATTTTATATACATACATATATATGGCCAAAACAACAGTCAACCCAAGTGCCGATACATCATAATCTTTGGACCATGTATAGATTTACTAGGCATCCCCGCTCGGATATTATTTTCATTTTTTATGTTATATATATATATATATACTTGCCATGCATAGTAATTAATTTTCTTACGCCAGGAATGACATTTTCTTGTGTGTGTGTATATATATATATATATATATATATATATATATATATATATAAAGTAGCTAGCAGTACTACTTTTAGGTAATTAAAATAATAGGACCCTCCGATCCATTAATTAACCGACGAAAAACAACTGTTGCGTGCAGTGAGGTTAGAAATATTATTGCCACATAAAACTGAGGATTAGTCTAATTAGCTTAGCTATTGAGAGAATTAATTAATTCCCGATCATCAGATTTTGCGGCATGTAACATTAACTATTGCTAGCTCCAAAAGCTGCTTTTATACATGGCTTAATTACTATGTATTAATCTACATAATTCCCTGCCATATATATTATACATATTTCGATCGATCGATCAGCTCAGCTGGAAATCATGTATTGTCCTTTACAGCTAGCTAATTCCTTTTTGGTATACATATTCATTTTCTTCCCTTATATATGTGTGTGTATACACACTCATATATATATATATATATATATATATATATATATATATTATTGGAAATTAGTAATATTAAATTCAAAGGTTAAAAACTACGAAATATATATAATATTCTCAGCCACGACATGGAATTGTATTAATTAATACAGTACACGAACTACGTAGACCGTACGATGGATTAATTAATTTATACATGAATATGAACATATATATATGTATATATATATGTAATGATCATAAGCATGATCATGATCTTAACAGAAAAATACTAAGTTCCTGTCCGGAACTCCCAACAGGATTAATCATATGAAACGACTCGGAATCAACCGATCCAATTACTCTCTCAAAACTTGCACGTAAATACATAAGATCGCCGTCCTCAGACTTGGGAGCAACCGGCAAAACACCAGCTCCAACAGAAACAGACTGCATGAGTTTCAACACAGCCGCATCACTCGCAGTCATCTGTCTTCTAATGGCAAACCCAACTTTCCTGCCGTTGCAGTACATGGACCATACCGGAACATTGAACAGAGAACAAGAGTTTGATCTCTCTTTCTGTCGGTCACATTCTAGGGCGATTCGGAGCAGACCGTACTGCATCTCCCTGGCGAGGTAAGCGGTGGGGACGGCGAATTCTAGGAGAAGGAGAGGAGAGCCGCGAGTGTCGTCTTGGAGGCAGAAGCTGACGCGGCCTTTACGGTAGCCAAAGAAGGTGCCGGTTACGGTGGAAGCGTGGACGGACTCGGCGTCGGTGGAGAGTGCATCTGAGGGGTGGAAGCCGCAGCAGGGGACCATGCATTCGACTAAAGAGCGAAATGAACGGCGGAACCTGACTTCTCGGGTGCAGTCGACGGAAGTAGCAGTGTCTATAATATGGAGAGGGCCGCGTTGGCCTCCTAAGTCTATCATCATCTTCATGATGTTATAATTAATAAGGTACGCGGGTGCTGCCAGCAGCTGCAGTTGTGAGTTGTAATTAGAACAGTGGCAGAAAAAAAATTAAGAAATAGAAGCGAAGGAGGAGGAGGAGGAGGAGGAGGAGGAGGGAATTGTAAGGTAAGGGAAAGGGGAAGGAGGGAAAAAGCCTATAAATAAGGGAATTGGAGGGTACTGAGTGGAAAGGGAAAGTGATGACTGATGAATGATGATGATGAAGAAGCATTGAATTGAGAGTGGGCCGGGGAATCGTGGGCAATAATTCTGCCCACGAGGGTGTGCGGGGTCCATTATTTGGATGGACTTGTGGGAGCCGGGAGGGAGGTGGTGCGCGTGATTTTGGTTTTGATTTCTTGATTTTTCTTGGTAAGACTCTCTCTCTCTCTCTTTCAGTTAATTACACTAAAACTACTATTAACACTGTCAACTTATTTATTTATTTACTTATGGAGTGAGTCTGAGTCATGCACTGACTGAAATTTGATGATTAATTAAAGGAAATTTATTTATTAGGTATTGATTAGCAATGAATCGAATATTATAAGAGAGAGGAGGAGCCAAAATTGAGTGGGTTTGAGAAAGAGATGGTTGAATAAAGTGGGTGGGCTACAGACGATAACGGTGGATGGAATTGGAATTGGAATTGAGGAATGCCCATGAGCATGAGCATGAGCATGAGCATGAGCATGAGCATGCACGGGGCAATGATTAGACCCAATCAGTCCTGCCTGTCTCAAACTTTTGCCGCTCCAAGACGCTGACATTTCTTATTATATCTCATTTTGTCAAAAAGTTTATCATTGCAACAAATAAACCTTTCCTTTTTTTTTTCTCTCTTAACAAGAAAAAAAACATGGGATAAGCTTACTCATTAATCATTTACATTTCTGTGTTAATCATGGTTATAAGCTTCATCATTTGCTATGTATATATATATATATGTACATATTCATATATTAATGATCATCTATTATATTATTTAATTGATCTCTCTTTATATACAAATAAAATTTTGAAATAATCTTTTTATATGTTTAGAATTCATCTTTCTTACATCTGTATAATCAAGTTTGGTAACAAATAATTAGTTAATTTTGATTAGTTTCTTGTTAAATTATTGTCATTGTTTGTTTTTCAAAAAAGAAGGAAAGAAAGATTGAGCAAAGTCATGGCCTTTACGTAAGAATATGCATCTTCCGAATTTAATGATTTGGTATAATGTTGTAAAGTTAATGGTGTCTTTGGAAGGAAAGGAAATCATAGGTATGATATAGAGTTTCTTAATTTTGTTCTGCAAACTTTGCCCACAAGTTTTTACTCCTTTTGTTTGTCGTAGACAGAGGTGACATTATATATTATTAATATTAATTATTTATGCAATGAAATTTCTCCCTGACGACCTTCAAATTAATTCTGCCATTGTTCCTGTGTAATTAGTTTCTAACATATTAATTAATTAAGGACATTGCGTTCAATCTCTGCAATCTCATGATTTATGTCTATAATTAAAGATGGATGGAATATAATTAGGTGTCCAAATCCTATATATATAGCAGCTGGGGCTAGCTATATAATATGTCTTTAGTCATATTTTTATAGAAAGAAAAGGGGTAATTCATGAGGAAAGGAACAAGAAGAGAAAGCAAAACCAATTAGGAGAGGGCATCCTTGTTTCAAATCATGTCAAAATACTTTTGGGTCCACTATTCATATTATGAAGAACTAGGTTTTTGCACGCTTCACTACTATCTTTTTTCTCATAATTATATAAAATATACATCAATCAAATCATCAATAATCCATGCCATGCATTGCAAAGCAATAACCCTGCCTTTTTTTTTTTTTCTCAATAAGTTTATAATAAATAGAATTTTTCTCCAAAAGATGAAGCATCCATTAATTTAATTAGAAAAACAAAAAAAAAAACTAATTAATAGCAGCTAGCTATATATATACATATGTATGTAATAAACAGAAAAATTAAAGGGAGTGAGTGGGGTTAGCAGATCATGATCAGATGATTTGCCAACACTGCCTCCAGAAAATTAAATACGTCGATCATTAAGTTTTGTCGAGTAATCCCAGGAAGAAAACAAAATAATATATAGGATCTGCATGCCCACATATACAGCATATATGTATCTTTTTTTTTTCTCTCTTTTTATTTAAACTTTATATAAAGGTAATGTTGCCTTCTGGTAGCCTGGTTTTTCATTCGAGTCGCTATCATTTCATGTCCCCCAATTCAATTATATATATATATATATATATATATATGTGTGTATATATAATTTCTCTGCATACACACACACATATGCATTAATTAATACTGGTTTTCATGTGTTTTGAGTGAAGCTAAGAAAACTATTTCGTGCCGTGGTTCAAATTAATATTGGTTAAAATTTGCCACTTAATTTAGATTTTAATTAATTTAATTTGCATTTGCATATATAATCTACCCTTTCCGGTTCCATATCTTCATCGATCTTAATTAATTACATTTTTAATCACCTAGATATATAAATTTAATCAGAGTGCGTGTGTCGTCGTATGACTAGATTAGTGGACGATGCATGCATGTATATTGTGAAGTCATATATGCTTTTAACTCTCTGATAATATAGTTTAATTAAGTGGTATTATATATGATAATTAACACGGGGTTGGGGTTGAAACTGTTTAAGATGAGATAAGTTTGTGTTGCAATAATCAATAATCAATAATATATATAATGGAAGACAGTTGAGATAGCACGTAATTAATTAAATTAAATTAAATTAAACAAATTGGAAGAATGAGCAGTGCATGTAGTGTAGTTTGAAAGTAAGAACAAAAATTATGGGTGGGCGGAGGGGACAAGAACAGTTTGTGCTGTTAAAAAGTTAAAGAGTATTTGAAACACATCACGTCACGTAGCAAGATAGGAATTAATGAGTGGGAAACCTGTGGGGCCATTTGATTTGGCCTACATAAAGTTGATCAAGTTAGATTGATCGATTTAACCTTCCTCCATAAGTTTCATTGCTATTTTTGACTTTTAACAATCAACTCCCACGTAACATATAGTTATTATTTATTTGCATGCCCCGGCTGCCGACCTAAACTCCAAACTAGATATCTTAATTAATTAATTATGTATCGACTAAAAATAATACATTCACAGTATCCAAATTTACTCGTACGAAATATGTAATACGTTATGGTTGGTTTTATTTATTTATTTATTTGTTTATTGTGATTTGCATCCAATATCAAATTACAAATATGTATGGGCCTCTTGCAAAATGGTGTGGTCCATTTAAGAAAGTTTTGATGGGCTATAACCCCCCTTGGCCCAGTAAGAGAAAATCCATAATCTATATTATATTTATGTCAGTTACAGACATTAGTCATAGTCATCCATGCTAATATTTCATTATCCTCGGAGGCTTTAACGAAGCAAACAAAAGTTGAAGTCAGAAGAAGCGGAATGGATGAATTTGAAATAAATCATACATACTATATATATATAATATATATAACAGACAATATAATAATTAGACATATATATATATATTTGAAAATATTTTGATTCAATTTGGGCATCTCCAGATTTTCTTACATACGTGTATATA
Organism: Melia azedarach; assembly: GCA_028052125.1. Lineage (NCBI taxonomy): Eukaryota > Viridiplantae > Streptophyta > Magnoliopsida > Sapindales > Meliaceae > Melia > Melia azedarach. Next base: position 12,513,461 of record CM051407.1, on the reverse strand, counting down.
TATGCGTGGCGATGACCTTCGAAATTGCGAAGAAGCTTCGACGGAAATGAAAGTAAGAGTAACCCTCCCAAATTGAATGCATACATATTTATAGCTTTGACTTCACTGATTGACCAAGCACGATGTGCTTCATTACTAATAGAAGCTATATTATATTATTGATACCAATTAATTGCCAGTATTTGATTTCATTTTTCATTTTTAGTGACTCATGCAGCAATAATTAATTATACACCTGCCTCAAAATTGATATTCAATTGAAGCTGCACGTGAATGTCAAATAGATCTACAAAATAAATTCGAGATTTAAGTCCTTCTTTATTTTTTAATTGCAAAAAGTTTAAGGACTAAGTAGACAGCCACAATAAAAATGGTTTGAATTAGAATCAAAATGGTTCACGTATTTCAAATTCAACAAGAACGAACGTGTGAATATTATCTGTCGACCATCGCTCTCTCTCTCTCTCTATATAAGTACATATGTGTTTGTTGAAAGTCAAGCCCAGCCCGCAGGAAATCCGTGATTGCAACATGTGCAAGTGAAGTCGCTGGACGACCGCAGTTCACAGAAGCTGCTGCGCCTGCCAGTGCCTGGTCAATATTATAATGCACCACACCCAATAAATCCTAAAGGTAATAAGTTTGACAATCAACATTAATATTAATTAACAAATCATTTATTACAAATTTAACAAACATTTTTTGTTGTTATATATATTAATTTAATTATTACAAATTTTAACACGTGTATATATATATATATATATGACATGACACTACGTACTCCCAAGCACTACGTACTCGTGTATCTGAACTGCGTACGTTCTTAATTATAAGATAATCATTTTCCGAATGTGTTGTCTGTCAATTTCTTGATGAAAGCCAGCATTACCACAACCACAGCAACAAGTGTAACGTAATTTGCGCTATGCCGGCACCTGCTGGGCCTCCCTCCCACCATACCCTTCTTTCATACTTTTCTACTTTTCACACCATTAATTAATTAATTCTGCATTTTGAAAATTACTAACACAGAATATCTCAACAAATTAAAACAAATAATACATATAATTTGAACTTTGAAGGAAGCCGAAAGAAAAGAGAAATATGTATGTATATAACAATAAAATTAATTAAGCACATGATCTCTCTCCGTTGATCAATTCTCTTATACATGTAATAATATCGTATATATAACAAAAATGAAATAATTTTCTTCATTTTTTTCTGGTTTAATTTCAGATATTAATAATAAATGAAAGAAGAAGAAATAAAATATATCACAAGGATACGATCTACAATTGTACATTCTACATAACGATTCCTTCGTAAATGGTAGCCAACGCGAGTCTGAAGGAACGAACAGCCAATTTAGCTCGTCTTGAAGTAAATCTTTGTAATTTTCTAACAGACGCAGATCTTGAAATTCCGATATTAGCTGCTCCAGAATGAATCGTCTTGTAATAACTCTTATGAGAATCCGATGCAATTATAACCTCTGTTTCTGCATCTCCTCCTCTTCTTTCTAATAAACTAATCTTATCCTTGTGACGGTGATGGTGATTTACGGACAAAACAGGAGAAATCCGAGCTCTCTTTCGTCGACGAGATTCTTTTTTACTCCCATTTTGAAGCGCAACGCTGGCTTTCACCGCTAAAGCTGCCATATCGGATGCTGACAATTTGTATTGAAGCTTTGATGTTGGGAGAACGAAATAAATCTGATTTGGTTGAAGTTCTTCGTCTGAATCCAGAACCGGAATGTAATCGTCAAATAATAAATGATCGGAATTGCAGAGAAAGCAATACGGAGATGTTTCGGCCTGCAGAACTTGGGATACATAAATAGGAACCTTGTATTCAAGAAGATTTCCCCTCAGTGATATTATTTTTGCTGTCGTGGGTTTCTGAGATTCGCATTCCATCCCGTCTGAAGACATACAAGAACCCATATTTCCTTCCAGTTTCAGAAATATAATGATCGCGGAAAAGGGATAAATTTTGAGAAAAACGGAGAAATGTATGTGGGGTTTATATAAAAGAAAAAGAGGCCGTTATGATAAATCAGCAAATGGAAGGCTGACAACTGTTGACTGCTGCACGTTGTTTGTTGCGAGTCAAACGGGAAGCCTCAGCCATGACGTGTCACGCGCCTTACAGGATTTGTCCTACTTGTGCCACAAGTACTACCAGTACCAATTGACAAATTGTTTTTCTACTTTCATCTTCCAGAAGTAAAATTGCCTTTATTTACTGTGGGCGGCGCGCGTCTTTTTTTTTTTTTTTTTTTCACTTTGGAGTGTACTGTTGTTTGACCTCGCAGGAGAAAACTAAATTTAAATTTTGGGATAATTACTGTTACAGAATTTATATATATATATATATATGTATATATTAAATTGTTAAAATAAGACATGACATGTATTAATTATATGTATAACAGAAACAATCTAGAAACGATGTATGTATCTAGGAAGTGAGTAACTGCGTTCAAACATACAACATAGTGCACAGATACTCTGACGTGGCGTACAGGCACAGCCCAATTGTTCGATCATTCATCACCTTAATTAACTTAAATTAGCTCGTGTCAGATAGAAAAGCATGGCCATGTCTATCTATCTATCTATCAATAATATCTTTGTATCACGGGCATTCACTTAATAATAACTTTTTATTTATCTATATAAAAACAACTTTTTATTTTCTTAAATTAAAAGCCATGAGTATCTTATTATATTTATTTCATCAGAAGGGAAAGGTATCTAATAACACCTCAAAATAAATTACTTTGGATATATTAATTATATTCTCAAAAGTATATTACAATAACTCAAATATATGTATATATAACATTAGAGTAATGCAAAGAATAAAAAAACAAAGAAATCGGACATTGCCAAGAAAATCACCAACGCGACGCGTTTGAAAAACCATATTGCAAGAAACGTGTAACGCACGCACGCGCGCACACACATAAATTGACAACAACGGCGTGTACACCAGCCAATATGCATATATATATATATATATATATATATATATATATATATATATATATATTTATAAACATTAATTTGAACTTCCCGTTGAATCTGTTCAATATTGTTTATTACCTAACCTTAATCAATAATAATTAGATGCTCCTTTCTTCTTTATTTATTTTTTGGTTTAATTAATGTGCCGATTGTGCGTGCATATATGTCAATTAATTAATTTAATCGAAATTAAGGATGGCGATGTCTATAGACAATTGTCCAATTTATTAATTTGTTAATGTCCCCAATCCCGCAAACATATATACATACATATATGTATTCATTATGTATATATCTCCATGTTCATACTTGAATCAAATTCTAATTATTATTATAAATAATAAAATTTATTCACCCACTATCCAAAGAGTTAGTTATCGAGGGTCAGCATTCAAAAGGCAGGCTAGCTAGTACATATAAATATTAATGTCAGCGAAGACTTTCTTTTAAGTTTACATATATAGAGTCCTCCCTTGATTAATGCCCGGCCACGATAATCTTTAAAAATAAACGAATTTTTTAATAAATCTTTTTATATTAATAAATTTCACTTAATAGTTAATTAAGTTACTAATATAATGATTAACAAACACACATTCTATCATACATTGATACCGTAATAAAATATTTCAGTATCAATAATAGAAATATTATGAATTACGGGATGAAATTAAAGGTTAACAATGTCTGTAATTAAAATTTTTTAAATTAATTTCGAAAGTAAGTTTTTATTGGTTAGACGAGTGAAAATTAAATAATTATCTTAATATAAATTATGTAATATAAATAATTAAAATTAAATATTTTCAAGTTATTTCTGTTTTATCTCTATATTAGTTACTTATAATTAATCTCATATTAATTGTGTTACACAAATTAAGATTAAAGACTTTCAATTAATCTCTCTCCACATTATTTTAAATTAATCTCGTATTCTCTTCAAGCTCAGTGGTAGAACGCGCCCCTGATAATTGCGTTGTTGTGTCTGGGCTGTGAGGGCTCTCAGCCACATGGATAGTTCAATGTGCTCATCAGCGCCTGACCCTGAGATGTGGATCATCCAAGGCACATTAGCATGGCGTACTTCTTCTGTTCGATCAGGGGTTTGAAAACAAACTCCTCCTCAGGAGCAGGAGGATAGATGGGGCGATTCAGGTGAGATCCAATGTAGATCCAACTTTCTATTCACTTGTAGGATACGGGTGGTCTGGGGGAGACCACCATGGCTCCTCTCTTCTCGATAATCCATACATCCCTTATCAGTGTATGGACATAATTTTTTTTATTCTATAAGATTCTTAATTATCTACTATTTTCAATTAATGTTCTGTTCTTACCAAATTACAATTATATGTTAATAAATATATAAAATTTTATATTTGAAATTTTGTAGGTTAATAAAAATAGGACAAGAATTTTAAATTCCATCTTTAAGATATAGAGCTTTTTATATAAAAAAAAAAAAAAGAGACACGAGTATTATTGTATTTGTCCTAAGGTTTGCTAAATTAATCTCCCTCAATATTAACTTATTATTTGTTGTATTTTATATAATACATAATATTTTGATAATTTAAATAATATAAATTTTAAATTAAATAAATTATTTTCATATGAAATTTTAAAAAATAAATTATCATAATCTAAATATTATATATATATATATATTGTAATATCCAATTTTTTATTAATGAATACTTATATATAATTTTTAAATAATGAGATTTTATTAGGAGTAAAGGGAATAAAATGAAAAATTAAGGGGGTTTAGTGATATTGAGAATTCAATTGCAATTTTATTTTTTATGTTAAAGTCTATGAGAGAGGAAATAAAAAATTATATTGTGAAGAAAATAAAAAATTATATTGTGAAGTTAATTATTGAGTAATTGGATATGTGTAAAATTTGGATGAAAGGTTTAACCAAATAGAGTTTGTTGATTTGCTAATTAACATGAGTTGGCAAGGTAATTATGGAATATAAATAAGATGGAAGAAATTGATTGGAGGATTATTAATGAGCAAAAATGTGGCTTAGGCTTCCTTTACTTTAGGCGGTGTATGCATATATATAAGAATTAAATTGTTGTAAGTAACTATTTTGATAGTGAATTAGAAAACCGACAGAAGAAAGAAAAGAAAAAGAAAAAGAAAAACAAGGATTTGGTTAGTATTTTTTTTATGATTAATTTTATAATTTAAGTTTAATAGATCGTTTGCATAATTTAGTCATACAAAGTTAGATTGTTAGAAAATAAATATATATTTACGTAATATATATATATATATATACACACACACACACACACACACACACTTAGACAATTAAGTTTGAAGTATTATTAGTTATTATTCTTGGATAATTACTTATTATTATTTGTTAAATTAATATTAGGAGATGACTGGAAGGAGGAAGAGAAATCAACAAGAACATAAAATTGTCATGTGTTTATCAGATAAGTATTTATATGCATTTGAGGGATTTTGATTTTAAAACTGAAAAGTAGAGTATTTTATTATATTTAATGTTTTCGATAAATATTTATGAATTTTGAATTATTACGTGTTGATAAAATTGATTATTTTCGAATTAGATTAAATGATAATTTTTATATGAATGATATATTTACAAATACAGTGAGAAAATTGTATTAACACGTGTTGTGATTTTATAAATGAATGAATTATATGAAAATATTGTAAAATAATTTGATAAGTAAAAATGTGATGGCCATGGTTGTGATGTGATGTGACACCGATGTTTGGGGCGACGGTTCTTCAGAATAATACCCGTAAAGTACGTTGGCTAGTTTTTAGGGCGACGGTCCTTTGGAATAATGTCCGTAAAGTACGCAAGAATAAAATTAATGGAAATTATATTTTTTTTATGGTGGAATAAATATATTTTTGTCATTTTGATGAATGTTAAAATTGAAATATTATTTTGATGATCTTTGATCGAAATCGAAAAGTGTTGTACATATGCAAATTGTTTATTACAAAATTTTTAAAAATTGCATTTGAACATAAATATCTACTGGGCATTAGCTCACCCTTACTTTTCAGGTTTAAACATTGCTAAAGATTTTATATATAGAAGAGAAAGACTAATCCAAGACAAGGGTTTACTACTCTTGGAACTATGTGTATATACGAGAGTTCGTAAAATGTGGTTTTTATATATTTTCTATGTTTGTATATGAATTTTAGAAACTTGGAATTGGTTATGTTTGTTAAGTAATGAAATGACGCATTCAAGTTGGATTGTATTGAGAGTGTTTGGAATGAAATTTTAAAATTTGCGGGTTTATATATATTTGTTAGTGAGTAAATTCTGTCATAATTTTTCTAAAATTAGGAATGTTTCATAATGAATTTAGAGTATTAATTTTTTTTAGAGAAAGGGTTTGTTTTGGAAGTTTGAATATTTTTCGTAACACCTTAGTTCGACACCACTTTCATAATGCCAGATTCGGGGTGTTACACACACACACACACACACACACACACACATATATATATATATATATATATAAAGTTGGGCACATGACAAATATATATTTTCATCAAAGACTAAATTTTGTGTACACATGCTTTTATACACTAACATCTTATTTTTTTAATTCCTTGTTACAATTTTTTTCTCATAAACTACCTCTATTTTTATGGTGATTGATTTTTATATTTAATAACTGACATTTTATATTTGAAATTAAATATATATGATGTAAAATATGTATATTATGAACTAATATAAGACTTAAAAATAAAAAGAATTAAATTTGTATATTTTATACAATACATAAACTATGTTAATAAGTTATATAATATAAGTTGTAAAATAAGTAAATAAGTATCAAATTAGTAAATGACTATCTTCTTTTTTGTAAATAAAACCGAAATAGACAAATGTAATATAAAACTTGTGAATCTAAAAACTACTTACAAATCTTCACATAAAAGAATATTTTTTTAATATAAAACTTATAATTACACGTAATATTCATAAAAAAATATTAAATAATAAACCAACGTCAAAGTATTTGAAATAAAATATAATGAAATAAGTATAAATTAATATAAAACTGGTAAATTATAACATAAATATAATATAAAACTCGTAAATTAACATTGCACTCGTAAATTTTGAAAACAAAATATAAAATTTGGAAGTGAAAAATACGAGTCATAAAAAAACTAAAGATAGTAAATCAACATTAAAGTATTAAAATGAACATTAATTTTATAAGACTAACATCAAACTTATAAACGTGATGATATAAGTATAAATTATCATATAGTTGGTGAATGATAACATTATATATGTAAACGAAACTAAAAATATATAAATATGATATAAATCTTGTAAATCAATATTGCATAAGTAAATCTTGACAAAAGACTTAGATTCTAATGAAAATTTTGTAAATAAAATAATATTTTATTAAAAAATTAAAATTAAAAAATAAATTTATGTGAATGGTGTAAAAATAAATGTTAATTTCATAAACCTAGCACGGTAAAGTAATATAAAACTGGTAAGTAAGTAAAAGGAGTTAAAAGATATAAATATAATATGAACCTCGTAAATCAACATTACACCAATAAATCTTGACATAATAATATTAATTCCATAAAACTAACATTAAATTTGTAAATGCAACGATACAAATATAAATTAATATGAAATAGGTAGGTGATAATACAATATTTATAAATATAAGTAAGATATACAAACGTTGAGATGACTAAGTTAATTAGGTGTCAAAATAAATAATAGTAATAAAATAATAATATATATATATATATATATATATATTGCTTTTAGTTTTGCAGAAAGAATGAAAGGCAATAAAAAGAATATAAGTAAATTGAATTCGAGAGAAAGATAAAAAAAAAGAGGAAAAGAAAAGGAAAAAAAAGAATATTAGGCAAAATCTTTTATAGGAAACGAAAAAAATGCAAACAAAAGTATTAAGAAGTTGAATTAATATTTAGAAACTGAACAAATAACGTAGTTAGAAAATTAAATTTTTTTATTAATGTATTTGTGATACATATCAGGTTTTAAAGCAGTTTTAACGATAAATTGTTAAATCATGTGTTTTTAGAAAGTAGTGCAATGATATAAAATTCAGAAAACCCTAAAATTTTCAAGAATTAAGTTATCGAGTTGTGAGTGAATATATTTTTGAAATATTATGAATTTATAATATATTCAAATGTTAAATATATTATAATTGATCTATTTATTGACGAGTTCGATTATGTTGTATGTTAAGTACCATTTAAATTATACATAATGTCTAATTATTGTGCGAAAGTGGTTGTTTTCTATTTGAATATTATTTGTGTTTGTTTAAAGTATCTTATATGTATCCATCCCCTAATAGTACATAGTAAGGTCTTTGGGACCCATGAAAATATATGTATATAAATGTGAGCTCTTCGAGCAATAATACGAGGCAGCAGGTTGAGTATGTTTTTTCTTACTTTGGCATTAGGATTCTGCCAAGCATGATATCCCCTGAGTATTAGTTAGGTGTTATATGAATTGTAGTGATAACATGCATTCTTATTGTGTAAGCGATATTCAATTTATACATAATTTTAAGATGTTTTATAGTGGTTGTATAAAAATATATTTTCTTCAAATATTATGTCCACTCACTGAGCTGTAAGTTCATTATTTTCCATATTTTTTCCATTTCTCGCTAGATCATGTAGAATTTCGTATATGATTTTATCTTATAAATGAGGTTGAGATCACTTTATGCTATATATGTGATTAAGTATATATATGTAATGAAATGTAGAATCTCAATGCATGAAATGATATAGGTCTGAGACCATTTTTTTTATCCATGATTTTTTTATAATGTTTGTGAGAAATGAAAGTGACTAATACATATATTTAGTGACAGGACCCCTCTCGAGAGTTCGGGACAAATCCTGCTAAATATTTATAGTAGGTATCTATCATTCTCATAAACATCCCATAATAACACTCATAAATAACGAAAATGGCCCCAGACCTCCATCATTAACAGACATTGAGACTCCATGTCTCGTCATACATATATACATATTCACATACACATAGAATATGTTCAAAATGTTTCATGCAGCATGCGTAGAGTGGTCAATCTCATTTACAAAACTGCACCATGCACGAAATCTTGCGTGACTTGGGGAGAAATGGGAAAAATAGGAAAAGGAATGAGCATGCGGCTCAGTGAGTGAACATTGAGACACCTAATTAATTAGGTGTCGAAAAGAAAAAATAATAATAATTAAATAATATATATTAATAATTTAAGCGGTGAGGCGGTTTATATATATATACGTTTCTTTGTTTCAGAAGTCAATTGAAAAAAAAAAAGAGAAATCAAACAGAGCATAACAGAAGCAAATTGAATTCGAGAGAAAGAGAGAAAAAGAAAAGAAACGAAAATCGTTCGTAGGAAAAGGAATTGTGCAGGAAAAGGTATTGGGAAGTTGAATTGATGTCCAGGAACTTTGTGGACAGTGAATTTATGGAATTAAAGTAGTTTTATTGTTGTATTTGTGATACGTATCAGGTTTTGAATTAGTTTTAATGGTAAATTATTGAATTTTGTGTTTTTAGGGAGCAATGCGATGGTAAGAAACTCAGGAGACCCCGAAATTTCCAAGGATTGAGCGATTAAGCTGTGAGTGGATATATTTTTAAAATATTATGAATTTATATTATGTTTAAATATTTAATATAGCATGATTGATCTGTTTATTAATGCGTTGGATTGCGTTGCGTGTTACGTAGTATTTAAATTATGCGTGATATCCAGTGATTGCATAAAAGCGATTGTTTTATGTTAAAATATTAGTTGTGTTTGTTTGAAGCACCCCACAAGTACCCATTCCCTAATATTATGTAGTAAGGTTTTTGGGACCTATGGAATTATATGTATATGAATGTGAGCTCCCCAGGCGATGATACGAGGCCGCTGGGTTGAGTATGATTTTTCCCCACTTGGGCGTTGGGATCTCGCCAAGCATGATATCCCCGGGTACTAGTTGGGTGTTGTATGAATTGTTTGCAATGATATGCATTCTTCATGTGTAAGTGATGCTTAATTTATGTACGATTTTAGAATGTCGTACAATGGTTGTATGAAAATGTATTTTCTTTAAAAATTATGTCCATTCACTGAGCCGCAAGCTCATTCCTTTCCCTATTTTTCCCATTTCTCCCCAGGTCACGCAGGATTTCGTGCAGGGTGCAGTTTTGTAAATGAGGTTGAGGCCACTCTACGCATGCTGCATGAAACATTTTGAAACATATCATATGTGTATGTGAATATGTATATATGTGTTCTGAGACATGGAGTCTCAATGTATGTTAATGATGGAGGCCTGAGGCCATTTTCTTTATTTATGAATGTTATTATGAGATATCTATGAGAATGACAGGTACCTACTATAATATATTTAGCAGGATTTGTCTCGGACTCTTGAGAGAGGTCGGGGCGGGTCCTGTCAAACATGGTTTTAAAAAAAATATATTTTCATACAACCACTGTACGACATCTTAAAATCGTACATAATTTAAATATCACTTACACACTAATAATGTATATTATTGTAAATAGTTCATACAACACCCAACTAGTACCCGGGGATATCATGCTTGGCGGGATCCTAACGCTCAAACGGAAAAAAATCATACTCAACCTGGTGGCCTCGTATCATCGTTCGGGGAGCTCACATTCATATAGATATATTTTCATAGGACCCAAGGACCTTATTACATAATATTGGGGAATGGGTACTTGTAGGGTGTTTCAAGCAAACACAACTAATATTCAAACAGAAAAAAATCATTTTCATGCAATCACTGAATATCATGCATAATTTAAATACTACGTAACATACAATGCAATCTAACTCATTAATAAACAGCTCGATCATGCTATATTAAATATTTAAACATAATATAAATTCATAATATTTTTAAAATATCTCTACTCATAGGTTAATCGCTCAATCTCTGAAAATTTCGGAGTTCGTTAAGTTTTTTACCACCGCACTGCTCCCTAAAAATACATAAGTTAATAGTTTATATTTAAAACTAATCTAAAACCTTATACGTATCACAAATACAACAATAAAACTATTTTAATTCCATAAATATACTGTTTACAAAATTTCTGGACATTAATTCAATTTTCCAATACTTTTTCCTACATAATTTGTTTTTTCTTATGAACGATTTCCGTTTATTTTTTTCTTTTCCTTTTTTCTTTCCTTTTCTTTCCTCTCTTCCTCTCGAATTCAATTTGCTTATGTTTGATTTCCTTTTCAATTTGACTTCTGAACCAAAACAAAATATATATATACACTGCCTCACTACTTAAATTATTATTATATTATTTAATTATTATTTTTTTTCCTTTTGACACTTAATTGTTTAGGTGTCTCATTTAGTAAGATTTGTTCCGGACTCTTGAGATGATTCATGACACGTCCTGTCCACATATTATAAATTTATAATGTTTCAAAAATATATCTAGTTACAACTAGATAATTTAATTTTTAAAAAATTTAGTATTCTTTGAATTTCGTATCAGTACATTACTCTTTAAAAATATATAATTTAATAGTTTATCGTGAAAATTAATTTAAAACTTAATACGTATAATAAATACCGTAACAAAACTATATTAATTTTATAAATATGTCACTCTCTGAGTTTCTAAATATTAATTCAATTTTTTAATATCTTTTATTTTACCTAATTTCTCTCTCTCTCTCTCTCTCTCTCTCTCTCTCTCTCTCTCTCTCTCGGATTCAATTTACCTCTCTTCTGTTTAATTGCCTTTCATTCTCCTCGCAAAACTAAAAACAGTGTATATATGCACAGTTCACCACTTCATTACTTTTATATACATATATATATATATATATATTTTATTATTTTGACACTTAATTAGTTTAAATGTCTCAAACGTAATATGAATATTATACGGAAATAATGTATTTATAAAGATTGATGTAAAAAGTTAATTTACGATAAAAAAATTCATAAATAAATTATATTGTAAAGGATAAAAATTAAAAAATAACAAATTAATATTATAAAATAAAAAAATATCAATTTTATAAACTCACATCAAATATATAAGTATAATATAATGATAAAAGTGTACATTAATATCAAACTAGTAAATTAGTCGGGAAAAGTAATATTTTTAAAGTAAGATGTACATTTTATTTTAAAATGATTGTAAAAAGATATTTAAATGTATAAATTATTTATAGACTATTGATCTGGATATTGAAATTGAAATTGATTATGTGATTAGTATATTATAATTAATATATATAATATTTAATTTGAAATATGGTATGTATTTAAATTTAACAGCTTACTAATTACATAAAAAGGGGACAACGTCCCTATAATTTTTTTTCAAATAATAAGAATGGAAAATGCATGCCGTCTTCCACTTATAGTTAATAATAAGGAATAAGCGGCTGGAACTTAATAGCACTAATTAATCAATAAATTACTTGCAGGTTCCCAGAAGAATCTTTATCAAATTACCCAAGTATAGTTTAATAGTTATAGCCAGAGGAGGCACTCCTCCTAGAATAGAATAGGGATTGCATGCCTTTCCCAAAGTGTGTGTCGTCTTGTCGAGTTCTGGAACTTTCACAATTATCCAAAAGAAAAGAATTATATTAAGTAGGGCAAGCAAATTAAAGAGAGGGAAAGTGGACTGACGACATCCGTGACTGATGCCACACGCACGCACATCCACAAAAACTAATCCTTATCTTGAACCAAAACCATTAATATTTTATTATTATTTTTTTTGTTTTGCTGCTGACTCGTTAGGTTTCTTTTTTAATTTACGCGAAAACAACTTCGCACAAAAACAATAATAGTCCAGTCCATTATCTACAGTACGGTAGTGGCGGTGGCACCATAAACAAATTTTACTCTTTTTCGCTAGATTAATTCTTACTAAATAAGAGTTACAGATAGTAACGCCAAGATAAGATAAAACAAACTGGGATATGGTATCAAGTTGTCCGAAAGTTGGACCGCACCGACAACACAAGCCATATGCCTATGCAGAATCGGCATCATCAAGACAAGACAACTATTGTAAATGCTCTCTGCATATATATGCCATCTCCTTAGTCCCACGGAGCTGGAGCTCACGTTCTCGTTTTCTTTCTTATCGATGAGATCAACGCTTGCTTTAATTGAAGAAATAATAAGCATCATCAGATGTCAAAAGTTAAAACAACCTGCGCGTACGTGTCAACACAAAAGCAGTCCTCAATCAAACGTGGCAACCCCTGAACCCATGAGTTTCTAACTCAGCAAACCTACCGAAGCTACACACACACATATATACAAATAAACAGAAACTGACAAATCTAGCTGACTTGGAGGGGAAATGCCGAAACTTTGGAAACGTCAGCAGCGAGGACATAACAATGACGTGTATGATGTTTTTCCAAGAGAAGGCAGCGGCTGCATGCCCCCCAGTGCAATATTTTATTATAATAATATTTTCAATTATTAGAATTAAAAAAGGATAAGAAAGAGAAAGGCACGAATGGACGACGGGAAGAAGGATAGTTGATTAGTGGAGTTATTGAAGAAGACACGAGAGAGGAGAGGAGTCACGATTCACGCAGCCTACGCAGCCTTTTCAGATTCTTCACGGCTCTCTTTCGTCATGCATCCACTTGTTTTTAATTAACTTTTCTCATTAAACAAGCGATTCGGATTTTTAATTATTATCATTAAAATTGTTTTAAGAAAAAGAAAGCATCTCATCGATCTTCTTCTCATCCCGTCTGCGTCCTTGGTGGGGCTTACGCGTCCATCAGCCACGATTTCATCTTCTAATAATCCCAATATGTTCCGCGGATCAACCCGACTCAACTGTGGATTTATATGCAGCCTTTTCCGTGTCCGTTTCAAAATCTGGTCCTAAAAAAGTGACATTTAATTCAATCATAATCCATGTATGTTTCTTCATTCCTTCTAAAATTGCTAATCTCTCCGCTCCCGCATGGGTCACTGACTTGCAATACCATTCGTTCGACCGTTCAATTAATCATACTACTTTGGGATACATATCGGTTCTCCAGCATACAATAATCAAAGAAAAAGGTTGGACATTTTTGCGCATATGAATAAAAATCAGAACATCGGTTAGAAAAATATGATATGTTAAATCCCCTATTGAGCCAATAGATTTTGGATTCATTACATTTTCATATTTGGAGACCACACACCCAATTTGTCAGAAACTAACTGCCGACTCATTCTTGCACCCGATGGAATCATATTCATATAAATTGATTTTAAAACGAATAATAATATTCCACATGCACAAAATGTAACATACATGCATACATATATCTGTACATATGTCAACGTAATCCATCATAATTGTAATTATAGCAGTCAACCATAACCCAAATATACCAGCACCAACATTACATATATGAATATACATATCTATGTGTACATGTACAAGGTAACTGTGTATATTATATCATTCATTATATCCTAATAATTTCTACTTTAAAAAGCAAAATTCCAGATTTTTTATTAGTAAGTAGATAGGATTTCTAGCTTGCTAACAACCGCACACTATATTTTTCTAGTATATACACGGTACACTATTACTAAACTACTGTTCTTCCTTTTCCACATTTTCTTTTAACTTCCTCTGTTCTATGTTACTTTCTGCATTCATTTTATCTCAACATTAATTCACTATACACTAAAGACTTCTTCTATTTTTTTTTTTTTCTTTTCACGATTCATTTTAGTTATATATTGAGAACTTAAAATGGAGCGCGATGAGGTATACCCTTTCTTCTTCTGGCATTGCGGTGATTGTAAATGGGAGGAGTGGCAGGAGAAAGTTTTGTGGCCGCTTCATCTCCAGAACTTGATGATCTTTCTCCACTGTCAGTGTAAATTGTCAGTCCTTCCATCAAACGGCTGAAAATTGGTGGCCTTCGAATCTTTTTAGGTGTAGAGGATTCATCTGATTCTGAACCATGGAATCCATCCTTGTTATGCTTCATTCTCAGAGTAAATGTGAGGTCTGGATCGCCCCTTTTCATTGCTCCAAGCTAAAAAATCACAAATCGTTGAAACAAAACAACACAACAACATTTATGAAAAAGAAAAACAGAGTAGGCGAATACAAAGCGTCAGAGAAAAAATGGAAGATCCAATATTAAAAATATACAAATTAAGAACATGAAAATGAAATAGTGGAGTAACCCTAAAGAAACAGTTGGTTCAATTAAAAAAGGTAGTAAGAAACCAGGCAGGCAGGCAGCCACAAAAAGTCAACTAGGGTAAATTAAGCTTGATAAAATTTCTAAATAAAGAAAGGCAGCGTATTGACATTATTGAGATGAAAAGGGAAAAAAGTGGGGCGTTAAACCTTGCAGCCAAGAGAACAGAATCTGAAGGAATCGAGAAGACTTCTGCCACAGATTTCACAAGTATTGGTGACACCTTTTCCAGGCCTAGGCTGAGGGCGCTCATTTAAGAAGACAATCTTGGCGCTATTAATAATATAAGTTTGCACGCAAGAAATGTCTATATACTTCTGTATTTCGTTAACTCTCACCACGTTGTGGTATGAAGATCGCCTTATCTGCACCAATCACATTTCTTTCTGTCAAGACTGCAAATATTCTATTCTATTATTAATTAAGATTAAGAAATAAGGGGGGAGGTTTTCGATTTCCAGGATGAAATTAATTACAGTGTTACTGAACAAACCTGAACAACTCTGTGATCTTTGTGGTTGATCAAACAGTAGGAGCAGAAGGCGTTTCCCATACAGTCCAAACAGAACATGTTGCATTCGCTTTTATTGGAATCGCCATGAACTGAGCAGGGAATAAAGTAGCTGGCTCTCAGCATTGGTTTTAGCCATGGAGGACCCATATCATCTTCCTCTATTCGTCCAATTGGACTCACCTAATAATAATAATAATTAATCAAAACATTCAAAAACAATTCCATTAAATTCCCAATTTCTATCTCAAAAACTCTAAAACCCAAAACATTGGATTACAAACTGAAAACAGAGGTAGCAGGACAGTCAAAAGAAGAGTAGTGTAAGAATACCATGACTTTCTTGTGGTTGGCCTCGACTATCCCTAAATTCTGCTGATACTGATATGGAATATCGATAGCCACGGCTTCCAGCTCCGTTGAAACCGATCAAAACCAGAGAGATTGAATCTGAAACCAGTAAATTCAACCATAATTGACAGAAGAACAAACATAGGATATCAGAAACCAATTAAACAGAAAGAAACCTTGCAGAAGCTGTAGGAACCGCCTTTGTTTTGTTGGAAGGGTTATGAAAATGGTAGGAGGGAGCAAAGAGACATGTTATATATGCTGCGAGAGTGAAAGAAAGAAGGAAAGAGAGAATACCAGGAAAGGAAAAAATTGCATAGGGCGGTCATAAAAACAACAAATATTTTATTTAATAAAAAAAGAGAGAGAGAGAGAGAGATTGAGAAGGAAACGTGCCCATCTTTTATAACAGCCGAATTTATCGACGGACTTGAATGGAGACAGCAATGACTGGATTCTCCCTTTTTTATTATGCCTTCGTCTCATCACATTTTATAATTTTTCCAACTTTATTACAATGTGGACAAGCTTAATTGTACTTTCCTTATCCATAGCCGTCTGATAAGTGTGGGGTTACGGAAAATGATGGAGAGGAAAGTAATCACCGCCCACGTGTACGTAGATGTGCAGTAGTATGCAGTGTAAATGTTAGGTCAAAGGTTATTATTAAAATTAGGATTTGGAACAAGAAGACAATGAAACGTATTATTGTTAGAGACCTGAATTAACTGCCAATGCCCGTGTGTCCCGTCTCCAGTGGCATCCAGAGACTTCATACAGATAGTATCATACTGGAGTGGGTTTTCTGTTATCGTTGCCTAGCTTATAGTCAGTTTTTAGTTTTAGTTTCACATGTCATGTAATTAAATTACAGTCAATTTCATTTTCATAATAATCAGATATTTATTTTTAATTACTGACTACGTGAGTAGATAAATAAATTTTGATAATTTTTAAATTTTATTTTGTTGGTGAGCGTGTGAATGCTATTAGAGTTAAAAGTTGGGACGTGTAATGTAAGATTGTCAAAATAAAAAAGTATATAATAATTAATGGAGTGGTAGACTAATAACAGTAATGAAAAGATCAATTTGGGAGCAGGGGATGGGGGTGGTGAATGTGTTGACTGCAAACTTGAAAAGAAAAGCTTGTGTGTCACAAAATCCACAACTACTACTGTGTTGTGTTGGCAGTTTCATTGTATTGTGAATTTTTGGAATGTGATCCATATACATGTATATTTTCATAGATGCCGTTTGACCCACAAAGAGGAAAATAAATAAATCTCTCTCCCGCTTGGAATATGACAAGGACATTCCCATTCCAGTGAATGCTAGTGATATTTAGAAGTATTAGGTGTACTTAGAAAGGCAGAGCGCAGTGGACCTAGCAACAATCTGTGCCAGATCATCACGGCCCAACTAGGATGGATCTGGGCTGCCAGTTCAGTTTAAGATGTTTATAAGATCCAAAAACCTGACTGAACGCCAACTTATCAGCTCATTGAGTCTCTGGGACTGGTACTGGTACTGGTATCGGTAGGTTTTATTTATTTGTTAGTATTTACCAGAGGCAGATATAAGAATCAGAAAGAGCAGCTTTTTCTATTGTTCCTTGATAAATTGTTCGGACAGGACAGAATGTGTAGTACGAATTCAGATGCAATTGATTATTCGGATCATTTAAAGAACAAATCCTTCCAATGAATTTATTTACGAACAACTGTTTGGACAAATAAATGACTGACTGATTTAAAGGGAACTGTAAGAAGAAAAGTTATAAAAAGACTTGGTAGGAATCTTAAACAGCTATGTATTAAGCAAATATCCATTACTATTTTCCCAGAAAACAACATTAGTAAGTCCTGAACCGGATAAAGATAAAAATGCCAAAAAGTAGGGGGGAAAAAAGGGAGAAAGAAAGAGACAATAATTAGTGTGCTAATAATGCCATCCGTTGTTAACTTTTCACTGTAAATAAAACTTTTTCCATCTCCCCAGCAATTAGAGCCCGCAATACAAGTTACAAAGCACAGCCTTGGCTTTCGGGGCCTCAAAATCAAGACAAAAAACCTTGTGTATTAATTTATTATAGTAGAGTGACTACCTAACACAGGAGACGTTGTATTTTCATATAGTTATTTATGCAAGGTTCTGGAGAACTCACCCAATAAATCATATCACTACCACCACATGATCAACTATACTAAATCAGAATAGTTAAAAAAAAAAAAACTATACTAAATCAGAAAGACATATGCGGGAGTCTCCGACAAAATCATTATAGTCCCCAGGTGCAGAAGAAGTGATTCATTCCATCATTAATTCAAATCATTCCAAAGCATCTAGCTTTCCATCTTCACAGCATCTTTGTATGATCAAATAATCAAAGCTAAAAAGACTTTCTAAAAGCTATGGTATCTCATTAATGGTAAGAAAGAGAAATGTCACCAAACAATTTTACAGTATTTCCATTGGATTATATAGAATTAAATTAAATCAAATTATTGAAGGAAAAGGTTTAAAAAAAGAACTGGAATGGTACAAGTAAGACAGACACTCACCTTTACAGACAAATCAAAGCAATATTAACTGACTGGACCCTCCTCGACGATCCTTTAGTTTCTTTCTGACCACTCAGTTCAATTCAATTCCATCCAGTAAAGTGGAGTGAACTTTCAGCAATTCAGGAATTAATTATAAAAACGTATGTATGCCACGCGTGAACAGTCTGACATATTGATCATTTTTGTCGGTAGAATGTGGCCTACTAACCTTTACCTGGATGGATGTATATGCATCAAATGTGTCATCATATTCACGCTATCATGAAAATACCGGTACATCTCCAATGGTTTTCTTCTCGAATTCCCTGATTGTGTTGACAAGTTTCTTCATATTGTCATCGTAGACGTAGGGGAGCTTATTGTACCATGTCACATTGTTCTTGGCCGATAGAGGCAGCAATTCTCGGCACAGTTCTTCGTGTACTGTTATGGAGTTATGATAGTGATAGTACCGAATCTTTGTTTCTGTCTTGTGCAAGGTCTTCCCAGTTACATTCTCCGACATGTGCACCCCGGTAGCATATGCATTCTTAGCTTGTATTGCATATTTCCGATCTCTCCTAATCCTCGTTCGCGAGTCCCTGAACACCAGCTTCTCGAATCCCCATTGCCTAAATTGTAGAAACCCATAAAACATACATAAGCAGCAATGTGTATGTATGCATACTGTCATTTAACAGAAATACAAATCTTAACAAGCCAAGCCCCGCCCCCCGCCCAAGGACAGCAGATCTTGCAGGACATCAAAATCCATCCCCACTTCCTAATTCAATCAATCACTGACTATATATATATATATATATATACATATACATACATGTATATGCATATGTATAATACGATTCTAATTTAAATACAAGTTCTGAATTTCATACCTGGAATAATTTTGAGTAGGATCATTCAAGCAAAGCATACTGGACATCGGATTCTGCTCAATAGTGAACTGAGTATAATCTGAAAACTCTTTCAAAACCGATTCCAAAGTATTCCCTTGAGGCAAGTAAATATACTCATCCACATCAAAGTAAAAAGTCCAATTTGCAGCATGCCTGTATCGATGCAAACAATCATTCACTACCAGAAACTGGTTATAGTAGTATCCATCATATTCAGCCTGCGCCCTGATATCCTGAAGCGTAGCTCTGCCAGCTTTCACCCACGGTTCCAGAACCGCCCTCACATCTGCCGTCACCCCCCCAGCATCATGGAAAACAAAATGAGAACTGGGTCCGAAAAACCACGCGTGGTAAGCCATCCATTCCCGCATTCTAGCAGCACTCAGATTTCCATACAAAGACGACCCACAATACAAATATTCGTACTGATACGGCGGCCGAAACTTGGACTCGTCGTAAGAACCCGGCGCTTCTTCCAAAGCTGTAAACTTTTCGTACTTCCTCTGAGATTCTCCATAATATGCATTAATCATAAGCTTACCGCCCAGATTATCCGCATTCGGATTGACATCGAAAGTACAATTGACAACAACCACAGTATAAACACGCCCGTATCCCCAATCAGGAAGCATTTTATAAGCCTTTGCTCTAACTGAAGAACCATTGATAGAGATCCACTCGCATTTGTACCAAGGCCGACCGAATACATGAATCGGTTTTGAGGCCAAACCCACCACCGCAAACGTCCGTTCGCCGCCGCGGTATGCACCCATCTGAACGAACAGAGCAGCCGCGTTGCCATAAGACTGAAACACCCGCTTGTTGGGATCGATTTGCTTCGGCCTGGAGAGCTTCTGCTCGGTGGAATAAGACAATGAGACTGCCGAATCATTGACGGAAGTAATAATATTATTAGTGTTGAGATTATTAACGTGTGGAGTTGGAGCAGAGCAAGGACGAGTGGTGGACAGGAGATTTTGGTAGTAAGGAGGGAGATTCCAAATGAGCATGACAAGAGTAAGAGCCAGTAAAGTTGCAACTAAGGGCTTAGTTTCAAAGAAAGTGAAGAACTTGGAAGCGGGCGCCGCGGAAGGCGGTGGGTTTTCTTTCCTCATGGGGGCGGAAGGCGCTGTCGGTGTAGATGTTCCGTTGTGGTAACAGAGAAGAAGCGAAGGGTCAAAGTGAGGTCAGCTAAAGAGACCGGATCTTAAAAGTGTTGAGCTGGATAGGTTATGTAAATAGGTTTTGATCTTGGGAAAATTACGAAACTGACACTCCAATTACTTGTGTGGTTTGAGTGGGAGAGGTTTCTTTGAGAGTAATGATTCGTTGGCGATGTCTAAACTGGTCCCATTACGTTGGATTAAAATTAAAAATAAATAAAACAAGTGGACCCCATTGCTAGCTAACTCGGAATTTCCCCGAAAAAAATCAATCGGTGTCTTCTTAACGGCTCCTTCTTTTTGCACCGTTAATCCAAATAATTATCTCCAAAAATTAACCCTTGCTTTCACTGATTAAGGATTAAAGACTGTGCTTCCAATTTTCAATCGTATTTGCCGAAACAACATTCGGTAGCTTTTTTGCCAAAAAAGCATAAATTTTTAAGTGGATATCAAATATACACAAATTTAACGTGAACAAAAATTTATTTATTTTTTTACTATACTTGAACTCTAAAATTTATAATTATTTTTTGGGCACGATAAATTTGGGTGTCATTATTTTTTTTAACGAAGTTTTTTCTTTTTCTAAAAAAATAGTTTTAGGAGAGAGAAAAAGCAAATTTATTTAGGTAATCTAAAATGTCCCAATTAAATTACATTTTTCAAAAAGGAAAAAGGGTTTTACTGTGGAGGTAATAGTTAAAGCAATTAGCATACTTTATTAGAAAGAAAGAGGGATGGATTGATCATCGGGGGAATAAAAATAAAAATAAAAATAAAAAATCTCCTTGGAAATTGGAAGATTTTTATATTATTGGGGGATTTCGAATGTCACTTTTTTGAGTAATTATCTCAATTAAATATGACCCGCATCCATCATCCTAAGGTTTATAAGGATAGTCAACACGTATAAACATATTTATTTAAAGTTACGTAATCAAATGAATTCTGTTTCTTAAATTAAAGAAAAAAGGAAGGCTAAAGTCATAAATAATAGCATTTTTATTTTTTTAAAATATATATTATGTAATATTAATAGTTAGAACTAACTGGCGAAGAAAATATTTGGAGGGGATAATAATTAAGCATGTGACAGTCGTAGAGAATCAAACAACGATAATAATTATTGATTTTGTCCAGCAATGAAGAAAATGCCAAATTTAAAAGAATAAAAAATTAACAGCACCCTAATTTCCAAGAAACTTCCACTTTTCAAATCTTGTACATCCAAAGACGGAGCAAAGTGTTTTATTTTCTTGTAATTTTTATCATTTGCTGAAAACGAAAAAGGAAGAAATTAATAAAATAAATTGCTGCGTGAATGAGATGCGATGCGGCGGGTGTATGTCTTAAGTCTTGGTAATATAATTCGATTGACTTAAAATAATTGAGGCGAGCCCGGCCCGGCCCGGCCAAGGATCATTCACTTTTCTGCATAATTAGGAAAAAGTAATAATAGAATAGATTATATTAGATTAGAAGACCAAATTACGATGATGACGACAGACTAGAATGGAAGGCGAGAAAGGAAAGGGGAGAGAGAATGGCTATAATAATATTTCGTTTGTACTATATATACATAAACATATATAAATGTAAAGCCGACTATACTGTGCATTTTTTTAATTTATTTTCTCTCGATTAATCGTCCCTAGCAGCAGCAGGTACACCTTTTACATATGTATACCGTCTGTATGGTTATAAAATGGCGAAAGGAACAGAATTGGGAGGAAAATTCTGTCAGATGCTAATAATGATTTTATCTTATTTAATTCAATTAAGCAGTAAACTTTGTCTGGCGGTGGTTAAAAACTGTACACGATTAACCAAAGTCGACGGTTTAATATTTAAAGGGAGGGTTTAAGCTAGCTATTAATTTAATAAAATGTTTTGGGAAAGTTGGTGTGACTGCAACTAATTAGCTGGGATCCAATTAAATTTATTTGAATTATTATATGATTAAAAGCATCTGGTTTGTTCCTTAAATGCCTGCCCTAACTAATACAGTTGGAGCAATTACATTAAAATAAATTTATTCGAGATTGTGGGGACGATTTGTCTATTTTTTGCTTTTGTAGTGTACTACCACAATAATTGAGTTTTTTTATCTTCTACCTAAAATTGTCGGTAGTCAACGACGCCGCTATTATTTTCACTTTCTTTGTTTTAATCTTAATCACCACCACGAAGATGAAGCTACCGAGTTTCTAATGACAATTTAAAAATACAATTAACTAAGAGGACCAGAAATTATCATATTAGTTAGTTAGTTTGTTTGTTTTTTCTTAGAAAGAATTGAATTTGGTGCAATGGGTTCTGAATTATTGCATTAAATTAGTTCAGAAATATATAGCATTAAATTATTGCAATGGGAATCTGAAAATGGGATTTTATTTACCTGAAATGACACGGCAGCATGGCTGGTAATGTACGTATGACAGACAGTCGGTCACAGTGATGATGGAACAATGGACGGGCCATTCTTAAATTTCCCATTTTTGATTCTCAAAACAAAGACAAAACCAAATCCTTTTCTTTGGATGGAGGTTGTGGTTGTAAGAGCAGTGCAGACTGCAGACGCAAGCAAGCAGCAGCAGTAGGGTAGGGTAGGGTAGGGGTATCGCTTCACTGGAGTTTCGGACTATTCTGCTCTTTTTTTAATCCCATTGTTGCTAAAATCAATCACGCAGGCCTGCCCAAATTCTGAATTATAAAATTGGGCTGAACTTTGAACTGTGTGCAAATTAAACACTCAGCTACATGCTAGTAGCCAAGCCCAGCCCTTCAAGCATGGCTTCGGCCTGTTTTCATATTAAAAGATCATTATTAATATAATTCCAGACCAAGCAGTAAAATCTTAAGAAAGGCACAGTGAATTCCAACACGATAGAAACTCAAAAGTCGGAAATTGACCTGCGTTAAAAAACTCCTCAGTTTGCTCAAACTTACAAGACAAGATCCAATTGTCCTGTCCTGTTCGACACGACGAGGCAAGACAAACAGCAGTATATTACTCAAAACTAGTATGTATATACACGTATATATAGATGTATCACATGCATGATATTGATTAGAATTTGATTAGTGTAATGTAATATAATAGACACGGAGAGAGAGAGAGACATGGAATCCAAAATACATTAATTCGGGAAAGCTATCATGTGGGGTTGGGGGCGGAGTTTAAAGTCTTTGGGAGAATAATATTTTCTCCTCGTAATTTTCTTGGAGAGTGTCTTAATGTGGTAGGGAAAGTGGGACATTAACTTTGGAATTGATACTTGGGTATAAATGACTCTTAGTCAAAGTGAAGCGTCTAAGAAAAGCAAATCCACACATATGTGTCGTAAAATTAATGCTCTACAACTCACGTCAAATGTTGAGTGCATATCTCCATCTATCTATGTAATTAATTTCCAATTAATACACAATACAATCAATAAGTACGTGAAAAAAGAAGCTTATTTATATAATATTAATTAATTAACTTCGCATTTATCACCTTTATTAAAAATCGAATATTAGAACTCTATTATTAGCTAGGGAGTTGCTTATATTCCATCATCCGCAGATGCTCTTTCTCTTCACATGACATGTAATTTCCCCATCATTTATTAAAGTTAAAAGACTAAACCCTTGACTTTCATGCCATGGTATCAATTATTTTCTCTCTTTACTTTCCTTTTTTTAAAAAAAAAAATATATGATACGAAACAACAATATTATATATCATATCTTATCATATTTAATAGATCGGAGTCGCATCTAACTTAATTTGTTTTTTAAATATTACATACTACAAATTTACTAATATAACTTCAGGCAATTAAAACTTTGAATAGCTATATATATATATAACCATCTTCAATCAAATTCAATATATATATATATAAATAAGTGTTAACTAGATAATATTTTAACAAGCCATATCAAACCCAATAAAAATTAAGTATTTAATTAATAGAATCGCTTGCTTTGAGATCAAATTAACTAACCATTCTTAAAAAAAAAAATTCTAATGCATTGAAATTCAGTCATGACTTGGTTCGGTTCATTTTCGTGCCTGCCTGCCTCAATTATATAATCTTAAATCTGGAGATGTATACGAGTGTTGTTGATTGAGAGGAATCAACACGCTATTACTTATTCAAATAAATAAAAATTGTAATTAATTACTTCTTTTTCTTTTTTATTATATTCCCCATTTTATCGCAAGAGAACATAGAAAAAACCGCTTGCACCATTTCGTAAAATATAAGGTACGTAACGAGAAGATGGTAATGAATCTAATCATTGTTTTATCACCTTTAGATTTAGTAGAAATTAAAATTCTGATCAAATTTAATTAATCGAAAGCATCTTATTTTATACATTTAATCTGAAGACATGCATAACAGTAACACTAACAGTGACAGTAGTATGATCACATCACATGCAAATCAAATATCGAATAATAGTCCAACCCCAACCTGGCTGTGATCTATTGGCAAAGAAATCAAACAGTGTCGACTTTTTCAGCATAAATATTCTCCAATTCTTTTACGATTTGCAGGTACCACTACCAACTAAGCAAAAGAAAAATCCACCCAAAATGCTGAGCAGCAAATCCTTTAAGAAAACCAGAACTTTTCAGCTTCAAAACTCTCCTCCTGCTCCTCCATCAAAACCTCAACGATCAGCAACATTTAACTATAATAATAATAATAATGGCACAAGGAAATCTCCTCTCCGAGAATTCCCGACGTCTCCTCAACTCATATCGGGAGCACAATTCATCCATTTCGGTCACCCCCAACATGCTTTATCAGAAATTGACCTGCCTGATCTCTTTACATGCGCAGGTTGCAAGGAATATGGCTCGGGAAAAAGATTCACTTGCCAACAATGTGATTTTCAGCTCCATGAATTCTGTGCTTATGCTCCTAAAGCTCCCCAAACACATCCCCTCCACCGTCAACACCAACTCCTTTTCTTTTCCAAACCAGGTTAATTAATTAGCTAGTCATTCGTTCGTTCGTTAATCTTTGATTCAGAGTAGGATCGCACAAATTAAAATTAATTATATCTATATATATATATATATATATATTTGTTTTCTTACCAAAAATCAATTGCTGATCTTTTTTATTTGGCTTATTAATTAATCTTTTCTATATATGTCAGTGAAAGGAGGAATTCTGAAATCAAAGTGTGATGTGTGTAGCAAACCCACAAAAGGCTACACTTTTCGATGCAGTGCATGCAGTTTCCAGATGCATCCAAGCTGTGCTATGCTGTCTACTGAAATCAACTATCCTGTTCATCCACATGCCCTAAAACTCTTAACTTCCACTCCATTAACAAATGGTGAGCCGGGTTTTGTGTGTGGTGAATGCAAGAGGAAGAGATCAGGCCGCGTATACCGTTGTACGGTTTGTGAGTATCATCTCCATGCAGTTTGTGCTAAGAACATGGTGAATGGACTGCTAGCTAACAACATCAAGGGGAAGGAAAAACCAAGCGCGCTAGCAACTGCAGCGCGGCTTGCTTCTCAAGTTGTCAAAGATTTCATTGGTGGGTTGATTGAGGGGCTCGGAGAAGGCGTTGGAGAAGCTTTTGCTCAGAATGTTACGAGAGGAAGAGGGAGAGGTGTTAATAAGCGAAACTGAAGCAAATATGCTGCTAATTTATAATAAGGTGATATGTGATTGTTTTATAAGTTGTTTATAGAATGATGGAAGTTGATTATGATTATGATTAACTATACAATTTGAAGATCTGGGAAGTGCTGAATATTAATTAGTGTGAAATTGTTTGCGTATTAATTCAAGTTGTTTATATAATTAATTAATTAATGTGTGACTCCTTTCCTTTCCTTGCTGAGTATCTGAATATTTATGGAGGAAATGGATTAATGAATATATATATATAGGATATTACTTGTTTAACAATTGATATGTAGTACTAATACATATACAAATTGATTCTGAAACAAATTTTGATCTTGACATATGAAAGCTCGATCCCCCTGCTGCCCTGATGAATATCGTAATTAATAAAAGGGATAATAGTCATGTAGGTCTTAAAGGTTTAGCTAATTAATCATATAAGTCTTAATAGTTTCAAAATTTACCTTAAAAGTCATAGTATCCATAAAAAAATATAATTTTACAATAATACTCTCATTAATTATTATACTTAAGTCCCTCAAATTTTTAAAAAATATAATATATTCACTTAAATTTTTAATACTATAAAAATACCATTAACTTTAAAAAAAATACTCCTAACTAATTATTTATAATAAAAAATAAATATTTTATCTTTATATTATTGTCTTAAACTATTAAAAAAATCAATTCATTATTTTTTTCCTAAATTTTGATATCACTTTTTTTATAATATAATTATATATAAATTATGTATAATAATATTATCAAAATCTCTAAATTTTTTTAAATATTAATTATGATAAT
This sequence comes from Melia azedarach, assembly GCA_028052125.1. Lineage (NCBI taxonomy): Eukaryota > Viridiplantae > Streptophyta > Magnoliopsida > Sapindales > Meliaceae > Melia > Melia azedarach. Next base: position 12,486,157 of record CM051407.1, on the reverse strand, counting down.
TTTTACAATATAATATTTATTGTCATAAATAGTTAAAATTTATAATGTGCAATTTTTAATTTACTTGTAAACATATTTATGATATAATTTTTTATTATTAATTGAAAAAATTCAATGCTTTATTTTAGAAAATTTAACAATGTTAAATGATTTATTTTGTCAAAATCTCCAAAATATGCCATTTATTTTTTTTTATAATTAATACTAAAAAATATCTTATAATTTTTTTTACAAATAAATTTAAAATTTTTATGTTATAACTACTTTTTTTATAACAAAGTGGCAATAAATTTTAAAGAAAATATTAATAATTAAAATATTATTATAATTTTTAAATTTAAATATTAAAATAAAATTACATTAATCATTAAAAGATAAAAATAATATATTATAGTAATTTTATATGTCTTTTAATATTTTCATGCAATAATACAAAAATAAAATATGTATTTTTATTATAAATAATTAGTTATGAATTTTTTATCCTTTTTTTTTAAAGTTAAAGGTGAACATATTATATTTTTTAAAAATTTGAGGGAGTTAAATGTAATAACTAATGAGGATATTATTGTAAAATTATATATATATATATTTTTATGAATACTAAGACTTTTAAGGTAAATTTTGAAACTATTAGAACTTATATGATTAATTAGCTAAACTTCTAAGATTTCAATGACCATTAACCCTTAATAAAAGAATTAGATTTAAGGTTAATTAACGACAATTTTTGGGAGTAACGAAGTAATTGAAAAAAGGCATACTTTTAAAGTTAAAAATCAATACGCATCTAGAAATGGAATATAATGAGACAGTATATATACATAAATGCATTATTAATTTACACAAAGTCCTCAATTCCCAATTAGTCCATTATTTTGTTTGGCCTCTTGGGAATCATATTTGTGCGTTGGTTCTTTGCTTTTTCAGAAGGCTAGCCTAGAGATTTGATTTGAGACCCCCTACTACCTCTACCTCGTCCACGCAACAGCAGTTCACTATTATTTTGTGTGATTTGATAATATTCACAACAAGAGTCCTCAAACCCCACTTTGTGTTATTCCCTTCTCACAACACTTGCATAGATAGACAGATAGAAAGGCTTCGGATTACCACAACGCAAAAATACCAGCCACTAAATAAGTTAAGCACAAGCATTATATATATATTTGTGTGTGTAAAATATGAATTTATTCCATAATTTAGTTTACTTACTATATATTATTCAACAATCTGAATTTATTACATTTGGATACCATATACCCCAGCTACTATTGTATCATTCATTTAACTGGAAAATATGCATTCATTGCACTCAGAGGTGAGAAGGGAGAGGGATTTTATTTTAAAACCCACCTAAGAGATTCAAATGGCAGTTAGTTGTCAATATTCAGAAGCTCATCACTTCACCACTTTGGTTCAGATTTTAATCCACTACCTATATGGGGATATATATCCATCTTCTTCAAATGCAAGTGCAACCCTCTTCTCACTTCAAATCAACAACCTGCAAACTCAACAAATGTATGAATGCCAGCACACACTAAAAACCAAAGTTGATATGATACCAGCATGCAAGTGGCCAAAGTATAATCAATATGCAGAGTGGGAGAGCAGAAAAGGGGCCTGCCTCTCTTTTATTTTTAAATATAAATTATATATATGTGCGTGTGTGTGTGTGTGTGTTAACAAATATTCCACTATGTAAATCATACGGTATCCAACCAAGTTCTGTGATTGCTCCTACCAATCAACTTTACAGTGACAAAATCAATACATGAGTCAGTTATACGGTAGCCTTCTTGGATTCAAAAAGAAATTAGAATGGAAAATACACCCACATAAAATTAACTTAATTAAAAGCTTCTCAGACTGGTATTAATGGTTACAAATAGTTCTCGCCTTATCTTTCCCCTCAACCTGGGTTTTCGATACTTCACTTTGATTCCAAAATACCACTCTTGTAATAATTTCTCTTAAATATTCTGCAAGTCTTTCCACCTTTCACCTCCGTGTTATAAGCTGCTGCAGCATTTCCACAATCTGAGAAAACTTCTTCCAAACTGAAACACAAATGAGCCAGAGAAAAGGCCATAAACTAAAACTTTCCAAATCTCGGGTTCTTTTTTAGGTAATATCCAGTTCCTTGAGTCTGACAGTCAGCCAGTTGATGTCTTATCCAACCCTTACATTCCTTCATAAGGGGATATCTTTCCTTACCTAACTTGCACCACAAGACACAGTAACTAATATCTGGCTCATGCTGTACTACTTGCTTCATTTTTTGTTCATTCCTTTGATTTTCCCAAACTTACCATCTCCTTATCACTACTTTGGACCATAATCCAAGTTCTCCCACTTAAATGGAGCAACTAGACCAATGTCTGGAGACCCTCGCAAGAATAGGCAAACACAAACGCAAACAGCAGCTATGGCAAGCATTGAATGGATGTAAGGACGGTGAAGCAAGCCCTGTGATCCTGGAACCCTTCTGTTAAACTTTGCTGCAACAACTGCACACTTCGTACACGATTTACGCCCTTGTTTGATCCCATGCCCCCAGTCTGCTGTCAATCCAGGTTGCTCTACCTCCATTCCAACCGGTATAGAAACTTGACCGTTTCTTTTGTCAGAAAGTTTTCGAGCCACCAGCTTGTTGTAAGAGTGATTATTCCTCATAATGGCATAAGAATATGGAGACTGTCCACCAGCATCAAGAAGGGAGTTCCAGCATGACAGCCCAATCTACAAAAACGCAAAATAGCATTTAAGGAAAAATGTTGATAAAAAACAAGATGTGGATAAGAAGAAATATAAAATGGTTCAAAGACAGGCAGTCAACCAAGAATAACGATCCAACCAACTCCATCTCGACAGGATATGATAATTTCAGAAAAGAACATAGTTTTGGTTGAAATCAGACCATACACAACAAGCAATCTTAAATCTATAACTGCCAAACATCCATCCTCATGAACTAAAACAATTAATCCATATGATTAACAAGGTTAATTGTCTGCAAGAGAGTTTATATTTTGAGAAGCTGAAGTATATTATGATGTCAAGCTAGACCCAAAAAGCAGATAGAAAGCAAGAAAATAGAATATGATACCTCTTGTGGATCATTTGTCAAAGCATCTATTACATCCTCTGAATCTGATGCATTTGCAGCCAAATGTAGGGGTGTAATACCACCAGGTCCCGCAAGATTTGGTGCGAAAATATATTTTGGGGTGGTTTCACTGCTGCTAGTTATAGAGTAATGGATCAACAAGTCAACCATCCTCCTACATCTCCTTTTCACTGCCCGATTCAAGAGCTGAATTTCAGACAGCATTTCAAATGATTCCCTTGATAGGCTATCCATTGTCAAATTTCCCTCCACCAGAATGTCTAGAATTGCTTTCACTAAAGCACAGCAGCCCCTTTCAACTGAGAATATGAGCAAAAATTTGAAACGGCTGAAGGAATAAATATGACCCTCAATCACAGAAGAAGTCCTCTTCCTTTGAAACAGCCAACCAAGTTCATTTAAGAAGTGCAGAACTTCTTCTCTTGATCTGGGCCTTCCATAATCATGAGCTTGATCTTCTGAAATGATATCACATACTTTAGCCTCAGCATCAAATTCAGACTCCAGCAGTCTCAATTCTTTACAAATTGTAGCATCTGCTATAATAACAGGAAAACTGTTGCCCTTGAAACCATTTTCCACCTGCTCATAAAAGTGGAGATGTCAAACATAGATTTTCTCAAAGGATTCTACTCAAGAATTTCTAAATTCTTCTAAAGTATTTCTCAATTCTACTCAAGGATTTCTCAATTCAACTTGAGAATTTCTCAAATGTACAAAGTGAATACAGAACAATCACATCTAAAAATTGTACCTCGACAAAAAACCGACCAAAAACACTGGGAGATGTGTCCTGAAATTTTAAACCACCTAGGTTTATCTCATCATACATGGTGCCCCGACATGTTAACCCTGTTACCTCCTGTGATGCGTATCCACCCATGAACGTGCAATGGATCCTGTCACAGATTATACACAAACCTTTCTTAAAACAGAGATCAAAGGAAAGCCGAACAACTCCTGAAACAAAAAGAACATTCTGCTTACTTGGTGCCTGGATTAGTCAAATTTCTACCCCTCAATTTGAGGGAGATTTCTTGCCCACCAACAACAGCCAATGGAGACACTGAGATCAATTCGGGGGAGCTCCATGTTCTCCAGGATTTGCATACTCGAATCTTCCCTGCAGATTGATTCCATGAAAACAAAGTACAAACAGTTACAATCACAAAGCAATTATCTAAATTCAGAATTCATACACATACATTAGTTATAACCATTTTCATTTGAGTCATCTGTATAGAGTACAATCAGACACCAGGCAGAAACTGCATCAAGTAAAATGCTGGCAGTTCAGAACCAAGAAAAACACATTCCTAAATGGTATTCACCTTCTTTATGTGATGCTAATTGCTTGCCAGTATGGACCAAAAACCTTGCTTTTCTCCAAAAATCTGAATCTAAATCTTGAACTAAAGAGTTGACATTCTGAAGCAGGTTTCCTTCAAGCTGTAAAAACCAAAAACACCCTGTAGGTTGTCAGCAAAATGTTACAAACAAGTAGTAAATTTGCATAAAAGCACTTCACTCACTTGTTCCCAAGCAGCATATGACATTGACAAGTAAATTGATAACACTACACAACCCGGCCTTATGTAGCTTTCCATTTCCGATGGACTGTTAGAAAGCCAATTGTAGATCTGAAACAAGTGGCATAAACATTATGTGGTTTATCCAAGCAACAAACAACATTAGGGCTCCATGTCAATCAGAAATAACTCCTTACCTGTTTTCGCAATGTCCCAGGAAAATGACTAGGATCCTTATCAAATAATTTAAAAATTATTCGCCCGGTGCGATCCTGTGGAGGAATCACAACATTAGAATCCTATAAAAGTGTTGCTTTACAAAAGGTTAACGTGCACATACATACAAATGAAAACCAGAGGTCAAACAAGTTGGGAGGATGGGCATACTACCTGGGCATCAGAGTTCAAGCTAGAAGGTGAGTGATCGGATCCAGAAGATGATGTGTACCCAGCTTGATATGGAAAGCTTTGAAATGAACAATTGTCAGTTGCTTTATTTGAGCTTCTAAAGAGCTCAAGTGGCATAACAGAACCACGAGTCCGGCTACCAGCAAAATTAGCATTAACCTCTTTGCCAATAGACAATTTCTCAGACTTTACAGTTTCGCTTGTGCTCTGCATTGGGAACAATGTTTGCATGACAGGAGATGAAGATGGAGACCTCTCCTCAATGGGGTTACTGCTGTCGGAAGAGAAATACTTTCTTGAAGACGACAGTTTAGGCGGGCTGTCATCCTCAGGTGAGGAGCTAAATAGCTGTAGCGGTAAATTAACTCGAGTTTCTTGAACTTGACCCTCTGAATCAGGGGACTGGTAGCTGGTACTACTTCTCTCTCCTCCAACAGATGGCAAATCTAGGGTAGTTCTCTTAAGGAAATTGGGAGTTGTTTGGTCGGGGCAGCTCGACTTTGTTTTCTCGCTATCACTGCCATGGCTACTTCTTTGCGAGAGCATTGCTAGAGCATCTGGAGCAGAAGTAGCTAGGGTGGCTGAAAGTACAGCAAGCAAATCCATGGTTGATGAGGAAGATGTATTTCCATTCAATCTATTTTGAAAATCTGAAGGAGTCTGTTCTGGATTTTTCTTGTTTAAACTTCCAATATGAGGCAACTTTGCAGCGAGGTCCGCTGGCAAAGGTAGTGAGTTTATCTTACTAAGAATCATGATCAGTTGGTCTCTATCTGGTACCGGTGTGCAACTGATGCTTTTCTCTTCACTTTTCCCTACAATTTTCGGTACAACAAATTTCAGCTTAGAACTAAGAGGACGATCAAACATTCACCTCACAAATGCTATTACCTTGTGCACGAGCGAAGGCAGTCAGCAAGTTGACAATATCCAAATTCCCAGGGTGGGGGGTGGTGTTATTCTGGTTGCCAGGGATTAACAGCCGTGAGGTAACATCCTCTGGCTGAGTTTTCCTTCTTCGCCGGTTGTGCCCAGCAAGTCTACGCCTACAGCTTCTCTTTCCCTCATCAAACTCTGAAAGAGGGTGAAACCTGCAAAAGAACAGGTAAAGTCGAAGCGGATTAGAACTTCAGAGAAAGCAGCTACACGAAAATCTACATTCCTTGGCAAGAATTAACTCTCAGTTCCATACATCTAAACGCTCTAGACTCATAATTTACAGCAAAACAAAATACAAACAAGTAACTGAATATAAAAATTCAAATTAAGGAATTATTGTAAAATGAGAATGAAAATACGGAATGTAAGTACAAAAATAGAAATGACAATAGCAAACCTGCTACACTGCTGGCAAAATCTCTGCATCTGTTTTCCAACAAGAGCTTTGCTAGATTTACTATGAAGCTCACAAACTTTATGTCGGCGGTGATAGTCCTTCGCATTCGACAGATCTTCCTTACAATTATCAACCTGACACATAGGATATGCAGCACTTCCAGGAGATCCAGACCTAACCCTTTTGCCAGGTCTGGAAACAGGCTCCTCTACAATACTCAAACCCCCAGCAAGATTCAAATCGAGCCTTCCATCGTCTTCATTAGCAACAGAAACAGTATTATTCTTCTTCTCAATCTTGTTAGGTTCAGATGCTGGAGCTCCTCCCAGTTTAATAGCTTCTGACTCCGCTGGTTTTGCAACAAATCCAACACTATCCCAATTCCATAACTTAGGGTTCCAGTTATCTAACCTGGGCTGTGCATGATGTTGATGCTGATGAAAATTGGGATTCTGATAAGAAAGATTACGCTTCTTCGCCGTGGAAGGCGGTTCACAGAATCTACTAGAAAGTGCTTGATGCATGAATATAGGAGGAGCTACTTGGGCACCTACTTCTTCCATCTCTCTCAACAACCCTCAATCCAAAAATACTAACCTACATAAACAAAAGTCAAATTCAATTCAGATACAAAAACAAATTTTCGCTTACACGGATTTCTCCCCTATGAAAAATAAATCAGGAAAATAACAGGATCATACAAAGATGGAGTAGTACTTAATTAATTTCTATTCTCTTAATATATAAAATATTTAGCTAAAAATATCAACAGAAATTAAAATAAAAATAAAAATTACTTACTTTTACGGAATTCCCATAACGGACACACCTCGTCTTGAATAAAATACAAATCAAAATCAAGACTTTTTGCAGAAATTAACTGAAGTTCTTCCTTCTTTCTCGTTGTTTCTCCAGTTGAGCTCAGATCTACTTGAAATCAAACAATTTTTGAGAACTGTGAGAGGATCTTTGGGGAAAAAAAAAAATCGAAAATCTGAGTAGAGACTGATAATCTAAAAAACCGTTAAAAGACAAGTCAACCGATCCAGAACATGAAACTGAGGGGAAGAGAAGTGTATTCACAACTTTGGTTATATTTTTTTTTTTTTTGAAAAAAAAATTGCTTTTATTTTTATTCAATCTCTTGGCTTTCTAACAAACTTTTCTTTCGGTGTAGGCATAAACCGTAAATTAGTGGAAGATTGGGGTTCTAATTACTGCCGCCCATGGACCTACGAAGAATCCAAGACACTTCCAAGTTACTGACTTTCTTTAGTTTTTTTTTTTATTTTGTTTTGTCAGGTAAATGAAAGTCGTTAAAAGCTAAGGACGATACTTAGAGTGACGATTTTGGGCATAGTTTCTAAGGACAGTGAATTGACCATTTGAACCTCCTCCTTATGCCCTTTCGTTTTTAATCTCCCCTCGAATTACCTAAAATAACCCCGGCATAACATTATCAATTATCATCTTTCATTTTCAGAAACAATATGTGACCACCGTTAGCCCAAGTAATTTGCTTTTTCAATACATTGAATAAACGGTTTTCTTTCTTTAAAAAATGAAATTAGCATAACAAAATAATTATTCAACGAAGTTCGGACTCAACTTTTCATTCAACCACAAAACCTCGTATCATATATAATAAGATTTTTTGATTAAATATTTAATTTATCGAAACCAAAGTTTAAACTCTTATCTTATCTTTAATGTGAGAATTAATTGAAGAGTTAAAAAAATAAGTATGGACAAATGATATTTAATAGTACACGATTTATTGATTAAGATACATCATTTAATGATATTTAATAAAATGATTCTCATAGATAATGGAGAAGAGAAGATAAAACCACATGTGGTAGTGGTATACATTGGATAAGTCTAATATTTAATTTATCATTCTAATCATAATTCGCGAGTTTTTCACCTTATTTTGACGTATTGATGTCTGAAATAATGGAAAACCATATGCTATTTTTGATGTTGTCTAGTCACTAATTATAAAATCAATTATTTTGACAGTCCCTATTATGATCGAAGCACATACATATATCATCATCACCAATTAATATTATTATTCATATTCAACTTTAATCAATCAAATCACTAATTATTCTTAATAGTTAAAAGTCCCAGCAAACAATCTGTTTGGATAATTAATTACATTAACAGGTACGTGTTAACGAACCAGTACTAGCAGAAAGACCATTTTCTGAACAGGTAATTGGAAGATGATAATGCAAATCCAAAAGCTTTATGTACAGTCTCAAATCCACATCACTTGCTTTCGTGACATGTACTCCCACCCCATGTTATGAGATAGAGAAGAAAGAGAGATTAATGCATTTGCATGTGGGGTTCCATTGATAGAGTAGTTAGCATCTTTTATTTATTTATTTATTTGGTTGCAGGGGTGGTTTGTATTCAAAGTTGGCGATTAGACCCAGAACAAATATTTATTATTTAGGTAAAGGATTAGAACTATTTAAGCTTTTATGGTTTGCTAGCCAGCTCTTGTTCAAAAAATAAACGAACGATTGAATGCCAATAATAATAATAATAATAAATAAAAAGAGTTAAAAGAAAATTACTTAATTAATTAAAGACGAGGATAATATAAAATGGTGAAGAAAGTAGAGGAAGCAAAAATGTCATGGTTTCCGACTTCACTCGGTGTTGAACGAAAGAAGTAAGAAAGCGCGTACTTGCTTGTCGATCTTACTCCTTCATTTCATACATATTTGCACCTACATTTTTGGTGTCGTCCGCCTCACGTAATTACCGTATTATTTTTCTTTACTTCTTACTTTACGTTCACACCAACACTACCTTAATTACCCTGCATTGCCATCACATTCATTAATCCGGATGCAAACAGTACGCTCGTTCAAAAGAAAAGAAGAAAAAATGGATATATCAGAAACTTAAGACTTGACTGAGAGCGACGACATGAGTAGTAGTAGTAGTAGTAGTAGTATTGGTTGTACAATTAATACTAATGCTAATCGTCCGGATATGGGGTGGGGCGGACTGACTGACGTGTGGGAACCAGCTAGCTAGTTGTGTGTTGTGCTGTGGTGCCAATACGATGCATCTGGTTGGTTGATTTGCTTTTGTTTTCAATTTTGGTACACTGCATTTCTCACCTACGTTATTATATAATAATACATACCCTTCCTGCCTTTCTTTTTTTTTTTTTTTTTTTTTAAAAATACCCATTAGTAGCAGTGTTCAGAGGTCGACCCCTTTTCTTTTACTTTTATTCAATTGAAATAGCCCGGCAACTGGCTGCCTATACTCAAAATCAATACATGAATATATTCGCACCTCCGGATAGGGCAAAATTGTGTTTATTTATTTTTTTACGCGGGGTTAATTAGTAGGGGCGAAAGTGAAAGCGAAAGTGAAAGTGAATTGTCTCTGTCGAAGATACCACTGTTGTAGGCTTGGATTGGAATGTGCCAAAAATATGACAGCTGGGAGCCAGCTGTATGTATGTATGTATGTATGTATGTATGTATATATGCATGCGAATGCTATAAGGGGGCTCGCTGTTCAACTGGAATGCGAGCTCTAATTAAAAATAAAACAAATAACAGCTGGAAAAAGAAAGATTAAAAAAAAAAAAGAGTCCGTACAGTGTCCACGTTTTCCGATGGAAAAATATGGTGATGACCAGTTCCATCCGTTGTCATAATTCATACATCCCGTACTCTCTCTTTTTCTCTGGGGACTGGGGGGACGCTGGGGCCTTGGGGTTCCCGGTTCCCTTTCTTCCCCCATATATAATGTTTGGTGGAGTTTTATTCCTATTTTAACTTCAAAATTATGAAAAAGGTCGACATAATTCTCTTAAAATTTATGAAAATCTTAATTTAATAAAATATTTATGAAAAAAATACAAATTTCTCTTATAAATAATAAATTTATCAAAATATCTTAAGCTCATTTTAAAATTACAAAATAAAATTATTTTGATTAAATTTAAACCGATAACTTTAGTGAAAAAATTAATACTCTAACCACTATATTAAAATAAATTTTAATAATATAATTTTTAATTTTTAATATATAATAATTATAATTATTTTGTTATCATAAAAAATTTATAATTCAAAAATAATTTTATAATCTTTAAAATTTTATATAATAACTTGAATTTAAAATTATTATTATCATTAAATTATAAATTTTCAAAATAATTATTATTATTTAAAATTTTTAAATAAAATAATTTATTTTATTAAACAATTACTTGAGAAATAATTTTTTAAAATTATTAGTACTAATAATAATTTTATTTTATAACCATGTAAATTTATTTTTTTAATAATTATTTAAGAATAATTTTAAATTTAAGTTATTATATGAATTTTTTTAATTATAAGTTTTATAGTAATAAAATAAATTTAATTATTATAGAAATTATTAAATATACATTTTCAAAAGAGTTATTTATTAAAAATTAAAAATATATATTTAAAATATGTTTGGTATAATAGTTTAAAGTATTACTCTAGTTTATTAAAATTTAATAATTTTATTTTATAATTTAAAAAAAATAAATTTAACATATTTTAATAAATTTATTATTTATAAAAAAAGTTTGTGTTTCATTCTATAAACCTTTTATTAAACTACAATTTTTTCAAACCTCGGAGAGACACGTAGACTTTTTCCCCCAAACTTATTATTGCAGTCGAAAGATACTTAAATTTTTTCTGACTTTTTCTTTCAACTCCAGTTTAAAAATGTTTATAATATATAATATGCGTATGTAACAACAACGTAACCTTGCCCATGTATATTTTCGCCCCAATTTTTGAACGTACAAGATTTAAGAATGGCTAAGCAGACTGAAGAAGATTATGACTATTCATTCGGGGAGAGGAAGACGGGTAGGGGGGATCCATCAAGTAAAATTGACATTAGCACTGGAACTGATAATGATGGTGGAGCACGAGGTTGTTTAACACACAGTTGACCTTCTTCACATGATTGTCCTACTCCCGACATCATCACACATTAGATTACATTAGATTTAGATGCTCTCATTCGTGAACACCATCATTTATAATACGTGCAATCACTGATTGATCACTACCTACAGTAACTTCCCCTAAAATCTTCCTAAATGGGCTTATTTTTTTCCGTACCGCATGTGCGATTTCGATTTGGATTTCTTACGTGTATACATTTAATTTGTTGGTGATGACGTCAAATCATATTTACGTCCATCACCACCTCAAACTCAAGACCTCTCTCTCTTAAACTTTTATTTTCATTTTTTATTGCCTATACCCTGGCCGGGGATCTACCGTGACAATCAAAATCCAAAATCAAACTAAAAAATTAATTGAAACTGTTGGAAAATCATTTCGACTTCAAATATACAAAGGTGTTTCAAAAATAATTGAGCACTATACGATTTTTATTTAAAGGGAAAAAAAACAACTTATTTTCTCCCTTAGCATTTGGCAAATTGGCTTATTTATTATATAGTCTCAAATGGAAGCAATAACCAAAGACATTATGTTTGTATTATGATATGACAAAAAATCAAACAAATAATTATAAATTAAAAGAAAAAAAAAAACCTATGGCGCTGCGTGAAAGAAAAGGCAACTTGTAGAAAAATCAAATGCAGGACTAGGAGAAAACAAACCTTAGAAGATCACAAAAGAATTGCCTATAATATCTATGTAAAATATCACACCAAATATCTGCAATAACTACCTAATTACTAAGCTGATCTGTTTAGAAACCAAAACCTTCCAGGCCAAATGTATAAGAGAAGCTGCTGTTGCCCAACAGAAACAAGGCAAAAATAACCAGGGCCGCAATCACTGCCCACATCCATGACTGCATTCTTCTCTTACCCCGATTACGAAGAGGTAGCGGAACAGACGTTGGCTTGGTTGTCTGCTTTGAGAATTGTGATGATTTTTGAGGCCTCTTTGTAATTGCCATGGACTCTTCTTGAATTTCAGAAGATTGGGGAGTTCCCAATGGAATTTCTGAGCTCGGAGTAGATTCTCCTTTCATAACATCAGTATCCTCCTCGGCAGCTGCCTTCCTCTTTTCCTTCTTCCTTGCTCTCTTTTCTCTTTCCTGCATGGGTCATAATGTATGTTAATCAATTCATAAAGATATATGTTCAAGTCAATGTGGCTGCGTGTTCTTGTTGTACTTCAATGCAATAATTAGGCTCTATTACCTTCTCCTTCTGTTCAGCTTCCTTTTGAGCTCGAATTGCAGCCCTGGCTTGAGCCTTCTCAGCTATTCGTTTCTTCCTCTCCAAAGCCTCCTTAGCTTTTGCCTTTTCCTCCAATCTACGCTGCTCTTTTAACTTGGCTGCTTCCTCCTCCTTTCTCAATTCCTCTGCCTTCCTGGCCAATTCCTCTTCCTCCTTTGTTCTCTTCGGCTCTTCTTCTATTACTTCTTCAATCTCATCCCTACCAGAAACAGTCACCGAGCCATTTACTGAACGAGAAGGTTTTGCAGGTCTTTTGGATTTAGTTATCTGACTCTTTGGTTCCCCCACCTCTGGAATAGGCTTGGCATTGACTTTTTCAGGTTTTTCAGGAACTTCTTGTCCTGTCTTCTCACTTTTGAGAATGGAATTCTGCCACACAGAGTTATCCTTGGCAACTCTATCATTTAGAAAAGAGTGAATTACAGGTGGCTCCTCGTCCGGACCAAGTGAACGGCCATCCAGTGTCTTCAGTCTTCTAAGTGTACTTCTGACGTTGCTATTGACATATTCTTTACGAAATTCATCATTGCTGTTCCACAGTTCCAAAACTCTCTCCACCTAAACAATAGATTTGTAAGGGCAAAGTTGGGGCTAATCAACGGGATCAAAGCAAAGGACTGCATGAACTCACCTGGTTAACACATAGATGTTGCAGTGCCACTTTATCTCCCTTGAATGCCAAATCATTAGCTTGCTTCGCGTCATCTTTGTACTTCCAAAAATATTTGTTCTACAAATTTAAAATGAAAGGAATCTCATTACCCTCAATCATTTTACTTTGTTTCCTTTAAGAACGAACTTTTGTGATTTTCCAGGAGCAACAAGTGCAGAAACAGAACCGTATAACATGATTTTATCATTCTACAGGAAAAAACTAATACAGAAGAGCCTCCAAAATTAGTAACTTATCATTTTCATTTTTTTCCTTTATGAGAATACCTCTGAAAAAGGAGGAATAGCCTGAACTAAAGAACTGTATTTCATGGTTTAACTTACTCATTTTTTTTTTGGTTCTCTAATTTTTACTTTCTAGTAGCAGGAGACCATACATTGCCTAGTGTCATACAATTTTGCATCTAGACTAATTTTTTTTAATTGTCAAATGACAGTGACCATTTACGAACACAAAAATGGCATACCTTATCATATGCCTGTTTCTTCAGATTCTGCAAATGCTTATATGCTTCTTGGCGAATGTCATCCGCAGCTTTAAACTGACCAAGCAATTTCTTAAGCTTTTCACTTTCATCTCTCTGTTGCTTTTTAGCAGCTTGAGTTGCAGCTTCAGCTTTGAGAACATTATCCCTGAGTGAATCCGCTTCCTTCCTCAACAACTGCAAATGCTTGAATGTCAGATAAGCAATCAAAAACCTTTATACAGAGTGCAGTTGAAAGGGAAGCACAGCCCTACTCCTCCGGTACTTTTACCTTTACAACTCCTAACACTATCCTCGGTTACTATCAGTGAACCTCAAACTTATGAATATATATGAGATAAAGGTCCTTAAGAGGCTAGATATCTCATGCGAAGATGCATTGCAGTCTGGAATGAAAATAAAAATAGGGAGAACATTGGACAAAGAAATACCTTCATTCGCTCTTCTATTTGGTCTTTCTGGTCAAAAGCCTGCTGAACTTCATCCTGCTTACCCATACTAGAAGAGAACTGCTCACGAAGTTGCTTCAGTTGCTTAATATCACGAATGAACTGCTTTTCTTCCTTCAAAGGAAGGGTTTCATGTGCTATCATGTGTTCCATCTTACGAATCTGCTACCATGTCATACAGTAAACTATTCAGTACTTGTAAGAAATCTTTCAAATAAACCAGGCCAACCACTAACAAAATAAAAAGAAACTCAAAAAGCACTTACCCTGCCATCAATATCCTCGACAGAAATTGCATTCTTCACTTTGGTAATCATAGACTGGAGAGAATCTATTTCCTGGCGTTTGGACTTGAGCAAATCCCGTGCAGCTCTCTCTTCTGCCAAAGCAGCTTCCAAACTTTCACTATATTTCTTGTAAGTAGCCTGATCACGGAAAAATTTCGACAATTACATTACAAGAAACCAAAACTTATATCTTTTTCAGGAATAAAACAAAGTATTCAGAAAGATTTTTTGTTATACCCTTATTGTTTGGACTTCATCTCGAATAGCATCTCGACTTCGAGTTTTCTCATCAACCTGTGACTGAGCAGATTTGATTTGTTCTCGTATATTTTCGTCATCATATCTTGGAACCTTGACCAAGAAGTAGAATGGCTTCTTAGCCACCTCAGGACCCACATTCTGGGTTTCAGAAGCATCAATAGTGGAACCTTCTAGTGTAGATGGTGCTGTTTCATCCCTGAGAATACTATCAGTGCCCTCCTCTTCTTGACATGTCCTACCACTACTCTCTTCTCCTGTGAATTGAATTAACCCATTTTCTTTGACTTCTTGACATGTTTTAACATCTCCATCAGTTAACTGAATTTCTTCATTTTCCTCCATTTCTTTACATCTTTGATCATCAATCTCACCACCAGTGGACGGAGTTCCCCCATTTTCAGAAACATCAGGGACACCAGCAACATATCCAGTTGGAAGCTCACTTTCAGACACAACCACATCCTCACCAGACACATCTCTGCAACTCACTCCAGAATCCTTTCCAATTTCAGACTCCGCTTTCACATCAGCAACACTTTCCTTTTCAACTGAATCACTTACACCGGATTCAACAACTGCATTGTCAGCAGGGATGAGCTGCTCATCAACACATTCAGCTATCACTTCTGAAACTTCCAATTTTGTGTGAGAGTCATCAACCACTTTCTCTTCCATCTCGATTGACTCATGAGCAGTCTCAATTTCTGATCTTGCTTCATTATTAGGGCAAACTGATACACTATCATCCCCAATAGGCCCATTCTCAACTTCAATCACATTGGTTTTGTCAACAGGATGAGAATCAGAGCTTTTGCTACTTTGCATTTCCACTTTTCCACTTTCCATTTCCCTATTCACATCATCAACCTCAAAAGAATGAGAATTTTCATCCACAGTCTCAATTTCTAATCTTGCATCATTATTAGACCAATTTGATACCTTATCATCACCAATAGGGCCATTCTCAACTTCAATTGCATTAGAATTGGCAACAAGATGAGAATCAGATTCACTATTTTGCATTTCCAATTTTTCATTTCCTGTTTCTTTTTTCACATCATCAACCTCACAAGATAGAGAATTTTCAGCGACAGTTGAAACAGCAAACCCAACATCCGGTTCTGTAACTGAATCACTGATACTGGCAGGAGCGGCAGGAATTGTTTGGACACTTTCAACACGAACATTCTCAAAATCAACAGGGAAAGGCAAGCATTTAGCAATCTTCGAAGATCTATTGTGTTCTGTTGTTGCTTGACTAGCATCAACCTTGACACTTTCAATTGCTAGATTGTCAGAATCAACAGTTGGGGGCAAGCATTCAGCAACATCAGAAGATTTAATTAGTTGCCTTGCTTCTTGACTGGCATCAACTTGGACTCTTTCAACAGGTATATTCTCAGAATCAACAGTGAAAGGAAAGCTTTCAGCAGTCTCTGAAGATTTATTTAGTTCGGCGGCTTCTTCACCAGCAGCAACCTGGACAATTTTCACAGGTGCCTTCTCAGAATCAACAGAGGATTGCAAACTTTCAGCACTCTCCAAAGACATATTTAGCTCAGTTCTTTGTTGACTACAGTCTACCAAGTCATTAACAACAGTCTCCAAATTGCCATCCTGAGTATTACCAGTAGCCAACACTTGTTCCTTTTCCTCAGTGACAGAACCATTGACAACTTCTGAATCCAATTGAGCATCAGCCACAGTAGCTTCAGGATTCTCTTCCGAGTCAGCTGCCAGTTCCCCTCCCGGATCAGCTACAGGATTTCTACCAGCCATGTCCGTTACATCATTCTCACATGCAGAATCAACTGATATGCGTACAGGCATGCCTTGTGCACTTTCAGAAGAATCATTTTGTGCCACCGCACCTTGATCCTGATCAACAGAGCCATCGGCAGCAATGTTTTCCGAAACAATATCTCGGGCTTGATCTTTAACAGCCTGCATTCCTGATTTAGTCTCAGCTTCAAAACTCTGATCCATATCAATGCCTAGATCCCCCGTGCAAACTTTCTCCTGATCCACATCACCGCCAGAAAGCACAACTAGATATTCTTCGTTTTCAGACTGAATCTTATCCTTTACGTTGTTTATTTGATTCCCATTCACTACAATTACAGATTCTTCGGTTTCAGGCTCAATCTTATTCTCTACGTTGTTTAACTGATTTTCATTCACTATAACTACAGATTCTTCGTCTTCAGAATCAATCTTATTATCCTCTTCATCGGGTTTTATTATCGGTGATTGCTTACTTTCTTCAACTATTACTTTACTATCAAGCCCAGCGGAATCAGAGTTGAGATCCGGGTCAACAGGATCAATGGAAACGGCATCGTTTCCATTTCCATTAACGGAGCCGTCGGCATTGGCATTCCCGTTAGGCATATCCTTCGGTGACAACACCTCGACACCATGAACATCTGCCTCCGCCGTCATTGTAACCCAGCAAATATAATACAATAATACTAATAACAACAACGACAACCTACACAAGAAAAAATATATAGACTTATTGGAAACAAATTCAATCTAAATTACATTCTGCTACTAATCTAGATCTCACGAGATCAGATCAAGCTTACCTCTCGGGATCCGACGGCAGAGAATGTGAACACGAAAGCGAATGCGAATGCAAAATGGCGAGATCTTTCAGGGAACTGACAAAAGAGTCCTTCGGAAAAAGAGAAAACAATTGTAGGGAGAGAGAGGAGTTCTGCTGTCACTGTATACACAGAGACTAGTCGATTTGGACTCTAAATAAACCCCTCACGTTTTCGCTTCGATTTTTCCTCCGCCAATTACGTGTTGTCATCGTTTATATACGTATAATCCATGTAACTTTCTAACTCATCGTTATATGATATACTTGCGTCCAGCTCCCTAATTTATTACTGTTTTACAATTAAAAGATATGTGTTTTATATTTATATCTAATAAGTTCCTAGCTCGGAATAACAATTCAAATTCACATGTTATAACTTATGCTCGTGCCAAACAAAAGCATGGATATATTTTAGGTTGATATAGAGTGACATATTTAATAATTATTTCAAAAATTTAAAACAACTAATTCGATAAATTACTAAAATTGATTACGAGATTATAATTAAGTTACCATCTTAATATATATTTTTTTGTGTTTTTTATATATTTTTTAAAGTATTTTTATTATAATGTACACTCAATGTTAATCAATTTCATTTTAAAAGTAATTATTTATTTTTAAAATAAATTTATTAAATTATAGATGAGTTAATATAACATAATTGTTCTATTTTATTCGAGATGAGATGTCGAAAACATTAAATTTAAAATTGATACAATTATTATTGTTGTTGTAGCATTAATCTTTATTAAATGATTATAATGACATTGGGTAATCGATCATCTCAATATAATTACTAATTACTGATTAGGGGCCTGTATGATATATGTATATAACTAATAACCATTTTTGTAGTAATGTAAACATTAGGGATGGAGTATTATTGTAATAATATGTATTTACCACGTCATTCTATTTTATTTAAATCGATCAGTTTTCGGATAACAACAGCATTATCAACAGAAGATTATCGCTATAAATTATTATTATTATTTAATAAGATAAATAGTAATTACATCACATAAACTTATCCAATACCATTTTTTTTGTTTGTTTCTTTTTATCCAATATTTACATCGCCGCGCTGCATTACATGATTTCAGATGAAAAGAAAATATCAGAAATGACGCGGGATTTTTTTAACTTTTTAGAAATTAAAAAAAAAAAAGAAAAAGAAAAGAAAGGCCCCAACAAAGAGGTGGGGCATAGGCGAAAGAGTGAACCGCGTGAAAGATGGAGCGATGTGTATGAATGTGTAATGTTAAGGTACTTGAGACGAGGACCGACGACGTCGTCAATGTCAATCCAACGAAAGGCAAAACCTCGTGAGAGAGACGGGAGTGGGGCCCAATTATTCGGGTTCAGTTTCAACGAGATTGTTCCACAGATCATTCCTTCGCACTCTTTGATTTTCATTATTTCAGATTCAGTGCTGCAACAACAACAACAACAACTTAAGGATAACAAGGGTAGCACACTTTACTTTTTATTTTTTATTTTTTCTAAATAAAAAGATAATTTTTAGTTATGTATTTTTAAAAAGGAGAATATTCAATATTTCTATTTTTTTTTCAATATCTCATCACTTTTTATATATTTTTAAATATTTTGTTATTTTTTTATATTTTAATTTTATTTTTTAATAATTCAAATATTTTTAATTTTATCATTTATAATTTAATATAAACTAATTGAACTGAAGGGTAAAATAAAAAAAATCAAAAAGTAATAAAATGTTAAAAAAAATAAGGAGTGATGAAATATTAGTCAAAAATTTAGGAAGTATTGGTCCTTCTCAGTTTTTAAAATTTTAAGTAAGATTCTATTTTAATATGATTGATAAAAAGAATAAAAAATCAATAATAATATTTGTCATTTCAACATTGCTTACTTTTTTAAATAAATAAATAAATAAAAATTGTAAATTGTGTGCCTTGTTTGTGGAATTACAAAAACTGGAGTATTATTATTCTATTTTCAAAATTTCCAAATCTTAAGCAGTTGGCAAATATGTACGTATCTCTATAATAATAAATGCAGGTGCGAAGACGATTCCGTAGACCAGATACAGCAGAAGGTAATTTAATTAATTCTTTCATTGGCTGGCCGATTGAATCCAGCTCACATCATATGAAAATGTTTCTACTTTCTACAACGGGGACCTAAGGTTTTAGCAATACTGTTGAATTCTTTTACCGCAAAAAAATATCAATATCTGCCTCGCTGTCACAGATTTCGTCATTTCCTTATTCCGAAAACGGTGAGATAAAATAAATTAGGTTAATGATATTTAAATCTCCGAAATCTTAATTTTCACAGATAAAATTTGTCAATTTGTAATAAATAATACATGTGTTATTGACTTTTAGGGACACGACAAAATCAATCGCAGTAATTTATAATGTAATCATAGCAGTAATGATTAATAATATTAGAGTACATAACTTGATTAATAATAAAGAGTGTTGTATACGTCTTAATAAAGTCGGAACTACGTTTGGATAATGTATGTATGTATATACATAGTGGTAAAGTTCAGGATCGTGTATAATATACGTAACATGTTGTAAACTTTGTTTATTTTATTCGTTAAATGATTGATGGCACATGGTATTGTATGTATAATGGACTTGACACGCGTAATGACATGTGCAATGATTCCGTTCGGGACCATTTGATTTCATTGCATTCGGAAAATATAAAGTTATGGACCATTTTGATTTTGATTTTATCAGTGGCTTAATTACAAGAAGAATTGTGAATTGTACGCGCCTGTCGTGGTCGAGTATTGCAATTACATGTATGTAACAACATTCTCCCTATAATTATGTCTCAATATTATTTCTAGTTATTACGATTGGATTAACCCCCTACTTGCACTATAAAAGGAGATAACAGAAAGTTACTGTATGTCTCAATATTATGTTAATAATAATAATCGGTTTAAATACATATCACCCTCTCTGTTTGTGTTGTTTTAAACTGGTCATCGGCATATCTCTAGAAAAAGATACCAAATACCAAATCATACAGTAGTAGGATATGACATATTAAATTCTTGCACGCAAAACCATTTGGTAATGCAAAATTGAGATCTAGATAAGACATCAAATTGTGCTTGCTTCATTTTAGATATTTGTTATGATAGATTGGGATTGCTTTATTTTATTACCAATCAAAATCCGTAAATTATTCCATGGAATATGCCATTTATTTTTGTGATGCTCTGTTTTGGACCATCAAACGCAAACAATAACACTAAGATGACATTTATTTATTTTATTTAAAATTTGAATGTAATTAAAATTTAAATATGATTTATGTATTTATTTTTTTATTTTAAATATCTAAATATAAATATTAAATTATTTATTTTTATAAAAATAAATAATTTAAAACTGATATGTTGATATATATATTCTCAAAATATAAAACTAATATATTAAATTATTTATATATATATATATAAATGTTAAGTAATAAATTAAATGTATTATTATTAAATAAAATATTTAATGTATTCATATATTTAAGTATTCAGATTTAAATTAAAATTTTTAACTTAATTATACATTTTTAACAATTTTTAATATATAAGTTAAAAAACAAACAACTCTTAAATATCTGAATAAAATTATTTAGATTTCAATAAAAATAAATAAATAGACGCTAGCACTTGGATTTTCATTTTTTTTAATATTAAAAAAAAACGTAAAACTTTATTTATGTTTTCCCATCATCCCAGGCCCATGCCCAGTATGGGCATACGCGTTTTGTGTTTTCTACATGCTTTCGTTCAGTGTTGTGTAAAAGAAACAAAAACACATACAAATTAAACGTACAATTTACATTGATTTAATTACAGAAAGCAGATTGTTGTGAAATGGATCTGAGATGTGATCTATAAGGTTTTCTAAAGGACCTTTACCTGTAGCTGCTGCTTGCATGTAAAATCCTAACCACGCAACCATCGCTACACGTCCATTTTTAATTTCTTTTACTTTTAGTTCTTCAAAGGCTACTGGGTCTTTGGATAGGTTCAAGGGATCAAAAAGTACTCCTCCAGGATAATTGATGTCGCCGGGCAAATATATCCCCAGAGGCTCCAACGCTTCAATCCCGCAATATCTAGCATATTCTGGTCCAACCTGTATATTACAAATCACAATAAGTTTCGTAATAAAATGCAAAAATATTCAATTCATCAGTGAATGATAACTGCATAAGAGTATTTACATTGTAACAAGTTTTGGAATTAACTATCAGAGAGGTCTTTGAGGTATATGATATTTATATGCATGTTAAATGAACAAAGTTGCAAGCAATTGGAGCCTCTTCTTGCTTGTTAAGAGGCTAGTCAAGGTTTTTCTAAAAGAATCAAATGAATTGCATGTTTTCAGGCATGAAATGGACAAAGTTTGTAGCTTCCCCGACCCAGTAAATTGAAAAAACAAAAGAGATGTGACTATTTTCAGTGTATAACAGAGAGCTGTATATAATTTTTTGCATTTAAAGATACATCAGTGAATAAATAAAGTGCACATGAAGAAGCTTCATCTAACCAAAAGCAATGCAGAAAAATAGAGGGAGATGATCGAATTTAGAGTTGTTACCATCAGGAGGGCTTGGCAAATAGCAATGACAATTACTCCTTGGCTTCCAGCTATGTGGAGACCTGGGATGCCGAGGTAGTCTAGGGTCTCCCCCTGTGATAAAAATAAAAGAGGAGGAAATGTTCGGAAATAGAAGTCAGTAATAAAATCCAAACTTAAAAGAGTTGATAGAAGCATAGACAACAGAACATTTACAAAATGGATCTACTCCTGGAAGTCAGCTATTCGAATAAATATGCACAGAGGATAAAGAAGGTGCAGACATTCAATATTGTCCCGTATTATATGCAACAAAAGCCCCTGTTTTTGGCTCTATCTCTTAGCTTTAGAAAGTTTCTGACTGTATAATCCTCTACAAGTGTGGAAGATTTAAAAAGTTTCTGATGGAACTGATCCTCAACAAGCAAAGCAGACTGATATCAAGAAGTCAGATCAACAACCTGGAGTGCACTTTGGATAGCATCTTTTAACTTGCCAGTTAACTTTTTAGCTTATAAGGTTCCAGAATATAACAATTTTTAACTTGCCAGTTGACTTTTAGCTTAAAACTATAAGGTTCCAGGATATGAACATGGAATTTCATTGGTAATCTGAAATTTCATTCTTATTAGTTCCACTGCATCAACAAACAAGCTAGGCAACATCAAGAAGCTGGATCCGTCATTTGGAGAATGAATTTTTGCTTGAGGGTTACGTTAAGATAATACTTCTAAGGTCATGCCAAAGTAGTAATATGTTAATGATGATTTTAATTAAAATTTTAAGTTCAACATCATCCCTGACCATTACTCTTATGCAAGGCACTGGAACTTTTAAACAAACAGCTTATGACATAAGCCATAAGACAGATGACTTGAGAAAAATTAAGAAATTGACATTTTACCCATAGATCTTTAAGTCGTTTTCCAGAGGGATGGGATTCGGAAAGAAGACTTCTTTGAACCGAACCAATCAAAACAAAAATCCTTCACTTATCACAAGATAATAGAAGAAATCATACTTTCATACAATATCTTAATTGGATTAGGGACAAAATAGATTCTTGCTAGCCAAGAACTAATATGTTGTCCAATGGGAACTTGGTGTACATGATTTGGGAGCCATGAAAAATTTAACACAGGTCTTAACCCCCTTCCTGAAAGAAGAAGAGAGTTTTTCATATCTTATACATTTTTTTTCCTGGAGGTGCAAAATTCTGTTGAACTACCAATAATAGGGATTGGCTACATCACATCCCAAGATTTCAAATTATCTCTGAGACCTTTCAAGTTTTCTGTTAGAATTTTTAACTTTTGTGCAAGAGGTTTCTTATGCTGTGAGGTGGCTGTAATGTTACATTGTATGTAACATAACAAAGTCCCAAAAGGTTAAGGAAAAAAAGAGAAATGATCATTGTGTCGCCAAAGGGAAATTCACTAGAACT
Source organism: Melia azedarach (assembly GCA_028052125.1). Classification (NCBI taxonomy): domain Eukaryota; kingdom Viridiplantae; phylum Streptophyta; class Magnoliopsida; order Sapindales; family Meliaceae; genus Melia; species Melia azedarach. The sequence goes on along the minus strand of CM051407.1, from coordinate 12,462,694 downwards.
AGTTTAGAAAAGGCATATATGCTGGTCTTTACTTTTTTAAGTGAAATGAAGGCAAGGTCTAAAAGCAAATCCACTGTACTGTAAGATGGTGAGCCGTATAGAGCATCAAACAGTCAAACTCCCAGCAAGTAAAACATATTAGGAGGATCTCCTAATGCAGAATATCTCAAACGATAATTTACTGAGATAAAAGATAGATACCTGGAGCTTTGAATAGCCAACACGCCACCAGACAGGTTCAACAAACTGAAAGGCTCCTACCATATCTAAAACTTCTGGAACCAGAGCACCGAGGGCTCCAAGCATAGCCCAACGAGCATGAAGTATTTCAAAGCTGTAAAATGATAGGAGTTCATAAAGGTTGTTCGCCAGTTTCAATTTTTGGAAAATTAGGATTCCTTCTCTACCCCTAATGTCAAAATAGATATTCCCAAATTCGGCAAAGAGTTGGATGACTAACCAAGATATGCAATATAGCAAAGCATCACCCTGGAACAATTGCAAACCTTACAATGACATTGTAAGCTATATTTTACATCATTACATTTGGCAATATCATTTTCCAGTTATCTGAACTTGACAATCCTAACTGTATTAAACAGTTCAAAGGTCCCTTTTGCAAACCCATTCTACAAAACCATAAAGACAAGTGACATCAAATTCTAACCACATGGAAGATTACACCTAAGCATGCATGACATCAGCTAAAAATCAACACAACAGAGAGAAAACGCAACATACTTGAAGTACTTCTTGAAAGCCACAGGATCCTTGCTCAGACCGGCAACATCAAAGCCATAATCCCCAGGTAATTCTCCAGTAAGATATGCAGGATAATCATATGGGAGGGGACCAAGCCAGCGTGGACGCTCTTCTCCATACCAAAAGCTATGAAGTCAAGGAATTTTCCAAATATGAATATAATTTTCATATGTGACAAATTTTGAATGCATCTTCTCAACAATTTGCAGTTAAAAGAACCAATCTATGCAACCCGTATTAAAATATAACTTAGAATGCTACATGTATTACACCTTTATTGCATTAACGGTACAATACATAAAAAAAATGAATTGAGTTGGCTTTACTTACCTCTCATCCCGAGCTTTTTGGGCTAAAGCTTTGAACTTTGAAGATTCCTGTAGAGCAGATTTCTTGGTCTCCAACATTCTGTTTTGGAGCCATTCTCCTACACGGCTATTTGCGATGGCTTTCACCGCCGTGAATGGTATAGCTGAGAATACTAACACTCCTGCAAGCTGATGAAAACTAAATTATTTACAAATTCAAGTTTGTAAAGCAGTAAAGTTTTAGTGATTGAGAATGAAGAGAAACCTCTTGCCAGGATGCTTTGCAGACTAACGAAGAAGACTTGGTCTTTAGGAAGTTGTTTGTAGGTTTCAAAGACAACTTATTCCAGAAAGAGCATCTTCCACTCAAGCTGGAAGTAGAAATCGAAGAAACCGAAGCCTGTGGCCGAATTAGCGACATGACAGCCACAACTATTAAGCTCCGTTCTGCTGTGTTTTTCTATTATTTTATTGAGCAACCGTGGCGGATGAACGAGTGGCAACTTTTCAATGTTCTATTTTTTGGGTAAGATGGAATATTTATATATATAAGGAAGGATACGTTCGTTATTTTTCATAATAAATAGCTCATACCATAAAATTTAATTTTTTTTGTTCAATGAAAAGATGACGTTGTCTATTTCTATTCAATAAGATACTAAAATAAAGGAGATTTAACACATATTGATCCTGAGATTTTGGTTCCTAACACTTATAGAGATAATTTAATGATTTAAACACATATCTCATTTACAGATATTTACTTTCGTCTATTATTATTAAAAATATACATTTACTCTTTATTTGTCCAATTTAAAATAAAGATGAAATCTAATATTAAAAAAATATTAATATTATATAATATAATAACAAAGGCCCATCACATTAAAATTTTGACTTTTTTTAAAAAAATTAAAAAGTTAATTAATAATAATTTAATTTATATATTTAATTAAATTTATTCAAACCCTAAACCTAATGTTAAAATTAGTTGTCTCTTTCTATCGTTAAATTTATTGACGGATTTAGATAGCTTCAGGAAAGGTATGTGTTTCTTTCTATAAATATTCTCTTTAATTGTTAAAAGATCAAATCTTATGAGAGTTATGCGTTAATTTTTCTAAAAAAATAAATGATAAATAGAGTACTGGATAATTGACTAATTTTATATTAAAAAGGGTTATTTGCAGTCTTGTCCTATATTTATTGATAAATATCAGACTTACATATAATTTTGTGAAAGGCATCACTTTGACCTCAACTAGCAACTACTTGCTTTTAAATCTAATAGATTAAGATGAAATCACTAATTTGTCCTTATTTTAATTGAGTCTAATTCGCAGTGACAAGAGTAGTATTTTATCTTTAAAATAATATTATTAAAAAATCAATTATTCATGTAAATATGTATGATAATCAATTTAAATGTATATAATTATCATTTGAATATTAATAATTTAAAATTTTTGAATTTTGAAAATCGAAAAAGCTATCTGTTGGCAGCTTTACAAGAAGGAACGAGCCTCGGAATTTTTCCTTACAACATTCTTTTGCTTTCAAGCCAAAGTGGAGGGAGTGTGTTCGATTCCTACCACACTCAAAGTGGTAGGAATTTTCCCACAAAATGTGGGGTATTTTCAGGGTTCTCTGGACAGTGTTCCTACTATATTGCAGGTAGTCTCCTGGATGCTGGGTGCACTACAATTGTAAGGTTATCTTCCCAGTTAAAATTCCAGTAGATCCTGGTTGTATATACCAGTAGATTGTTAGTTGTATACTAATATGTAACATGTAACCATTCAAAAAAAAAAAAAGCCAAAGTGGCATAGCCTACAGAGAAGAAGAAAACACTGCTGTTATATCTAAATGGCTTCATCTTCATCCACGCAACATTCAAATACCGATAATCAACAAGATGAAGTTAACGAAGTTTTGTTGAAGTTTCAAAATAAAATATGTTATCAGTCATCATTAATGAGTGATTTAGGAGAAATTTTGTTAGAGGAATATTTGGTATGTAAGGCCAAAATTATGTACAGTGAAATGACAAAAATGTTTTGGTCGGCTGGAAAGATGGGAGATACTATTAAACAATTATTTCCAGTGCAAACATTCTTCATTTAGAAATGTTAATCAATACCTACTGAGCAAATCTGTCATTAAATAAAGTTGGTCTAATGGGAATCATTTCAATTAAGGGCCAGTTTAATAATGATTATCATTAAGTTTATAGTAATAGTCAAAAGAAATTAGGCATAAAGAAAATAAAATTTTTGCCACCAACATAATTATGACATGATAATTTGATGTGGCCCATCAAGTATGCAAAATGTCCGGTATATGTAGTTCACTTCATAGTGGCGAGAGCATTGACATACAATATATGGATATTCCAAACATGCCTGGAATTATTATAGTACATATAAAATACATAAAATATAAACCTAAAGTGTGAAATAAGGTGAACCGCTTAGACTTTGCCTCAGTGGTCAGAAGACTTGCCTTCTCAGTCTTCGAATTTTGTCAAAAAGTAAGGTTATCCCACAAATTGTGAGATCTTTCTCAGGAATATTTGGGTTGTTTTCTAAATGCTAGGTGTCTTACAACTGTTCAATATCTTCTCAGAACCTTACCAAAAGACAAGATTGTCTCACAAATTGTGGAATCTTCCCCAAAGATATCTGAGTCGTTTTCTAGATGCTGGGTATCCTACAACTGTTCAATATTTTTCCAGTTAAATTCTAGTAGATCCTTATTTGTAAATACCATAAAAATCTAACTTAAATACTAGTAGATTTGTAATAGTTCAAAAAAAATATAGTAATTTTCAATACTATTAATTTAAAGCAGACAAAATTAGAAAGTAAGAATAAGAGTAAAATATTCAAATTCCTTAGCTTGACAAGCTCAAAAACTTATGTTATGAGATAAAAAATGAAAACCCATAATGTACGAAGTGTGAATATCTCTTTTTTCAAAATCACAAACAAGAAATCAACATTTAATCTTATTCTTATTTCTAATTTATTTTCAGTTTCAGTTTTTCAAACATCAATATATCTCTATTATATTCTTGAATCCAATAATGTGCAAATTTTAGTTACAACATATTGTAAAATATCAAAAATGAAAATAGAAACCCATTATTAATATTTGGCCATTAATAAAGCAAGCTTGTGACAGTGACCAGAAGTACTTGCAATTATAAATTTGAAATTCGTTTCCATTACCTTAATACATGGATTCATTAACATATTAGATAAAAAAATGCATTAACACCTATAATACCTTCAAAATGAAATCGTTCAAAACCCAAATCAATCCCAAACACTGACCACGAAACCCATTTGCAATCAAACCCATTAACAAAATATTATCATACAAAAAGACTCATGCAGTGATACTCAAACCCAAACACTTATCATTCAAACCCATTTTCATTGCATACAAAGAACAGAACGTGCAATGCCCAAAAAAAGAAACAAAAACAAAGATTCACATGGTTTTATCTTTCATTTTAGCAACATGCATTTCACTCTATATGTATTATCAAACTCTATCACATGAAATCAATTCGCACTTATTAAGGTTAACACGAACACCCAAGACTCGTTTGCTTATGTCTGCTTCAAATGGTTGTATCTCGATGACGAATCAAAAGAAATGCCCACGAGTTGCAGAGAGATTGAGTTTAAATCTTAAGTCAAATTCATTGGTATCTTTGTAAATATGCGAGAAAATTACCGGTGACTTCTTATATGCTTTAATGATTTTCCTTCATTTTCAACTTTTTCATCATTATAGTTGAAAATGTTAGACGTTTGAAAAGACAAATTTGGATTATAACTAACAAAAATACTTGAACAAGAAATCCATTTCTTTTTATTTTTAAATCAACCGTCTTAAATGTCTCTTTTACCCCTCATTTTATTATATTTAACAGTAAGTAGCCATTGATTGGGGTCGTAGTGATGTCTTTTCACAAAATTAGATGTATTTATGATATTTATCAATAAAGACGAGGACAGAGCTGAAAATAACCCTATTAAAAATAATTATGTCCTAGAATATCACCATTTGCACCTTACCATGTATAACATAATACCGAAGCGTGTGAAAATATTATCATTTATTTCTGAAACAAAAAATTAAAAAGGCATATGAAACGATGACGTTTTACATGTTAACCCCCACGATCTTTCTCAACTCAATGAACCGCCTTGTACATAGAGTGGGAAAGGCGGTGATGTCATAAAAATAAAAAGGGAACCCTTCGTGGTTTTACCGGTTGTTCGTGATAGAACGTTAGAACGGACACAAGGCTGAAGAAAAAAATTATGTTTGACTGTGAGTACGTTATCTTTTACTTTCTAGGTTTTTCGTTCGAGCTGCATTAGTTGCTCTTTTTACGAATCTTTACTAGATAGTGTTAGGGTTTACTTAGGGTTTTATTTATATTTCATTTCATCGAAACCCTAGGGCTTCTGTATAACTGGTGATTTTTTTTTTTATCTAGGGATTTGATTTAGTTTCTTTTTAAATCTCCGGTCTGTAATGGCACATCTCGGTGGTGGTGCGGAGGCACACGCCCGATTCAAACAGTATGAGTATAGAGCGAACTCTAGTCTGGTGTTAACGACTGATTCCCGGCCACGTGATACTCATGAGCCGACTGGTGAGCCGGAGTCGCTGTGGGGTAAGATCGATCCCAAAAGCTTCGGCGATAGGGCTTACCGAGGTAGACCTCCTGAATTGGAGGAGAAATTGAAGAAGTCTAAGAAGAAGAAGGAGCGTGATCCGGATGCCGATGCTGCCCCCGCTCGACAGAGCAAGAAGCGCCGCCTACGTGAAGAGAGCGTTCTTAGTGCCTCCGAAGAAGGGACTTATCAGCCAAAAACGAAGGAAACCAGGGCTGCTTATGAGGCTATGCTTAGTGTCATTCAGCAACAGTTGGGTGGTCAGCCTCTTAATATTGTTAGCGCTGCTGCTGATGAGATTTTGGCTGTTCTTAAGAATGATACTGTTAAAAACCCGGATAAGAAGAAGGATATTGAGAAGTTGTTGAACCCTATTCCCAATCATGTGTTTGATCAGCTTGTCTCTATTGGGAAGCTTATTACTGATTACCAGGATAGTGGTGATGCTGGGACTGATGTGGCAAATGGTGGTGAGGCTCTTGATGATGACATGGGTGTGGCTGTTGAGTTTGAAGAGAACGATGATGAGGATGAAGAGAGTGATTTGGATATGGTGCAGGAGGATGAAGAAGAGGAGGATGATGTGGCCGAGCCCAACAACTCTGCAGCTATGCAAATGGGTGGTGGGATTGATGATGATGATTCACATGATGCCAATGAGGGCATGAGTCTAAATGTTCAGGATATTGATGCTTATTGGCTTCAGCGGAAAATCTCTCAAGCTTATGACCAGCAGATTGACCCACAGCAGTGTCAAAAACTTGCAGAAGAGGTTCTTAAGATACTTGCCGAGGGTGACGACAGGGAAGTTGAGAATAAGCTGCTCTATCATCTTCAGTTTGATAAGTTCAGCCTTATTAAGCTTTTGTTACGTAACCGGCTGAAGATTGTTTGGTGTACTCGCTTGGCGAGAGCCCAAGACCAAGAAGAGAGGAAGAGGATTGAAGAGGAAATGGTGAGTCTGGGTCCAGATTTGGCTGCAATATTGGAGCAGTTGCATGCCACAAGGGCAACTGCTAAGGAGAGGCAAAAGAACCTGGAGAAGAGTATTAGAGAGGAGGCTCGCCGGCTGAAGGATGAGAGTGCTGCAGATGGTGACAGGGATAGAAGGGGTCTTGTTGATAGAGATGCAGATGGTGGTTGGTTGGGCCAGCGTCAGTTGCTTGATCTGGACAGCCTTGCTTTTGAACAAGGTGGTCTTTTTATGGCAAATAAAAAGTGTGATCTTCCTAATGGGTCTTCAAGACTTCCAAGCAAGGGATATGAAGAAATTCATGTGCCAGCTATGAAGCCAAAACCATTGGATGCCAATGAGAAGTTAATAAAGATATCTGACATGCCAGAATGGGCACAGCCAGCTTTCAAGGGAATGACACAGTTGAACAGAGTGCAGAGTAGAGTCTACGAGGCTGCCCTCTTTTCAGCAGATAACATTCTGTTGTGTGCTCCCACTGGGGCAGGGAAAACTAATGTTGCAGTGCTTACAATACTTCAGCAGTTAGCGTTGAATAGGAACCCTGATGGTTCATTCAACCATAGCAATTATAAGATTGTCTATGTGGCCCCTATGAAAGCTCTTGTTGCTGAAGTTGTAGGTAATTTATCCAATCGTTTGCAGCTTTATGATGTTAAGGTGCGGGAGCTGAGTGGAGACCAGACCCTCACTCGCCAACAAATTGAAGAAACTCAAATAATAGTGACAACTCCTGAGAAGTGGGATATTATTACTAGAAAATCAGGGGATCGCACCTATACGCAGCTTGTGAAGCTTCTTATTATTGACGAAATTCATTTGCTACATGATAGTAGAGGACCCGTGCTTGAAAGCATTGTTGCTAGAACTGTTAGGCAGATTGAAACCACAAAAGAACATATTCGATTGGTTGGATTATCTGCTACCCTTCCTAATTATGAAGACGTGGCATTGTTTTTACGGGTGGACTTGGGAAAAGGGCTGTTCCATTTTGACAATAGTTACAGACCTGTCCCCCTTTCTCAACAATATATTGGTATCCAAGTTAAGAAGCCGCTGCAAAGGTTTCAGTTGATGAATGATTTGTGTTATGAAAAGGTTATGGCTGTTGCTGGAAAGCATCAAGTTCTTATTTTTGTACACTCGAGGAAGGAGACAGCAAAAACAGCTCGTGCGATACGAGATACTGCACTTGAGAATGATACCCTTGGTAGGTTCTTGAAGGAGGACAGTGCGAGCCGCGAGATTCTACAAAGTCACACTGAATTAGTTAAGAGCAATGATCTTAAAGATCTTCTGCCTTATGGTTTTGCAATTCATCACGCTGGGATGACAAGAGGTGACCGTCAACTTGTTGAGGACCTATTTGCTGATGGACATGTACAGGTGTTGGTTTCCACAGCAACTCTTGCTTGGGGGGTGAACTTGCCTGCTCACACTGTGATCATCAAGGGAACCCAGATTTACAATCCTGAGAAAGGGGCATGGACAGAGCTTAGTCCTCTGGATATCATGCAGATGCTTGGTCGTGCTGGAAGGCCTCAGTATGATTCATATGGGGAAGGAATTATCATCACTGGTCATTCTGAACTTCGGTACTATCTTTCTTTAATGAATCAGCAACTTCCTATTGAAAGTCAGTTTGTGTCCAAACTGGCGGATCAGTTGAATGCAGAAATTGTTCTTGGAACTGTACAAAATGCTAAGGAAGCCTGCAACTGGATTGGATACACTTACTTGTACATTCGTATGTTACGAAACCCTGGACTCTATGGTTTGTCACCCGAGGTCCTCAAAGAAGACATAACATTGGGGGAGAGGAGGGCTGATTTGGTAAGCACCATGGCTTTCTTTTAATTTATATTTATATACCTATACGCGTTATGGTTTTATATTCTTTTAGTTTGTGTGGTTTGTTATTGCGATCTGTTTGATCTTTCCTGATGCATGTTATGTCTTTCAACCGCCCTCTGTAATTAGTTATGATTTTGTCATTTCCATGGGGTTTTTGGGGCTGGGGAGGTGGTGGGGGGCGAATGAATGGAGATTTAGATTCTCTATATGTTTGATTAACATGCCATATGATAACAATTAGGTTTTGATTACGTTGAATGCAAACCTTCAGTAATATTGCCAGAGATTTCCTGCCAAAACAAATAAATTTCTTGTCCTCTTTGTCATTTAAGGCAATGTTACTCTTCTTTCACCTTTGCTTGTTTCTACAGGCCGTGTTTATAGAAAAGTATTCAAATATATATGAAGTTGTTATCTATTCATTGCAGTTTCCAGCTCTGGACTGCTTTTTGCTCATTTGATTTGTTGGTTGAAAGATTAGCCTAGTTTTTATTAATATGACAGCTTTCTTGTCCATATTTAGATTGCTGGAGTGATTTTGTTCATTTTCTTCTCATTGGTCTTTTAACTGTGACTCCTTGCAAATCAATTTAGTTCTTTATTTCTGTTTGCTGGAAGTTATGTTTGTGACATTTTTTTGATGTTTTTTGCAGATTCATACTGCTGCGACTATCTTGGACAGAAATAATTTGATAAAGTATGATAGGAAAAGTGGATATTTCCAAGTTACAGACTTGGGTCGCATTGCCAGCTATTATTATATAAGTCATGGGACAATTTCCACATATAATGAGCATTTGAAGCCAACGATGGGGGACATAGAGCTTTGTCGGTTATTCTCGCTCAGTGAAGAATTTAAATACGTGACTGTGAGACAAGATGAGAAGATGGAGCTGGCAAAGCTATTGGACCGTGTTCCCATTCCTGTAAAGGAAAGCCTGGAAGAACCTAGTGCCAAGATTAATGTTTTGCTGCAGGCATATATATCCCAGCTGAAGCTTGAAGGGCTTTCGTTGACTTCTGACATGGTCTTTATCACACAGGTTAGTCTTTTCTGCTGGCATGTTCTTTTTTTCCTTGTTGCTCTCGATCACATGATCTGTTATGTCTTTGCTCATTTCTTCTTTTTATTTTCCTTGATTAGAGTGCGGGACGTCTATTGCGAGCACTTTTTGAGATTGTCTTGAAACGGGGCTGGGCACAACTAGCTGAGAAGGCATTGAACTTGAGCAAAATGGTTACCAAGAGGATGTGGAGTGTTCAAACACCTCTTCGCCAGTTCAATGGAATCCCAAATGAAATTTTAATGAAGTTGGAGAAGAAAGATTTTGCATGGGAAAGGTATTATGATCTCTCATCGCAGGAGCTTGGGGAACTCATCCGTTACCCAAAGATGGGCAGAACACTTCATAAATTCGTTCACCAATTCCCAAAACTGAACCTCGCGGCACATGTCCAGCCGATTACTCGCACTGTTTTGAGGGTTGAACTTACAATAACACCTGACTTCCAGTGGGATGATAAGGTCCATGGTTATGTGGAGCCATTTTGGGTAATTGTGGAGGATAATGATGGTGAATACATTCTACATCATGAATATTTTATGTTGAAGAAACAGTTTATAGATGAGGACCACACTCTGAATTTCACAGTGCCCATCTATGAACCATTGCCACCACAGTATTTCATCCGTGTGGTTTCAGATAAATGGCTTGGGTCACAAACTGTTTTACCTGTCTCATTCAGACACCTTATTTTGCCAGAAAAATATCCACCACCTACAGAGCTCTTGGACTTGCAACCTCTCCCTGTGACAGCGTTGCGGAATCCCTCATATGAAGCTCTTTATCAGGGTTTTAAGCATTTTAATCCTATCCAGACTCAGGTCTTTACCGTGTTGTATAATACAGATGATAATGTCTTGGTTGCTGCGCCAACAGGGAGTGGAAAGACAATTTGTGCAGAGTTTTCCATATTGAGGAATCATCAAAAAGCATCTGATAGTGGCATCATGCGTGCTGTGTATATAGCACCCATTGAAGCTCTTGCCAAAGAACGTTACCGTGACTGGGAGAGAAAGTTTGGCAAGGGTCTTGGAATGCGGGTGGTTGAATTGACAGGTGAAACAACTATGGACCTGAAACTGCTTGAGAAAGGCCAGATAATAATCAGTACACCAGAGAGATGGGATGCTTTGTCACGCCGCTGGAAGCAGAGGAAGTATGTTCAGCAGGTTAGTCTTTTCATCATTGATGAACTGCACTTGATTGGGGGTCAAGGTGGTCCTGTCTTGGAGGTGATTGTTTCTAGGATGAGATATATTGCAAGTCAGGTTGAGAACAAGATTCGTCTTGTGGCTTTATCAACTTCTCTTGCAAATGCCAAGGATCTTGGGGAATGGATTGGAGCTACCTCTCATGGTCTTTTCAATTTCCCCCCCGGTGTCCGTCCTGTGCCCTTGGAAATACACATCCAGGGAGTAGATATAGCCAATTTTGAAGCAAGGATGCAAGCAATGACAAAACCCACATATACTGCAATTGTCCAACATGCCAAGAATGACAAGCCCGCTCTTGTATTTGTCCCTTCAAGAAAGTATGTCAGACTCACTTCAGTAGATTTGATGACGTATTCAAGTATGGACAGTGATCAGAAATCAGCTTTTCTATTGCGTTCTGCTGAAGAGCTGGAACAATTTATTGACAAAATTGATGAAGAGATGTTGAAAGCCACTATACGTCATGGGGTGGGGTATTTACACGAGGGATTAAGCAGTTTGGACCAAGAAGTCGTATCAAATCTGTTTGAAGCTGGTTGGATTAAGGTTTGTGTTATGAGTAGTTCAATGTGTTGGGGAGTGCCATTGTCAGCACATTTGGTGGTTGTGATGGGCACACAATACTATGATGGGCAGGAGAATGCTCATACAGACTACCCTGTAACAGATCTGTTGCAGATGATGGGTCATGCTAGTCGACCTCTGCTTGATAATTCTGGGAAATGTGTCATCCTCTGCCATGCTCCCCGTAAAGAATACTACAAGAAGTTCTTGTATGAAGCCTTTCCCGTGGAAAGTCATTTGCATCATTTCCTGCACGATAATTTTAATGCCGAAATTGTTGCAGGAGTTATTGAAAACAAGCAAGATGCTGTGGACTATCTTACTTGGACGTTTATGTATCGGAGGCTCACTCAAAATCCAAACTATTACAATCTCCAGGGTGTGAGTCACAGGCATCTCTCTGATCACCTGTCAGAGCTTGTTGAGAGCACTTTAAGTGAATTGGAAGCGAGCAAGTGTATTATTATAGAAGATGATATGGACCTTTCTCCTTCGAATCATGGAATGATTGCTTCCTATTATTACATTAGTTATACGACTATTGAGCGCTTCAGTTCTTCCTTGACTCCGAAGACAAAGATGAAGGGTCTTCTGGAGGTTCTTGCTTCTGCATCAGAGTATGCACAACTACCTATACGGCCTGGGGAGGAAGAGGTGGTTCGGAGATTAATTAATCATCAGAGGTTCTCATTTGAGAATCCAAAGTGTACAGATCCCCATGTGAAGGCAAATGCCCTTCTTCAAGGTCATTTCTCTAGGCAACATGTGGGTGGGAACCTAGCATTGGACCAACGGGAGGTGCTGCTTTCTGCTAGTAGATTGCTTCAGGCGATGGTTGATGTCATCTCAAGTAATGGTTGGTTGAGCCTTGCACTTTTGGCAATGGAAGTTAGTCAAATGGTGACCCAAGGGATGTGGGAACGTGATTCCATGCTTCTTCAGCTCCCCCATTTCACGAAAGAGTTGGCCAAGAGATGCCAAGAGAATGCTGGAAAAAGTATAGAGACGGTCTTTGATTTGGTTGAGATGGAAGATGAGGAACGTCGCGAGCTATTACAAATGTCAGATTTGCAGTTACTTGATATTGCAAGGTTTTGCAATAGGTTCCCCAACATTGATATGTCATATGAGGTGCAGGATGGTGAAAATGTAAGGGCTGGTGAAGACATCACATTGCAGGTCACTCTTGAGCGGGATCTGGAAGGAAGAACAGAGGTGGGGCCAGTTGATGCTCCCAGATATCCCAAAGCCAAGGAGGAAGGATGGTGGCTTGTTGTTGGTGACACAAAGACGAATCAGTTACTTGCCATCAAGAGGGTGTCTCTTCAAAGAAAGTCCAGGGTGAAGCTCGATTTTGCTGCGCCTGCTGAAGCTGGGAAGAAAACATACATGCTTTATTTCATGTGTGATTCATACCTGGGCTGTGACCAGGAATACAGCTTCACTGTTGATGTGAAAGAAGCAGGGGGCGCTGATGAGGACAGTGGAAGAGAGTGATGGAGAACTTGTGATGTAGAATTTCTGATTTATGTGCCATAGAGAAGAAACCACCTTTTCCATACTTGTTTTTATAATTAAACTTTTGATGCGTGTGCGGCTATGATGACTTGCATGCAAAAGAACGTGTTAACCAAACTGAGACAATGTTGAATTGGCCATTGACGTTTGTTATCACTTGAAAATGCGAATGCTTTGGTTGTGTCTCAGATAGGAGCATAGCATGGCTAAATGTTGTATGTTAGGATTCATTTCCTGGTTAATGCGTTGCCGAACTTGCCTTAAGATTATGGTGGTGTAATGAGGGTTGGATTGTTCCATAGCTATTTGTTCTGTGAGCTATGGTCAATCATCCCTTTTATCATTGCCTTGTATGGAGGGAGGACTTGAAAGGCCTTTTTCCCGTTACTAAAATTCAGGCAACGGATTATGTTTCTTGTTCGTTGGATTAATGCTTAATTTCTGTCAGTTCATGTAAGCAAACTGTTATAGATGAAAGCAGGTCCTTATTCACGATCCGCTATTGTTTACTTTAGCGTTACAACTTCTTATATGGAAGTTTGCAGAAAATTTCTGATCAAACTATCGTTTCAGTAGTTCAATATAGCATATTATATATATATAATCGTACTTCATACAAGTAACGGGACACGACTGAAAACAACAACAGTAGTTTTTATATCTTCGCTCCTGGGAATACGACCCGACCTGATCTGAAATCATCGTGCTTCAATCTTCATAAATACGACACTCATCAGTCTCAGGGTTGTCCTGACAGAATGATTCAAGAGGATCTTGTTTCTCCAACTTGAGTTTGAGATCAGCTTTAGCTTGGCTCACTTCTTCTACTTCGTCCCACGCCACTTTGCACTCGTCAGATTTTTCATCTCCTTCACAAACTTGCCTCGCTTCCATTACTTTCTGTTCGATCATCTCTGTCAATTTCTTCTCCCTCATATGTGTTCCCTTAAACTTCGCCATCCCCGTCGCTTTAACCGCAAGATTCCGTCTTTCCGCCTTGCTATAAACAGATACTGCTGTTACTCTCTTTGAGCTAAAAGCATCGCAAGAAGATCTCAACGACAGTATCGAATCTCGCGATCTTGTTGCTGTTCCAGTTGATGAAATGCTAAGAACAAGTAGAGACGCCATCGTTTCGATCGCTTTCGCTTTCCCTTGGCTTTTCGTGTCCGATCAACTCTGATCAACAGAATTTATATTATTCGATTTACGTAAATACCCTTAAGAGGCCGGAACAAGCGGGGCTCGTTAGTAATGGTTTTCTACTTTCGTTGTACAGGCGGAGGTTGATTGTTTGATTGATAATTCATGGCCGTCTTGTCAGCTTTTTTGAAAGCATTATCCACTTCAACCACCTATTTGAAAAAGGGTTATTATCAGTTTTTTCCCCTTAAATATTGTTTATTATTAATTAAATAATTAAAAATAAAAAAATAAGTAAATACTTCCCTTAATTTTTTAACTCTGTGAATTAATTTAACAGAGAAAAAAAGTTTAGTCATTTCAAAAAAAAAAAAATAGAGCATCTCGTCGTTTTCTTTTCTTTTTATTCAACATTTGTCTACCTTTTTTTTCTTTTTCTTGGTATTAAGCACATATCTATCTCTTTTCTTTCTAATTCTCTTCAATTTCTCATTGGAGAATTTTTCTTACAATTAATATTCTGATTTAGGCAACTCATCTCCTTGATATTTAGAGATTGATTTCGAGAACCCGCCACCATGAGAAAAATTTCACCACAGAAAGTCGTGTCAACATCACCGTCTTCGAAGTGTCAGGTTTGATGTTCATGGTATTGTAACGGATCATGCAATGAATCCTACGAAGATGCAGAGACAATTATGGAGGCTACAACTTAGAGAACAAAAAGCTATGTACTTGAGAAAACCTGATTAGAATTCGCTAAATTGATGATGTTGGATATGGTTGGATTGGTGGTGGGTAAAGTGTGAGAGACATGAAAGTAATGGTGGTGGGTAAGGTCGATGGAGTGATGGGTATGGAAGAGGTGTGGCGGGTGACGGAGATGGGTATGGTTTGTTGTTGTTTCTAGGTTATGCATGATTTTTGGCTGTGTTTTTACTGCTGCCGCTGCAAGTTATAATTTTAGTGCTGTTTTGCATATTGGTTGTAGGTTTTTGGTTTTACTTGGTTCTGCCTATTGGCTTGCTGAATTATGTAAGTTTGGATTGCCAGAAATTGAGTTTGCCTTTTGTTCTACATGAATTAATTGATTTGTCAAAGCTTACATGTATTTTTTCTTCATTATTTAGTTTCATTACTTTAGACGTTTGCTTGAAGTTTACTTTAAAAAAAGGTTCTTCTATTGACAGTAAACTGAGAGATGAAGGTGAGCTATGAGATGAAAGTGTTTTTAATTTTTTGTTAAATGACCGAATTATCTTATTTTCTGTTAAGTCAATTCACCGTATCAAAAGATTAAGGGAGATGTTTGCTTAGTTTTTTATTTTTAAGCATCTAATTGATAATAAGTAATACCTTAGGAGAGAAAATTAATAGTACCCCTCTGAAAAATTCGGGATAATAATTAAACTTAAAAAATATATATATTATATTTTCTATAGAATGTCAAGACTATTTCGCCAACGAGCGCTGGGTGTACTTAGGTGGAGTTGTGGTTGCGTGTGAAGAAATGCCCCAATACATCAGGCCCGACGCAACCTGGGGTCCACCTATAGTGTGAACTGTTTCTCCATTTTACAATGTATCAACGGCTACTTTCCCCGACCATCGTTGCTTGATTTCAAAATTTGAATATTGTTTCCCTCTCTCTGAAACGCGAAGAAGAAGACCAATAGCGAAAATGGAGAATACTGAAGTTTTTCAGATTATGGACCCAGAAACAGAGTTTCTTGCCTCCAAACGGGAGACGGGGAACGAGTGGGAGCTCTTCAAGGAGAACATTAGGCCTTTGAAGAGAGGGCGCAACATTCGTCTTCTGAACGACGCCCTTGCATCGCAAAACAACATTCAACTCAAGAAATCTCTTCTTGAAAATCGAAGGTAGGTTTTATTTTCATTTTCTTTTTATTTGTTTTACGATTTATGAAATCATCTCTTTTCAATTTTTCAGGAAAATGATCGAGGCGATCGGTGAGTATCAAGGAGATGACCCTCTTCAGCCCTGGCTCCAGTGAGTATTTTCAATTTCACGAGAATCATTTTTGTTTTCGGGGATTCTTGAAAACCCTAAAAATCCACACTTGATCTTTTATTTTGTAGACTGAAACTGTTTGATCTTTTATTTAAAACAATTTAAGTTTCTTTTATGTTATTAATTGAAGGTGTATTAAATGGGTTCAAGAAGCGTTTCCAGCTGGTGGAGACAGCTCGGGATTGGTAGTGATTTATGAACAATGCGTCCGCGCATTCTGGCATTCAGAACGCTACAAGGATGATCTGCGCTATCTCAAAGTTTGGTTGGAATATGTGGGTTCTTTCACCATAAGTCCGAGTTCACTGTATTCTCCAAATATCTGCTGCCTATTTTATCTCATTATGAATAAATTGGTTCGCAGGCTGAAAACTGTAATGATGCAGAAGTGATTTTCAGTTTCCTCGATGCAAATGATATTGGGAAGACCCATTCTGCATACTACATAGCATATGCTTTGCATATGGAATCCAAGTCTAAGATGAAAGCTGCAAATGACATATTTAATCTTGGGAGATCTAGGTAACCTCTGTTTTGAACACTCAAATCTTTTTCAACCTAATATACAGACTAGACTTAGTTACTTGTTTTCCAAAAATTATATTAATCTATAGCTCTACATTGAGTCCATGCCTGTTTACAGCAGTACTACGAAATTGCTTCGTTATTGGGTCTATATCTGCAGCATTAGAGGATATATGAATTATAAGTGATGGGGTGAGTGCTAGTTGGTTGAACTAGTAAAAGGTAAAACAGTTTTGGGGTTTTGAACCCGGCTGGGTTGGAGAAGGGTTTAGTATTATTTCTTGTAATATTTCAAAAAGGGAAGAAAAATAAAATAAAAGAAAGTTTTATATGATGAGGTATTATCATATTAGTAATCTCCATGATGGTTGAACTATTTCTGTGCATGTGTAACTAGCCCTATAGCATGTGGGAAAAAAATCCAATCTTTCCTTCATTCTGATATTTTTTTCTCAAATGGTTGAAAGATTTAAAAGTATTTTTAGAAAATTGTGAATTACATTAGGCTTTGATGGAGGTAAAAAGATTAAAAAAAAAAAAGAGTCCCTGCCAGTGTTGTTAATCGATGCATATGACAATATATCATCCGGATCTGAAATAAAGTTAATTGTGCTACAGAAGCACAGAACCTCAATAAAGTAGACCCTCTTCTTTCTTCCTTTGAGAAGTATGCATAAAAATTTCTATCATAAACTTTGTCCTCTTCTACAGGAATGCTCTTTCTTCGTTTGAGAAGTATGCATAAAATTTTCTATCATAAACTTTGTCCTCTTCTACAGGAATGCTCAACCAACAGAAAAGTTGAAGGATGCCTACAAAATATTTCTTGTTCGATCAATGAGGAAAACAAAAGTTACTGATGTATGTGGCTTCTAGCAATTAAGTTGATTTGATTAATTTTTCAGCAGACAATTTATTACTATTTCTTGGTCATATATATTTTACAACTATAGGAGGACTCAGATGAAAATCACTTACCTGTCAGAAGCTTTGGAACTGTCCTGACAAGGGAGGAAAATCGTAAGTAATATTGCTGTTTGTGCCTCTAAAATTTTTGCATGATATTTAATGTATTTTTATTTTGCAGGAAGTCAAGCATTGCAGAGATCTGATCTGCAGAGGAAAAAATTAAAGCCAGACGGGTAAGATTATAGCTCACTCTTATCAACTTTTTTGCCCAGGAAATAATGATGGTTTCCATTTCCCTTCCATTGGGATATATCTGTTCAACAAAGCACCAGATTGGCATTGATATAAATAAGTTATTTAATAAGAAACTAATAATTTATTATTATGGAGTTTCTGAAAGGAAATGAATCCGAGGATAATGGAATGTTAAGTTTCTTCTATATCTAATGGGTTTGAAATTTGATGTAAAACATTTTGTAGTTTCCACAATATTTAAACTTTGGCAACTGTAGTTCAAGAATATATTCCATTCTTTTTCATTAGTTAAGTTTGACATATTTATTAGATATATTTTCTGTTGTATATGTTCATTTAAGTGCTCTTTGTTTTTGCAGAAATCATAAGGCTCCGTTTAGTGTTTATAAAGATACAAATGTTGATATCATGTCGAGTTATCACCCAGATAAGTCAAACGCAGATAATTCCTGGCACACTCTTGGAGCTCAAGCTGAGAGAAACAAAGAAAATAATGCAAAACCTTCTAAATGGATGTCATCATACAAGGTATTCCATATCTAAAAAAACACCCTTTTCTCACTGTTGATCTTTTGTTTTGGGACAACAGTTTCCTACATTTGGAAAACAGCAACTAACCCTTTACATTCCCTACCGCTATCAGATTCCACAAAGGCCGGAGCCTAGAATTGGAGGAGCAACCGTGAGTTCTCATATTGAAGTGTTTGTTGATGAGGAATGTGCCGAGTAAGTAACAAGACTTGTTTGGAGCATCAAACTATTAAAAATAATCAATCACACCATATCATACGAACACATGCATGCATTCACAGATATATAAAGGGTCACTTAATAATTCTGTTCACAGTGGTTCCCTTCAATGAAATCGTTCTTCTTGTTGATAGTCTGTCCTCATAACTTGTTATCAAAATTCTACCAGAACGGATAAAACATCTCGCGAGGGCGGCAAGTCTTTGACTTTGTTGCAAGTCAATGAGGGGGATGGCCAAGATATTAAAAGGTAAAACAACAGCTGTTCGTTGAAGAAGTACTTCTTGTGTCCACTCCAATAATGGCACCTCTTACACAGAGTGAATAGTGATTATGATCTCTTATTGCTCACAATTGTGCAGGGAAACAGAGCTGTTGAGGCAGAACCCCTTGCGCAATTTCCCACCAAACAGTCTTCCTAGATGATTAAGATAAGATGCACGGCCACGCTTTTTGGCATTAGCAGCGCTGTAAGCCGTCATGCATGGCTCAGCTTTTATCTCCAAAGCATGATCTGTGTCTTGTTCATTCATCTTTAGGTTGTGTCTCGTTTGTTAAGATTTATATAGTCTTCTGAAACTTTGATTAAGTATGCTTGTGCAGTATGTTAAAGTTTGTCGGCCATGTACTCAAGTTATTCAACAATCTTATTAGTTTCTTGAAAAATTAAAATTTGTACTTCAGCTTCAGCAATAAATATACTACTACTGTGTACTATTTTCAAAAGGCACTCTTACTTCGTAAATGTCTTTCTGGTCCTGGTTCATCCAATTCCAACGTCCTGACTCAAAATAATTATAAATGGGCCGAGACGTGAAAAATAACGGGGAAGGGCTTTTTCAACAATAAGTTGGGCTTTGAATCCTAATGGGCTGAGGTAGCTTCGACTTCCAATTTCCTTAGGACCTTCTGCCCCGAATCATCTGACGTCGTTTCATTAGTGTTCAACATGTTAATGCGATCTACGGCAGCGATGGCATGGAACGCACGTAATTTACTCATTCCTACAAGTTTTACATTAATTCATTATTCATTAATGAGTGAAAAAGCAGGTAAATTACAAGAAGCTAGAACCTTCGAATATACGTTTCCCCAGTTCTTCGGCTTTGCTTTTTCCTTTCTCTCTCTCCAAATTATCTCCCTTTGAATCCCATCTACGTGTCTCCGAACAAACCCTAGCAATGGCGGAGCACTTGGCATCAATCTTCGGCACAGAGAAAGACCGCGTCAACTGCCCCTTCTATTTCAAGATCGGCGCCTGCCGCCACGGCGACCGTTGCTCCCGCCTCCACAACCGACCGACAATCTCCCCGACTCTTCTTTTATCCAACATGTACCAGCGTCCCGACATGATTACTCCCGGTGTCGACGCCCAGGGACAGCCAATCGATCCTCGCAAGATCCAGGAACATTTCGAAGACTTTTACGAGGATATCTTCGAAGAGCTCGGCAAGTTCGGCGAAATCGAGAGCCTTAATGTTTGTGACAACCTCGCTGACCATATGATTGGCAATGTATATGTCCAGTTTAAAGAGGAAGATCAAGCAGCCGCAGCTTTGCAAGCTTTGCAAGGAAGATTTTACTCTGGTCGTCCGATTATTGCCGATTTCTCTCCCGTGACTGATTTTCGTGAAGCCACGTGCAGGCAATTTGAGGAAAACAACTGTAATAGAGGCGGTTATTGTAATTTCATGCACGTGAAACTTATTGGTAGAGATTTGAGAAGGAAATTATTTGGTCGGTACCGCGGATATCGAGTAAGTAGGAGCAGAAGCAGGAGTTTGAGTCCGCGACACAGGAGAGATAGAGATAGGGATAGTTATGATAGACGTGACAGAGATAGAGATTACAGGAGACACAAGTATGATAAAGACAGGGATGAGAGAAAGAGGAGACACTCGACGCCCAGGAGAAGCAGGAGCAGGAGTCCGGTTAGAGAAGGAAGCGAGGAACGGAGAGCGAGGATTGAGCAGTGGAATAGAGAAAGAGAAGAGAAAGTTTGACGGGATTTTCGATATTGGTAATGATTCGTAGTAGAGGATTAGATGCTTTATCTATTGCTTTTAATGAATTTAACATGGTCTTCCTTCATTGTAGTGTAAGAAGTTGAGGTAGTATTTTGATTCTATCGGCTAGTTTTGGAGTTGATGCTGGAGATTTCAGTCAGCTCATTCATGCTACTACTCCTGTATACTGGATTTATTAGCTTTTTCTTGTTACTTCTCCTGTGTTCGTGATGATACTTATTTTGTCTCTTGTATGCTTATTGGTTATAAAACCTGTAACTCCTCTTTGTTGGACTAAATTTCCGTTAGCCTGTATTTTGGTTAAACTTGTATGTCTATTGGTATTGGATTTAGTTGTGTTCAAATCAACCTACCCAAGAAAAGGAAGCATTGGCCATTTGGTTTATGTTTCAACTTAGTTTGGTATGTCCAAATTACCTCGCTGGAGTGCTTGTTTTGACTGAATTTTATAAAAGCTATAGATTGTACATTTTTTTATTTTTCTTGTAATTTGGTTCATGTGTATTTGTTTGGGCTGGCTTTTGGCTTTTGAGGATTCTGTGTGAAGTCACCGTCTAATTTCTTAGGGAAGACAGATTCTATTGTTGACACTTCACTACATGGTATCTCCACGATTTCCCTGTTCCTTAGATTAGGCATGCCTCATTGTCTTTGGGAGGTAATTTAAAGTTTATCTGCTATTAATTGAGTTATTATCTACTGATTTTCTGATGGTAATTAACTTCTGTTTTGGTTCAATTAGAAACTCAATGATCAGTGGCTGGTAGCTAACCAAAGGAACAGGATGCCCATTTGAAAAAAGAAAATCCATAAATATTATTCATGTGCTTAGCCTTTAGTTTAGATTGGTAGGTTAGTCATGGAGATTATAGACAAATTGCATCAAGCTAAGAACTTATCGGTGGTACTGCTGACAGAAGCATATTCAATCAATAAAATTTTTCTGGAGGTGCTACACCAAATTTAGCACAGTTTGTATGGAAGGTCAAAATAGCATCTTATAGATGTAGTTCTAAGCTTTGATTCTCAAGATTTTCTGGCAATGATTATGCCATGAGGGGCTTGGCTTTTGAAGCACGTATGGTGCTTTAGTTATTCTTGAGGTATTGTAGCTTAATTGGGTATATATCATTGATATAAAGTATGGTTGTGTTATGATTGCATCTGAAGGCCATGCAAATGCGGTGACCTGTTAATGTGGTAGGTTATCCTTTTGTAAATTAAACTAGGCTAGTTTCTATAAGGAATTAGTAGTCTGAGTTGAATTGTAGTGGAATCCTTTAAGGTTGTGTTATGATTGCATCTGAAGGCCATGCAAATGTAGTGACCTGTGAATGTGGTAGGTTATCCTTTTGTAAATTAAACTAGGCTAGCGTCTATAATGAATTAGTAGTCTGAGTTGAATTGTAGTGGAAGCGTTTTACTTGTGCATGAGAACCAAGTTCAGCAATGTCTGTACGTGGTTCATTATAACTTGAACATGGCTCCTCCTTTCTCTTCATTCTTTTAATATCTTTAATATTTCAAAAGTCACATTGAGGTGAACTTCAGCACAGTACTGTTTTGGGTGGGAAATAGTTAGTGTTATGTTTTAATTGAACGTGCAATCTTAGCAGCTTGTAGGTAGCTGGTTGGATTGTTCCTGGAACATGAATACACGAGGGAGTTGTTGGTGTTGCTTGGGGCTCAAACCAAAGACTAACAAGAGTATGATGTTATTTGTGTCCTGACCTTTTCTTTTCTTTTTTTCTTCATTTACAAGCACATTTATGTTCTTTTCCTAATTTTTTCCTTTTCTTTCTCTAGCCAAGGTTTTAGGGTCAATGTTGTTCCTGAATTGTGCGAGCTCAGTACAGACTATGTCAGAATGCACAGCGAGTTGTTCATTTAGTGTCCAAGCATGTGCTAGTTTTTCTCTTCTGCTGAGGGGAAAAGGCAATTTGGCGGGGGAAGTAAACTGATTTTCTTTGACTATAGAGAGGCTGGAGGTTTTTCTTTTCTGGCTATAATTGCAGGAATAGGTTCTATTTCCGTTTCCGTTGGACACTCAGTACTGTTAGAGCATGAATATCTAGCATCTCCAAATTGGGTAAACTATGATGAAGGGCACTGGTGGCATTGGCAGGAATTAGGTTAATCTCTACCAGACAAACATATGCTTGGACAAGTTCTCTTTTTCTTATTGACCTCTCATCTCTCTGAAGGTTTGGATTAAAACTTTTGATTCATTAGGGTTCATTGAGAACTAGCATATGGCCATACTTCAAGAGAGAGGTAGTAATCATCTGCAAATGCATATTATCAGACTGAAGATACCAGTAGGCTTCTGATGCCTAGTGAGGACGAGTTGGGAGTTAATGGAGGAAGAGCTTTGGCTAGTAATCCTATAGTATCTGTTACAATTAATTGTGATCGTTGAAGATGACGATGTTGGCATTGATAGCCTCTTTCCTTCTAAATATCTGAATTTTAATTTTAATTCTTTGCCTACTACCTCCTACTAGAGTTGATCCCTTTCGTCTACAGGATATATTGAAATACCGTATTGAAATGCATCTTGGAAACTAATAAGGTGACAGGAGACGGTGCCTCCTTCCTATTTTCTACCATGGTCATCAGCGGCTTCTCTTGAGTGGGAATTTCAGTATAAAGCTTCTTGTGTGTTACAAATACCCAATGTTTGATTCTCTTTTTCGTTAATAATCAATGACTTTTATGAAGTAAAATTAATCTAATAAGCGAGTTTCGTCCATAAAAACCGAAATCTCTTCACTAAATGAGCACTGTTTTTTTGGATACACGTGTTTGGCGGTTAGAATTTTACGGGGGCGAGGTGGTTACGCTTAAATAAGATGAGTATGGCTGCCGGCAGGGCGTTTTATTTTTACAAATGTGACAATTATACATTTTTTTATCTCTTGGTTTTTTAATTCCACAAATTGACATATTCTTCAAGTATATCATTTAATTTTATGGGATGTTTCAAATACTCCCCTGTTAAGGTATGAAAAACTAGCCCTTTATACAACTTCTGGAAAAAGGATAAGTTTTTTTTTTTTTATTTACCGTTTGTTGTCTAATTTTAAATCCCTCAACACTTAAAAATTCCCAAACTATGTATTCCTAGTTTCGAATCTTGAATCATTACCCAACCCTTTTCTCACTTGTGCAAAATTCTTTTCTTAATTAGACTAAAATAATAGTTAAAATGTTAATAGGGCTTAGGAAAAAAAAATGACATGACAAATAATGATCCTCAAATGACATCATAAATAATGATTCTTAAACAACCAGTTTTCTATCCACAGATACTGTGAAAAAATAGAACTGCACTATAAGAAAATGGTGGTGAACGGGAGGAGGCGGTTGTTGCTATTGTGTAATGGAGAACCGGTTGCTGCTATTGGGTGGTGGAGAAGATATGCGATTGTTGTTATTGGGTGATGAGGGAGTTGAAGAGGAGTTTGCTACTATTGAGTGGTAAAATTATATACGACTGTTGTTGGATGACGGAGGAGGATATGGCTGTTGGGTGGGTGGTGAAGGAGGGGAGGTGATTGCTGGTGGATGGTCAGAGAGGGGAGGAGACGACTGGGGTGAGAAAAGGAAATTTTAGGGTTTATTTTATGCTTTAGATAAAATAAAAAAATATTTGTTTATTGTTTATTTATTTTTTTACATTTCTATCCCTAATTTTAACGGGAGGTAACTGATTCTTTTCTTAAAAATGTTCACAAAATGATAGTTTGTCGTATTTCAAAAAGAGTATCTGAAAATATCCTTTAATTTTATCGTAAATTAATTCTTATTGGCCTGTATAAAAAAACATGCTTGTAATTTTGATTGTCTTAAAATTTTTGGATAAATATTTCTCTTAAATGAAGGTAAATTTTTAGGTGTTAAGTGTGTGAAATAGATATTAATTTTTTTTAATTTTTTACGTATCCTTAATAAAATATCAGTAGATTTATAAAAAAAACATGCTTGTAACATAAAAAAGAAGCCGGGGGCGCTTTCAATTTTGAAAAGAACTGGACTTGTTACACGTGTAAAGTCTAGATTATCTCTTACATGCCACTATCTATATTTCTATTGGCCGAGTGACGGAAACACTCTCCAAGAGAT
Organism: Melia azedarach; assembly: GCA_028052125.1. NCBI lineage: Eukaryota > Viridiplantae > Streptophyta > Magnoliopsida > Sapindales > Meliaceae > Melia > Melia azedarach. The sequence continues at coordinate 12,437,974 of CM051407.1, read as the reverse complement.
CCTCTGCTACCCAAAATACGTGAATCCGTATGACAAGAAATTTCATTGGTCCACGTCAGATATGCTCCCGTGACCCGCACCGCCCGAATTATTCTTTTACTTGCTCACGAAGGAAAAGGAATTACGTAACGCGTTTTTAGAATTTCGAAACGAATCCCTATATAAATTGAGCCTCCATTTTTACCAACAATCGATCCATGTTCAAAATTTTGTCAAATACTTTCATCTAGGTTTTAGCCATCTTCTCCCCTTATTTTTTTTTTTTATGTTTAATTTTCCTTTTATTTTTAAATTTTCACGTTAAATAGCTATGGAAGATAAGGAATTTTTAGTAGATGACATCGATTGGGAAAATCTTGTCACGGAATTAATGGATCCATCTTCGGTGGAATTTTTTCCATCGCCGGATGGTTCGGCATCTTCGAGGATCGGGGAAATTGAGAGCATATTAATGAATGATAGTTTTGACGATTTAGAGCCGAATTGTCCCTCGTTCGACGATTTCTTTACGGATATACTTGTTGATACACCTTCGCCTCCTTTTGGTGTGGAGATTGTTGACCTGCCAACTGATGATAAGGATTCGAATGGTTCCGATGAATCTGGTAGCGCCGGCGTGGAGGATGAGAAGGTGATCGATGGTCCGGAGGCTAACAATAGTGACAGCAACGACAACAACGAGAACGACAATTATGAAGGTGGAAATGAGAATGCCGATGATCCGATCTCCAAGAAACGGAGAAGGTATCTGTAATTTATTACTACTGTTAGTATTTTGTTTAAAATAATAATAAAGTATTAACAGCCTCCTTTATATAAAATATGGATATATTTATTTGTTTTTACAATTTGTAATTTATGATTGAACACTTGGAAAAAGCGAAATTCCTTAGTTTTAACCGTTTGTTAATCTTTAAAGCTTCCCGGATTTCTGTTGCTACCTAGAATTTGACGAGTGAAGGTCATGCTATTGTGTACACGCTTTGTGGTTTTCACTGTCGTACTAGTGGATACCACATGAGATATCTGCGGGCACTATATGTGGAGGAGATAGATGTATTAGATAACTATGTATGCGTTTGTACATGCTACAACAAAATTATCTGTCTCTCTGTATTCTACAGTGACTGACGTTTTTAGCATGTTCTGAATATGGAATATTGTATCCATTAGGAAAAATTAATGCTATGATTTATATGGCAATGAGAATTAAAGGGCCGTATGTGATAAATGATTTGATTTTTCCAGGCAGTTGAGAAATAGGGATGCGGCAGTCAGATCAAGGGAGAGGAAGAAGATGTATGTTAAGGATTTGGAGATGAAGAGTAGATACTTGGAAGGGGAATGCAGGAAACTGGGGCGGTTGCTTCAGTGTGTTCTTGCAGAGAACCAAGCTCTTCGTTTTAGTTTGCAACCGGGTAATGCACATGGTGCATCCTTGGCCAAGCAGGAGTCTGCTGTGCTCTTGTTGGGTATGAATCATGAATTATCTTTCTCTTGCTTCCTTGTTGTCTTATCAACCTTTCACTGTAGTTCATTGAATAGAGTGGTGTTGTTCAATATTTCACATGAAGAGATGGAGAAGAGGGGCCACAGTTTCCGTTGATACAGGGGAAATACACAATGGTCATATTGGTAGATTAGGCTTAGTTTTAAAATTTAAACTTGCTTGCCTTGGTTAAGCTTGATACTTTTACGCCAGTTCAAAATGCAGTCTTGTGTATATGTATGCAAATATGTTATGCTAAGCTGGCTTCTGCATGTTCTCAGCATCCACTCAGTTGGTTTGATTGCACCTTACCCTTTCTTTGGGCATTTTTATGGTTCTTAAATTTTTTTGATCTGCTATTTTACCACGTATTTTAATAAATCAGTTGACAGATCGTTGGTGCCTATGGTAAGAATTTGTCTTCTAACAAGAGATCAACTTTTGATGTAATTAATCTTGTATGACGTTGGAGGAGTTAGGGACTCAAGCAATAGCCCCTGAGGTGTCATGAGACTCATCATCGGATATTTTTCAATTTGATTATCAGGATACATGTTCAATTTGATAATCAGGGGATACATGTTGAGGATGTAAATATTTTGTTTAAAGAAAATTTTTTTGCCTGCTGTTATTTCCAGTTTCCACCAGAGTACCCATGAATTTTATTTTTAATGGTTTCCATGCCATATGGTGGTATGATCTATTGACCTGTTGATCAGTGCTGTGATAGCTTAGATATGCTAATAAGTACTTCTCTTTGTTGCTTTACAGAATCCCTGCTGTTGGGTTCCCTGCTTTGGTTCCTGGGCAACATGTGCCTGTTTACTCTGCCCAAACCAATCCAATCAAAGCTGGAGTCAGTTCTGCTAGTTCAAGTGGAAGAAAAGGCTCCAGGAAATCTGGCTCAAAGAGGAGCAGGAGGTAAGATTATGACATTCTCGGTGGTGAAATCTCGTAGATGCAAAGCTTCAAAAAGGAAGATGAAAATACATTCTCATGTTCTACGAGTATTGGTGGGAAAATATTCCTTCACCGCCGGTGGTTGCTTCCATCTTTTGGTCTTTTCATTTCAGTATATGAGAGGATGGTGAAGGTTAAACAATTAGATGCCAAAAAAGTGCCAGTGAATAGTTTGTGTATTACCTTAACAGTCTGGTTCATTCTATGGGAACTATGATATATGATGGAACTCAATTCGCTGCCTTCTGTATGAAACTCTATTCAGCAGTCAATGTTATGTTTGATTTTGTATGACAATTAGATCATATTTTCTCATTTCAGTTTCTGAAGTTTGTTTTATATTTTATGGTACTGGCTCAGTTAGAACTTAGAACCGAATGTTTTGAATTGAGGTGGTGGTGTTGGATGTCAGATATAAAGATAAAAGTAAGGCGTAAGATAAAGATTATTAGGTGTCAAAATATAAATATAAAAGTAAATGGTGGGCTAAAAAATAATGTTTAGCAAATGAGACGCGTGCAGTTAAAAATACAACGGTGTAGTTTTGGATTGAGTTTTATTGTCCAAGTTGTGGAATGAAATAATTGTACGAGGACTTGACTAAAGAGTTGGCGTACTTAGTATGCAAGGGAAATTCATTCAATAATATATCACATAAGAAAATTAACACGTACCTTTACCATGAGGTTTGAAACTCACACTGAGATAATAGAATTTGAAAAAATTTATATTTATTTCTCTTAATTGATCATTTGACTGTAGAATTTAAAAAAATTTATATTTATCTCTTTTTAACTGTTAATTGATCATTTGACTGTTAATTTATTGTTATAATTGATCCTTTGATTATTAATTAATCGTTAAAATATTATTAAAATTAAGAGCATGTTAAATATTTTATTAACTTAATTATTTTTAATTTATTAAATAATTAATTTTTATAAAATATTATATTATTATTTATTGATTATTTAAGATTTTAAATTGTACGGATGAAATTTTTAAATAAATTTTATAAAAAATTATATAAAATATATATAAAAAATTTATTACATTTATTTTTAATATTATAATTTATTATAATTATAATTTTTTTAAATTAATAATAAATTTAAAATTATACTTATTTTATATATACATGTATCTAATTAATAAAAATAATATAAAATATAATTTAATTAAATGAGTATATGAGTATATCGAATTTTTTTTAAAAATTTTAAATTTTAATTATAAATTTATTTTTTTAAAATATAAAAAATATAATTAATTTATATTATATAAAATAATATTATCGTATAAATAATAATATAATATTTTATAAAAATTAATTATATAATAAATTAAAAATAATAATATTTAAAAATATTTTTAATTTTTAACGGTTAATTAATAATTTAAAGAGAATAAATATAAGTTTCTTTTAACTCTGTCATTTACGTGTCTCAAAACTCAGCAGGTACGTGTTAATTTTTTCATAAAATATATTAAGAAGCTTCTGTGATGGATAAGCAAAGCCGGTAAGGATTTGTTCAAAAAGATGATCAAAACAAGTAGCGGGTTATGTTGGGCTGCGGACCACAGTTTTATGAAATTTTATGTTGCCAAAGAGTAATAATAGAACTAAACAATTGTCAGCATTCTACAGAACTGATAGCACTTGACAAAATGCATTGCTGAAGTTGATGACCAAAAAGGCCCACAACATCCAGAAGCAGAAAAAAAGGAAAAAAAAAATTAATATCTTAAAGATGCTTCTCATGCAGTGGAGAGTGTTAGGTGAGGGTCAGGGTGAGGGTTACAAACAGCTATTCTGCGTTTGGTAACTGATAACTCTCAGTGGGCTAATTTACATAAATACCCTTGTCAGCATATTCTTACCGACTGTCCATATTTTAAAGATACCTTTTTAACCTTCCATCCTCCAGTCGGCACTCAGCCGTTCCCGTTCACGTTCACGTTCACGTTCAGTGCCACCGATGATTTAGCGAATGTACAGATTTGTCCCTCAACTTCCTCGATATGGCCCTCTTCAAGTTTCAACAACTCTTTTCAGTTCCAATCTCCGCGTGGCAACAAAACAACTTTTACATGTCATATTCCATGAGATTCTCACTCCCTAGATTATTCCAATTCTTACATTAGCCTAACTTCTTTTGTGGATTCTCAGGATATTAATCATGTATAAAGACTGATATTATTTAATGATATTTGGTCACTTGAATTCATCATCTGTTAAGAATGTCCCTTGCTTCCATTCCAAATCAGTATATTTTTCACTATTAACTTTAATCAAAATTTATTTGATTAGTAACCTGATTTACAACATTATATAACTCGATTTCAACTTTTCTATAGTGGCAGTGCAGTCAGCGTAAGCGTAATATTCATGATAATACTGGGACAATTAATTTGATACAGCAAAGGGAACAGATCTATCTCGCGTAATGGATTGATGAAAGCAGGCTGGGTGGGCTTTAAGATTCAGGGGCAACTTTGAAATTTCAAGAAACATTGACAATGGCCTTCTGGAAATTAACATAAAAAACCGAGGGCGGAGTTTTCACACAAGACGAAAACTGGTGGGCTTGGTTGGTTTGGTAGTATCGCCGTTTCCCCTTTCCCCCTATAAAAACGGTCTTTTAAAGCCTTTGTTATACTAAAACCCCCCAGCTATAAACACCATAATAGTCTATTACAGCACACAATATAACTATATACCAAATCAAACAACAATGGACTCAGATTTCGGCATTCCCCGTGAACTCTCCGGCCTCCAAGAACTCCGATCTCTCTACCAGCCGGAACTCCCTCCTTGCCTCCAGGTAGTTCACTACTCCTCCTCTTTAAGTTACTTCGTTCTGTTCATTTTGATTTGTTAAATCGAATTCGCTATAAAGCGCGAATCTCTATTTTAATTTCTACTTGTGCTTGCTTTGTGTTTTATATTTATCCAAGTTTTAGATCCATTTTTTTTCGCGAATAGTGGTGGATAACTGTTTCCATTCAGTGTGTTGCTTGTTGTGGTTCGACTATGGACTAGATCTACTTACATGCAGATTGTTTTCTATTGATTTGTATGAGTAGATCTCGTGTTCATTAGTAATTCCGTTTTGGCAGGTAATATTTTTTTACTGTGCTGTGTATTGAATTATCTCTGACGCTATGCTAACCGGGATTGCATGGTTCTCAACGGTTTTTATATCCTTATGTTATGATTTTTAAAGCTGGAAAGTTTGATTATGTGGCTTACAACTATTAGTTTGCGGTATTGCATGTTCTACTGCTGTGTTTATTCAGTTGTTTTGTGTTAAGAGTTAAGTGATATACATGCATTTGTTGCTTGCTGCTATTAGCATCTAATACTAAGATGACTCTTGTCCAAAATTTTGATTAAATTTCCTACCTTATTATTATTAATAAAAGAATTTCTATTGGAATTTGAGAATAAAATTTGCTGATTCATCCTTTCTTCGGAGTAGTAATTCTTATTTGATATAAAGAATTTCCGGAAATGGTACAAGAATTCTTGTTTTTCTTTTAATTATTCTATAAAACATTCATTTTATTTTTGGAAGATCTCATGTATCAGAATGCTTTCTTTTTCTGTTGCATTTGTGACTATTTGATGGAAGATGAGATGAGCTAACTTTATTTTTTGTAAAATGCCAACCTGCAGGGAACTACTGTGAGGGTGGAATTTGGTGATTCAACTACATCTGCTGACCCAGCTGATACCCACACCCTAAGTAGAGCCTTTCCGCACACTTATGGTCAGCCGTTGGCTCACTTTCTTAGGGCAACTGCAAAAGTACCTGATGCTCAAATTATAACCGAGCATCCCGCCATTAGGTGTGCATTTGATTGTTACTCTTAAGACATCCCTTTCAATAAACATTGGTAGAATATGAACTCATTGAATTCCAACCATCCTATTGGCAATCTCTCTGAGAAACTAAATGGACACGGTTACTAAATAAATTTTCTGTGATTTGTACTTCTTGGACTAATTCTTGCCATACTTTGATTTTCAGCTGCAATGTTTAATTACAAAAAGTTCATTCATGGTTAATCTATTTTCTTTTTATAGGGTGGGAATTGTCTTCTGCGGAAGACAATCTCCTGGTGGACACAATGTCATATGGGGCCTTTACAATGCACTCAAACTACACAACCGTAACAGTACTTTGCTTGGATTTTTGGGTAAGTAGCATTTCTTTTTCAAGTTTTAGCATAAAAATTGCAACTTATTCTGAAGCAAAGATACATTCCTCTCTTTGCATAGTGTAATTTTCTGTTGTCTACAGGTGGTTCTGAAGGTTTATTTGCTCAAAAAACTCTTGAGATCACAGAAGACATTCTTGCAACCTACAAAAATCAAGGTAGATAGTTGCAGGAGGCAACTGTTATAATTCAGAGGTTAAGTATCAAATTCTAACATTCTTTGAAATAATTGTGCTTGACAAGGTGGTTATGATTTGCTGGGACGTACAAAAGATCAGATCAGAACGACAGAGCAAGTTAACGCTTCACTAACTGCATGCAAAAGTTTAAAATTGGATGGCCTTGTCATAATTGGAGGTAAATATGATGCCTTGGAATTGGCACACATGCTTACTATATAAGTTACTTTTGATGTTACTAAACATGAAATTGTGCATTTGAAGGGGTCACATCAAACACGGATGCTGCTTACCTTGCTGAAACATTTGCTGAAGCAAAATGCCAAACAAAGGTGGTTTTCTTGGTCTTCTTTGGAGGATATTCAGATTTTTTTTTCCTTTTATGATGAATAGGGTTCCCTGAATTATCGGAATTAGTTGTCTTTTTTAATGCATCTATTGCTCTGCAGCTGGCAATCTATCATCTGTGTATCTTTTGCTAAGTATGACTTCTGATTGACATTGGTATCTTATGCACTATTGTGACTTTGCAGGTAGTAGGTGTCCCAGTTACTTTGAACGGAGATCTCAAGAATCAGTTTGTGGAAACCAATGTTGGTTTTGATACAATATGTAAGGTATTAGTCATAAAACTCTAGAATCTTTCAGTTTTCAGAAAAGTAGAATTGTTTGTTGGCTTTACGTGGTTCGTTCTCATCTCTTTCCATCTTTTATCCTTTTCTTGGAGAACAGAAGTAGAATTCTGGAGAAAATTTTAAAGATATGTGCAACTGTTATTTATTTTCTGTTCAGGATCTTTAAAGAAAATGATCTAAGCCACTTAGGAAACTGGGGTATTAATTGAAAATTACGTGAAAATATTTTAATACCTGCAATTTTTTAGCGTTGCAGTAACCTATAAGCTGTTATTAGCAATGTAAATATTAATCTTGTTATTATTCTTTAGAGATCATAAGCGTGCTGATGGGCCTTCCTTTTGCTCAGGTCAATTCACAACTAATCAGCAATGTGTGCACTGATGCTCTCTCCGCAGAGAAGGTAATGGGTTCTTTTCACATAATTTGATATCTCCTGTAAGAATTTGTTATTCGGTCCCTACTAGGATCTTAGAAATGCTTGTGTTTGAGAAGATCAGGAACAGTGTGGCATTGTTACACTTGCACAGCGTCAACCTTATGATGTTGATAGATAGAAGCTTGTTTTAGTAGGTGCACTTTGCACAGTTGTCTTTCCAAAAGCTATAACTTCTTCCCTTTTCCAGTATTATTATTTTATCCGTCTGATGGGCCGGAAGCACTCGCATGTTGCTCTGGAATGCACCCTCCAGTCTCATCCAAATATGGTTTGTATTTCTTTTGGTTGTTGCAATATTTCTGTTTTGATGTAGCTATTATATGTCTTCTGTATTTATAAACAGTCATTAAATAATCTATTTATGGATTTTGCAGGTAATTCTAGGTGAGGAGGTGGCTGCTTCAAAGCTTACTCTTTTTGACCTGACAAAGCAAATTTGTGATGCTGTTCAAGCCAGAGCAGAGCAAGGTTTCAAATCTGTTTTGCTTTTGTTTCATGTGGCTTGTGATTATCATCATTATTCTCTAACCTAATATATCGGACCAGACAAGAACCATGGGGTCATCCTGCTGCCAGAAGGGCTTATAGAAAACATTCCTGAAGTGTATGCTTTATTGAAGGTAACTCCGTGCCTCTAAATACCAACTCTTTTTCTGATGCCTCTTCTCTCTTGTTCTCTCTATCCCTCAACAGAGAGAAGAAGCTTCTTTTGTTTGAATCTTCATGTTATTGATGTTGTTTCCTCCTTTCCTGCTGTAAAGTTTTCAACAATTTTCTTGTCTACTTGTTACATGAGTTTGTAAGCGTGACTTGGAGACAACATTGGCCTTTTTCATTTGATAATTGTGCCTCAGGAAATCCACAGTTTGCTCAGGGAAGGTGCTTCTGCGGAAAACATTCATTCTCAACTTTCACCCTGGGCATCTGCCCTATTTGAATTTTTACCACCCTTCATCAAGAAACAGGTTCTAATTCCTGCTAACATTTCTCATTTGAAAAATATTTGCCAGTTATTATAACCTTAATGATTGGTGATGCTTTTCTGAAATTGCTATGTTTGATGTCATAGATTCTTCTTCATCCTGAATCAGATGATTCTGCACAATTATCCCAGGTACTACACTTGAGATCCTAGTGTGAAAATATTTAAATTTGAATTCTGGATCCCTCATTTTCTATATTTCCAGATTGAGACTGAGAAACTTCTCGCACATCTTGTTGAAGCTGAAATAAACAAGCGCCTGGTATGATAGCTATCTTCCCTTTCTTTCCTATTATACCAAAAAGAAATAAAAGAAAAAGTAATAGTCATCATGACCAGTCTGGATATATTTAGATATTTTATTTTTTGTTAATCAATTTGATTCCTTTTTTCAATTTGGTTGTGGACATAGAGTTGTTGCTTTAATCCTTTTGATCATATGCAGTTACGTGAGAGAGCAGTTAATCTACCAAAAAGACTCTCTAAAGCCACATACTACTTGGACATTAATTGTAATGAAATGCCTAGTAACTAATGTCTTTATTTGTGTGTACAGAAAGAAGGCACTTACAAGGGTAAAAAATTCAATGCTATCTGCCACTTTTTCGGTTATCAGGCTCGTGGATCATTGCCATCGAAATTTGACTGTGACTATGCTTATGTAGGTTATCACCGAGTGTTGCTTTGGCTCCTCATTTTAATCATTTTTGCTTTATCGTTTTGGTGGTAGGCATCCTTATTGTACTCCATTAATAAATAATTGCACTATATGTTCAGGTTCTTGGACATATCTGCTACCATATACTTGCTGCTGGTTTGAATGGTTATATGGCTACTGTGACTAATCTAAAGAATCCTGTGAACAAGTGGCGTTGTGGTGCTGCACCAATTACAGTTAGGTTTTCATTCCGTTTATGTTTATAGTGATGAGCTCAAAAATATTAATTTTCTATCTGCAAAGCATTCGAGCTTTCTACTTATTGAATGAACAGATGTTGACTTCCTTTACCAATTTTTGATAAACCCAGTCAATGATGACTGTCAAACGTTGGTCTCAAAATACGGGTGTTGCTTCAATTGGACGACCTGCCATTCATCCAGCTACTGTGGATCTGAAAGGAAAAGCATATGAGTAAGTCTCTTTTTCACAATCCACAAGTTTGCATGTTTAAGTCAACCCTTGTGACGAGGAAAATGATCACAAAGTAGGAGCAGTGAATTTTAATGATGAGATCAATACTTGGGTGAATACATGTTTTCATGAGTGCACACACAAGTAGTGGCAATTCAAGTTCCATGGTTGGTTTGATTTTTATCTTACCCTATGGTCCTGCAGGCTATTGAGACAAAATGCAACAAGATTCTTGTTGGACGACCTCTATAGAAATCCTGGACCCATTCAGTTTGATGGTCCAGGTGGTGATGCTAAGGCTGTAACTCTCTGCGTTGAAGACCGGGATTACATGGGCCGTATCAAGGAACTGCAGGTGTATCTCGACAAGGTGCTTAAATTTCTGCTATGTCTTAATTCTTTATATGCTTGTGCTGGTAATACAAAAAACATTTCACATGAAACTGGCACATATGTTTTCTTCTGCGTCTTTTTTTATTTGAATTTCATGATGTGTAACAATAAATGCTTCAATGAAGATGATGAAGACATTACAGATAAAACTGTGTATGTATTTTCTTCTGAGCATCTATTATTTGAACTTAATGATGTGTGTTCATGGAATTATGGTTTTTCCTTTCCCAGATTCGAACAATCGTGAAACCAGGGTGTTCACATGAAGTACTGAAAGCAGCATTGAGTGTTATGGCTTCTGTGACGGATGTTTTATCCGCGATGTCTTCAGCTTCTGGAGGCCAACCACTTTAAACACAACTTAAGCTGATTATGCTTTCTTTCTTATGTTACTGTACACCGTATTATGGTAGTTGCGATCCTTGTTTTCTGAACACCCAGTATCATTTTTCTTAATTGGAATCCTGAACTGTTAGTAATGGACTGAGTTTCTTTTCTTTCTTCTAATATAACAGTTTTGTGTGAGATAATAACAAGAAGAGGTATGTATTGCGAGTTTTTGGAAGATGAATTTGATTTAGTTGTGTTCTGATTACTTGGTGGATGGGATATTCTGTTTCCATTGATTAGCATCAGTGCTTTCGTTCTGCACGCTTTAATAGATTTTTGTTGGCCGGCTTGGCCGGGACTTGGTAATATGTACTCAATTTTAATGCAAAAAAGTTTTGAACGCATAGCGATAAATGTGGCAGACAAATTGGTTTTATCAGTAAATTAAATATGAAATGTATTCGACGTATAGGGCTCTGGAGGAAAAATGCAATTTGTGAAGTGGTTGGACAGGTAACATTATTCTTTTCAATCAACAACGGAGTCAAGAAATTGTAATAAAATAAATGGAAGAACTCTTGAGCTGTTAGCTCTATGAAACCACGAAACAGGTTGATACAAATTATCTCTGCAAGACTGACACGGTGTTTTAAAAATGGTTAAAATACAATAACTATCCGGTGCTTCTTTGCGAATCCGAAATACCAATTGAAAATCAGTCTTGTATATTTCTTGTTCTCTCACATTGTTACTGAGTTCAGCTTTTCAGTTCGAAAGTTAGGTAAGTAATCGTCTCACAGGCTCTTCTTTCTTTCGTCCTGTTTATAATTTGTTAATTGTATCAGATAAACTCATTTATGTCTACTATTTAACCATATAGAATAAATTGGAGAAAGAAAGACCTTGTAAAGCTCATGTTCTGGTGCTTCCATTTCATCGGCAAGGCCACGTAAATCCTATGCTTCAATTTTCCAAACGTTTAGCTTCCAAAGGACTGAAAATCACAATGATCACACCTCTTTCCAAAACCAAAACCTTGCCAGCAGGAACTGGTGATGCAATTTCACTAGTACCCATATATAATAATTGCGCTGCGGGTGGAATTGTGGAGCGGAAGGATTTAAGGGTTACATGGAAGAATTTGAAGCTATTGGATCAAGGAATTGAGTTGAATTTATCAAGTAATTAAAGAATTCTGTTTTTGCTGTTAGGTGTCTTGTGTATGATGCTAATTTGAGTTGGGCTCTGGACATATCCAAGCAGCTGGGTATAGCGGCTGCTGCATTTTTCACTCATTCTTGTGCTGCTGTTAATTGTTGGGCGAGTCTTCTTCAATGCCTGCTACTTTTAGTGGATTGCCGCAGCTTGTTCTCCTCAATTTGCTTTCTCTTGGTTCAGGTACAGGGCGTTTTCCTCCTATAATTGAACAAGTGTTAGCACAATTCAGTAACCTGCTTGAAGTGGCTAAACATGAAGGAAACCGGGTCAGTAGTGTATGTATCATTTGGGAGTAGGGCAGATTTAAACGCAGAACAGACGGCTGTAATGGCAATGGCGCTGAGGCAAACTGGCAAAAACTTCTCGTGGGTAGTGAAAACCAAGCGAAGAAAAGAAACTTCCTGGTAACTTTGTGGAGGAAACAGCAGAAAAATCGTTTAGTGGTTTCATGGTGTCGACAGTTGGAAGTTCAGGCTCATCATGCAGTCGGATGTTTCATAAAGTATTGCGGATGGAATTCCACAGTTGAGGCATTAAGTTTTGGAGTGCCACAGTTTTGGGACCAAATAACTAATGCACATTTTGTGGAGAAATTTTGGGGAGTTGGTATTAAACCTAAGATTAATGAAACTGGTGATAGTTCTGCAGAAGCAATTCACATATGCATAAGAGAAATTATGGATGAAGAGAGGGGAAAGGAGGAGATTAAGAGGAAGGCAATGCAATGGAAGGAACTTGCTGCAAGAGCAGTTGATGATGGAGGAAGTTCAGATAATTCTATTGATGAAATTGAACCTCGTCTATTGTTCTTACAAAATTATTTCCGAAAACTGTGCTGGTGATGCATTAATATAGACGTGCTCTCTTTAAATTTGTGGGCGGTGCCTAATTTGCAATAATCCATTAATGTTGCTGAGTTTGCAATGAGATCTTACGTGAGAAAGAGAGATGAATCTGATCACCAAATGCAGAATTTATTGGAGTAAATTTGCCAAACTCCGAGAAATTATTCATCATCACCTCTTACTATTTGCCATTAACTAAACTATCTGACAGAAAACCCAGTGGTAAATCACTCATAAAATAAGGAAAACAAAATATGACAGATGGCATAAAACTAGTGGATAGAAAAACTGGGCACACCATAGAGTTTTTCAATCAAAAGGCTATTCAGCACTGAAGATCAATAAAGATCAACTCAGTTCAGAATCCTTATTTTACACCCTAAACTCTTCCCAAACCCAAAACCGAAATCAAAATCCCCCTCCTCCCTCCTCCCTCCTCTTTCTCTGCTGTGCTTCAAGTTTTTATGTTTTCAACTGTCGTGAGAGATTTCGACTAAAGCGTTGATCCTCTGCAGCTCCTCTACTCAAAGATCACTCCTTTTCTTTTCTTAATCAACGGTCCTGATTTTCGGTCAGTTTCCCTCTCTCTTTATCTGTTACTGCTGTAACACTTGACCGTTTTATCGCTAATTATGTTATAGGATTAATCATTTTCGTTATAATCAGCCATGGAATTTCAACCGCTTGATATCGGAATTGGAAATGGAGTGATTGAATATGATGAAGTGGATTATTCTGGCGGCGAAGATGATTCAGAACACCCTGTTTACTACGATGATTTACTTCCCGTTAATTCGACGCTAAGTAGCAACTTTGAGACTTCAAATGGGGACCCTAATCTTGAACCCTACGAGGGTATGGAATTTGATTCCGAACAGTCTGCCCGTATTTTCTATAATTCCTATGCTCGCCGTATTGGTTTTAGTACTCGTGTTAGTGTATATCAGCGGTCTAGGCGTGATGGGTCCATAATCTGCCGCCAAATTGTATGTTCCCGTGAAGGGTTTCGTCGTGGGGGCAATGAAAATAGGTGCAAACGACAGCGTACCATTACTAGAGTTGGGTGCAAGGCTCAAATGACAGTGAAGAAACAGAGTTCTGGAAAATGGGCTGTATCGAAACTTGTTAAAGGACATAATCACGAGCTTGTGCCGCCGGATAAGGTGCATTGTCTTAGATCACATAGACATGTATCAGGTCCTGCTCGAAGTCTGATTGATACACTTCAGGCAGCGGGGATGGGACCGAGTGGGGTTATGTCTGTCTTAATTAAGGAATCTGGTGGAGTTAATAATGTTGGTTTTACAAAAGTTGATTGTCAAAACTATATGAGCAGTAGTAGGCAGAGAACACTGGGAAGCGGCGGTCAGCTTGTGATTGATTATTTGAAACAAATGCAGGCTGAGGATCCCAATTTCTTTTGTGCCTTCCAAGGTGATTTTGAAAACTCAGCAGGAAATATATTTTGGGCTGATGCAAATTCAAGAATGAATTATAGTTACTTTGGAGATACTGTTACTTTTGATACAACATATAGAATGAATCGTTATCGGGTCCCTTTTGCTCCATTTACTGGGTTGAACCATCACGGACAGCCTGTATTGTTTGGATGTGCGTTGCTCCTTAATGAATCAGAGGCCTCTTTTATCTGGCTTTTTGAGGCTTGGCTTGCGGCGATGTCTGGACGCCATCCCATCTCATTCACTACTGACCAGGATAGAATTATACGGGCTGCTGTTGCTCATGTTTTTCCAGGAACTCGTCATCGGTTTTGTAAGTTGAATGTGTTCAGAGAGGCCCAAGAGAAATTGTCTGATGTTTATCTCTCGCACCCCCATTTTGAACCAGAGTTCCAAAGGTGCATCAACACAATAGATTCAGTTATTGAATTTGAGTCGTGCTGGGAGTCTCTTATCAGGAAATATGACCTTGGGAATAATGAATGGCTCCAATCAATGTACAATGTTCGCCAACAGTGGGTGCCTGTCTATCTGCGGGATACATTCTTTGGGGAGATGTCCATAACTCAAGGAAGTGATAGTATAAACTCATACTTTGATGGGTATATAAATGCATCAACAAATATCCATGTCCTAATAAAGCAATATGAGAAAGCAATTGCCTCTCGTTATGAAAAGGAGGTGAAGGCTGATTACGATGCAGTGAATAATGAACCAGTTTTAAGAACCCCATCTCCAATGGAAAAACAAGCAGCAAACCATTATACTAGGAAGATATTTATGAAGTTTCAGGAGGAATTAGTTGAAACTCTTGCTTATCCCGCTACTATAGTCAATGATACAGGATCAAAGATTATATATCGGGTGGCAAAATTTGGGGAAGAACACAAAGCAAATTTTGTGAGGTACAATGTTTTTGAAAAGAAAGCTAGTTGTTGCTGCCGCATGTTTGAATTTTCTGGCATTATTTGTAGGCACATATTGGCAGTTTTTAGAGTAACAAATATTCTCACACTTCCATCTCATTATATCTTGAAACGGTGGACAAGAAATGCCAAAAGCAATGGTCACATTCTCGGATTGCCAAGTAATTCTCAAGAGTCATCGGCTATTCGTTATGACAATCTACGGCAGGAAATCATCAAATTTGTAGAAGAGGGGGCAGAATCGGCACACATTTATGATATAGCAATGGATGCACTTTGTGAGGCTGCAAAAAAAGTTTCTGCTGCAAAGAATCACAGTCCAGGGGTCACACAAGATACTCTGTTTAATGGATGCCAACAGCTTCAGTCTGTGGTAAGTTCTCTGCTATTAAATAATTCTTTTTCTTTTTGCATGCCCTCTATATCACGACTCTTTATATTCTTTTTCTATATTTTTAGACCTTTATCCTTCAATACTAGTAAAATGACAGGTGGGATTTTGTTTATCAGTGGACCAAATGTGCCAAGGATTTTGCAATTATGAGCTTCTAAATCATAAATTTCTTATACTTGGGTTTCTCTTCTAGAAAGTTTATTGGATTCAATTATTTCTGTTAGAGTCCTGCCTTAACTATTTCCTTTCTGTTTTTTTTTTTTTTTAACTTTGGGCAAGTAATAATTTTTTAATCGTTCCTCTTCAAATATTATATTCTAATTATGATTTTCTTATAAAAGCTTGTAAATGCTCTCTATAAATTATTGCAAATTTAATATTTTCTTATTTATGTATGCATGTAGATGATTTCTGTTAATTGCTGAAATTATAGGCCATGAGGTTTAAACATGCTCTTGCCAGAACTAAATTGTAATGATTCTGAGAACTTGATATATATAAATTTATGAAGTTTAATTTTCTTATGTTGCCTTTAGGCTATATATGACAATACAAATACAGTAATTTTTTCTACACAATAAAAACCAGATGCAGTATTTCTTCATTTGTGGCTGGCAGAATCTCTAATTAGGTTAATGTGCATATTTCCTACAATGTCAAACAGATTATAGAAAAACATTGCAATTCATCAAGAGAAATGGGCAGTCAGGACATGCCATGAGATAACCATCTTTAAATCAATATTTTTAAAGCTTTAATAGGTCCTCTGATTTTAACTTAGAACAGAGTTGTGACCATGATAAAGAAAAGGAGAGGTAGTTAAATATTGAGTTGGCATGGGTTAGATGTAGTCTATTTCTCGTTGCAGTTTAACAATTTTTCTGTAAATCTCCCTGCTGTCCAAATGTCCACTTAATGAATTAAGTTATTTCATCGATGTGAAAAGTAACAATTAAACCACCATACTATAGTAGGAAGACATTTTTCTCTTAGTATTTTGTGATCATTCACATCTTTGGAGTCAAACTTACTTCTTAAGAGAGAAGAACTGCATAACGACCGACAACCATGAAAACATCCATAATTTTTGTAAGAAAAATTTCTGAAAACATGTGGGAGCAAATTGTTTTCTTCTGGAATTGAAGTATTGTAAGGCGTGATATCAACAAGGAACATAATTTATGAGAGTTAAGGTGTGATATCAACAAGGAACATAATTTATGAGAGTTTGCATGCTGGGTTGGGAAAATTAAACAAAAAGTCTCTAAAACAAAATATATAGAGGTTATTCCCTACATATCATGCTTGTAAGGTGCTCTGCCTTGGGATTTTGTTGGTCTTAAGAAAATTCCGATAAATCTCCTTCTCTTCATTTGCTCTCTCTTGTGTATTTGATTCTATACTTATGTTTCTTGTTTGTGCACTTGCATCCCATGCCTTTTTGTAGGATCAGGACAAGAAAATTCAGGAATTGACTGTTGAGTTGGAAAATGCAAGTCAGCGATGTGAAGCATATCGAACGAAACTGCTAGCTGTTCTGAAAGATATGGAAGAACAGAAGTTGAAGATGTTGGTGAAGGTTGAGAATGTGAGGCTCAATCTAAAAGGTTGAATTGGGTTGTGCCACTCCATCATGTAATGTGTATAAACTATAGATAGCAGAAATGGATTTACCATCGGAAATATATATGTAGTTTAGTTAGTGGAAGAGATGATATTGCTTTTATTTCTGGTTTAGGACAGTTGTGATATATATACGTATATAAACCAAGCTGAGGTAGATGAATAGTTTTGTAAACTGAGGTTGATGGATAGGTGGTGATTGAATTCCATTAACATTTTGTGCTCTGGTTAATCTGTAATTATCATCTTCAACGGGAAATTTTTTATCACTCATTTATTTTGAGAGAAATTTACATGTACACCTCGACTAGTAAATTAAAATTAAATTAGATTTTTGTATTTCGAATTTTCATCAATTTAAGTAACATAAATTAGTAACTAAATATAACATTGCAATAAAAAGACTAAAATCATCAAAAGAATGAAGATCAGTGGGTGGGATCGGTAGGCTTGATAAAAATAGAACAGACAAATCATAAGACGCGAATCGGTTAACGTTAGCTTTTTTTTTTTTTTTTTTTTATCTAATTGAACCGGACCGGGCTGGAATGAGACGGTATTGGATTGTTGTTGGATCGTCCAAGCAACGCAGAAAGGGCATTCATGTAAAAGTGCTGAGACTAGACATTTGAATTTCAAAAAAAAACCTCCCGTTAGACGACGCGTCACCGCAGTTTCCTAACGGTTATTTATGCAACTCCTTTATAAGCGACCCATTTCCTGAGACCTTGTTTCAAGCGATTGTAGATTTTCAGAAACAGAGCGAAAAAATAAAAAAAAGAAAGCAGTAACAACGAAAATGGTGATGGATTTATTTGAGAAGCTAGAAAAGGTAGGAGAAGGAACGTATGGGAAGGTTTACAGAGCAAGAGAGAAGGCAACTGGGAAAATCGTTGCCCTGAAAAAGACGCGTCTC
The DNA here is from genome assembly GCA_028052125.1 of Melia azedarach. Lineage (NCBI taxonomy): Eukaryota > Viridiplantae > Streptophyta > Magnoliopsida > Sapindales > Meliaceae > Melia > Melia azedarach. The sequence continues at coordinate 12,419,829 of CM051407.1, read as the reverse complement.
CACGAGGACGAAGAAGGCGTTCCTCCCACAACTCTCCGTGAAGTTTCCATCTTGCGCATGCTCTCCCGTGATCCGCATGTCGTTAGGTGTTCCTCTTTCTTTCCTGATTTTTCTTTTTCTTTTTGTTACAGTTAGTTTTTTTTTCTTTCTTGTTTCATTCCCGTGGGGATTACTTGTTTTATTTCAGTAATTATTGTATTTGCGTTCTAGGGTTTGTTAATTTTGCCTCTTTTTCACATTTTGGTGGTAGTTGACAATATTTCCTCGTGTGATTATAGTGAAAATTTGTGCTTCAAGATTGGGTCATTTTTTAAGATTTTTATCTGCCCCTTTTCTAAAAAATGCACTTTTGTTTATTCGGGTTTGTGATTTTATGATTGTTGTAGTCTGATTTAATAGGTTATCCTGTTGTATATGCTTAAGGGTAAATTTATCTAGGGTTTTGACGTATTTTTAATGCGGGTCCATTAGCTTTTTCCTTCGTTTATGCATTACTATTAATATAATGCACTCAGGATTTTCTGTTGATATGGGAATTTTCTTTCGCTTCTTGGCTCTGTTCTTTCAAAGCAACAAAAAGAAAAAAGAAAATGATTTGTGTCTACTGTGTAATTTCACTGAAGAAGGAACTGGTTTAACATTTTGAAATTATCTGTGTTTTCCTATATGAGTGGTTCTAAATTCTAATATCTTCCATTTCTAATTTGTAGGTTGATGGATGTCAAACAAGGCCAGAACAAAGAAGGGAGGACTGTGCTTTACCTTGTTTTCGAGTACATGGACACTGATCTTAAGAAATATATTCGAAGCTTCCGCCAAACAGGAGAGCTCATTCCTGTTAATATTGTAAAGGTATGGAGAAATATCTTGGTTCGTTAATCTGTTTTTGCTTGACGCATTTTTCCTCAAACAATCAACGCTTTATTTAATGTTAACTCCTTGCTCTACAGAGCTTAATGTACCAACTTTGTAAGGGTGTTGCTTTCTGCCATGGACATGGAATCCTGCATAGGTAATTCTCTTTCCCATTTGATCTCATGTGAAGGCCAAAAAATAGTAAATCTGATTTGCAAGGTCAACTGTTTTTTCTTCTTGTCTGTTTTCACACAGGGACCTTAAGCCTCACAATCTATTGATGGATCGAAAGACTATGACACTTAAAATAGCAGATCTTGGATTAGCTCGAGCATTTACTCTTCCAATTAAGAAGTATACTCATGAGGTAAGCAATTTAACTATCCTTCATGTATGCTTGATAACAAATTCTTTAAGCATAATAAAGTAACATTTGGTGTCTGTGTTGCAGATATTGACCCTCTGGTATAGGGCTCCAGAAGTTCTTTTGGGTTCTACCCATTACTCAACTGCAGTTGATATGTGGTCTGTTGGCTGTATTTTTGGTATAAACCCCTTTGCTTCTGATGAATATGTTTCTCTGACCCAAAGCTGATTCAAATAATTGTAGACAGCAAATGGGTTTGATGATGATCTCTGTTTTATGTGAACTGCAGCCGAACTGGTTACAAAGCAAGCACTTTTCCCTGGAGATTCTGAACTGCAACAACTCTTGCATATATTCAGGTTTAATGCCAACTTCCTGAATGCAGATTCAGTCTTAATTTCCTGCAATGACCAACTAAAAACCCTGATTTGACCTTGAGTGTAGGTTGTTGGGTACTCCTAATGAAGAAGTATGGCCAGGAGTGAGCAGCCTAATGAACTGGCACGAGTACCCTCAGTGGAAAGCTCAAAGTCTGTCAACATCTGTTCCAAATTTAGACAAGGATGGGCTGGATCTGCTTGGAGTAAGTAACAGTTAACTGCTTCACTTGTTTGTATTTTCTTTCTTTTTCTTCCGGCCACTCTTAACAGTTAAAATGTTTAAAAATATGCAGCAAATGTTGCAGTATGACCCTTCCAAGCGAATCTCAGCAAAGAAAGCCATGGAACATCCGTACTTTGATGATCTGGACAAGGCTCGACTCTGAGGAACAGTTGTCAACTAGATACTGATGAGAAATTCTGTAACAGAGTCTATTTGCTTCTCTCAAGCATATGTTTTCAGTCATGTATTTTGTGTGTTAGGATGATGATGACTCAACTTGCCATTTAATTTCAATGACTAATGTTTTCTTATTCCACAATTTGCTCTAGTCCTACTATAATAAAATTATTGCAGCACATTTTCCAAGTTAACTACATCAAATTTCTATTTTAATAGTAAGTGTGTCAATACAAGAATTTAAATAAATTCAATAAAACTAGTTTCCACGTACATTTTTGTGGAATTTTCCATGGTGCACTTCTTTTGCACAAATCAATCAAATTGGGGACAAGTAAAATGTTCGTAGTTTCCTCCATAAAAACTTTTCAAGGAGAACAATGGCCCGGTCGGGGGTGTGTAAATTTCAAGCCACAAGCCACAAGCCACAAGCCATTTCAAGCCACAAGCCATTTCAAGCCACAAGCCACAAGAAGAATGTGGACCAAAGAGTAAGTGAAATTGAAGCCAAGGCATAAGTCCATAGCATGATAACAGAACATTCACTTTCGCCAGCTCCGAATAACTGAGTGATGGTGCCTGCACAAAGATCATACCAACTTTTTGCGAAATTCATCATCAAAATAAACAAATATATGTTTTATATATAATTGGAATGTTTTTATACCTATGTTCATGGCTGGTGGCATTGCAAATTGAAGCAGAAGAATAAAATGATACAGAGGATCAGAGTTCACTAAACCAAACAGGAGTGCCCCTTTGACAACGCAAACACCAATCAGAGGCAGGGCAACATAGCGGGCAATTATAATGCCAAAAACAATACTTTTCTGAATTCTCGATCCTCTCAGACCTGAAAGATAATTCAATAACACTAACCACCAACGTTGCTAACTGAAGAGTTAGGTAAACCAGCATGAGTAAAATCAATTATCAGTTACCTCCAAGAAGATTTCCTCCTACAATCAACGTGAGGGCTGGAATTGCCCCATCTCTGTGGTCAAAAACAACATTTAGAAGCTTTTAAAGTGATTGAATAGTCAAAAAGTAATTTTCATGTATGATAAAACATGCACGTGGGTTCAATGTAGGACACATGAAAATGAGCTAAAACATGACTTGCTAAAATCATAACTAGTTCATCTGGAGTTTATGGCTGGTTTTCATACCCAACTAACGTAGTAGAATCTTGAATCACACGAAGAGGAGCACTATCACCAATCATTAACTTTCGGATCTGAGGGACAAGTCCAATCATAAATCCAGCAAGCTGCGCAGAACAAAAATCAGTAGTCCAATCAATGTGTAAAATATACAAAATCAGAAGGTTGAACCAATATTATGACGCCATGCCAATACTTGTGAGGTACATCAGAAGAAAGGTAAAAGCATGGAGATCATACCGCTCCAGCAGTTGAAGGGGCAAATAAAGACTTGAGGTTAATCTTCCCAACTATTGACTTCACTTGTTGCCTCACTCCACATGAACCTTCCACCTATCATGGGAATCCAAAGATCAAATCCTAAGATTTGGAGGAAATTTCTTTTTTTTCTTTGACACATTTAAGCCTTGAAAGAAATCAACAAAGTGGTCTAAGACATGACAAAGGAATGAACTTGTGGCCTCACCTCAGATCTTGTGCAAGGCAATGCAAATTGATCTAAATGATCTCCAGGTATCAAAAACTCCTCCTTTGAAGAAAGTAATGGTTCACTGCAGCTCCCCATGCCTGAGATAGAGGTATCTTTATTGGAATCATCCAATGGGTTGTTACTCGTTTTGGATTCTCTTATGCTCCCAGTTGAAGATACCCGCACAATATTGTAAACATAAGACCACAGGTAAATTGCTCCAATCTGAAATGTCAAACCATGTCAAATTAATGCAACTTGAAAGAATTCCCTCAAGGTCAAACTATTATTGTGAAAAACTGAAAATATTCTCTTAGCAGACATGAACTATAAATTTATGTAATACTTACTGCCATAGACAGAGAAGCATAAGCCATTCCATATGAATGACAAGCATCAGGAGATCCAAAGGGGCTTCCTTTTTCTTTACAAACCGCTGGGATTATAATAAGAGGCATGTTCCCCAAGTTTCCTGCTCACATTGGGTGAATACATTTCGCGAGTGAATCAGTAGAGGATAATAGGTTAAAAAAAAAAGGATAAATTCTTGTAAATTGTAAGTTTACCCGCAGCACAGCAACCAACAATAAGCCCTCGCAGATGTGCGGGAGGTCTTGTAAATTGAACAACTATCCATCCAAGTATTGAACCAACGATAAATGTAATAAGGATATTGAATGGCATGAACCATCTACACATTAATTATTCAAGTACTCAACAAACATTTCTCAAGAATATTAGAAAAATCTACTTGAGACAGATTAGAATTTGACTCACAACTTAGCCATGCTTTCATATGTAATTGTTTGGGCAAGATTGGAGCATACAAGGGCAGGGTTGAATACATAAAATACAACCTATATTCACAAACAAGCAGTTTCCGATTAGTGATTAAACTTGGATGAAAATTCCTCAAGCATATGAGATGGAAATAAAGACTTACATTTATAATTATATGAGATGGAAATAAAGACTTACATTTATAATTATATATGTATCTAAGTACTCACATTATTTATATGCTTCCTAGCATCTTCACCCAAAATATTGATACTATCAAGAGCAAGATATGAGCCAAGCCCAGTTACCAGTAGCACTTTCAATACCGGAATTGATGAAGCAATGAAAAGATCCAAAAGTCCCATTTTTCTTACTCTTTCACAGATCCAAAATAAACATTAACCTTCACCTCCTGCAATAACAGAAAACAGAAATCTTCTGATAAATGTGCTAATAACGACTAAGCATATAGATTTTTATAATTACTGGGCAGCAAAATCAAAATGAAAACAGAGAACATTACACTTGTCAAAATCATAAAAATCCGATCAAGGACACGTTTCGTTTGAATCACATGCAACTCAACCACTAGCAGAAAAGAAAGAATGGAATATAATAATAAATTATATATTCAGCGTTATTTTTACTCATTTGTCTTTCAAGAAGATTCGCAAAAACAAACTAATAGGTTTTGCTTTCCACATAGACAATATCCATGAAAATTTCTTAAATGATCTTTTTCCTAAAACAATCAATCACGTAACACATGAAAATCACTGAAAGATAACAGAATAATTAAAATCGTCCGAACGTCTGAAACATTTCATCAAACAGAAATAAAACTGAAAATTACCTGCGGCAAAGATTGAATATCTGAGAGATATTGAAGTCTCCTTCTTCCACGTGCTGCTAATTCAGTATATGCACGCGCAAGTATGTGCGCGAGTTTCGTAGTTGATGGTGTGACGCGGTTTTCGTACTTGATGGTGTGGTGTGGTTGTTCTGCTAGTATTTATATCCATTGAAGACTCTTATCAGTATTTCCATGAGTGCACTTGCGTTTCCCCGAAACATAACATCTTATTAATATCCAAGCGAGTGAAATGAATTCCCACCACTTGAAACCCAAAGACAAATTTCGTACGAACAAATACAAATCTCTCTCTCTCTCTCTCTTTGTTTTGTCTATCATTGTTCTATTCACAGGTAGCCAAACTTCAGTCTTCATATATGTACGAGAACGAAAGCGACATGTAGCGCACGTCACATTTCGGTTTTCTCCTTAACGCCTATTTAAGTGCATACCAACAACTTAACTGGTCACTGACGTCGACTTTCAACAGATTTGAGGGCATTTACGTCATTACGACGGCCGTGCCCGCCCACGGACCACGCAAGTGGTCAAATGGTAGATTTTAGGCGAACTATAGATAGATAGAGAGAGAGGGTGGGAGAAGCAAGGTAGGGCAACGGCAAGGGGGAGGGAAAGAAGCAGAAGAGGGGGAGGGAGGGGAAAAGAAAAGGGAAAAAGGGAGGGGAAGGGAGGGAAGAGGGAAGGGAGGAAAAGAAGAAAAGGGAAGGAACAAGAAGGGGAGGGAGAGGGAGGGAAAAGGAAAAGAAGGAAGAAAGGGAAAGGGAATTTTTTTGACAATTTAATTTATATTATTAAAATTAAGAATTTAATTCATAAAATTTAAATTCATAATTTAAATTTATATTTATTTAATATTATTCAAATTAAAATTTTAATTAATAATAATTTAATTAATTTTTATTCATGTGTTATATTTATTTAAATTTCAAACTCTAATATGTAAAGCGACCACTTTTCTTACTCTTTTTTTTATAAATCTTTTGGTATTAACTATATTTCTTTTAATTTTTTATTAAACAACTTCATAACTTTATCAACTTCTATTCATACAAAAACTCTCTAATAAAAGATTTATATCATATATATTCACATTAAATTCACACTTCAACATCAATCATATAACTTGTAAAATAAATTTAAACTTTTGAATTTGTACAAAAATTTTAATAAAACTAATTAACAATAAAATTTTTAAAAAAAATTAGTATGAATAAATTATTAATTTTAAATAAATATTAAATAGATATAAATTAAAATTAAATTTCTTAAATTTTATATTAAAATAAATAAGAATATTATAATCATTTAAATTAAAATAAATAATTAACTAATAATTTAAAGGAGATATATATATATTTTTTTAAATTTTTTATTTAAGTATTAAAATCTTAAATTTTAGAAAAAGTATTTGTTAAAATTTATATATATATATATATATATATATATATAGAGAGAGAGAGAGAGAGAGAGAGAGAGAGGGGGGGGGGGGGTGGGTGTTTACACGGACAAATTTAGACGGACGAGAAAAAAAATGGTAAAATTGGTAGGACAGAAAAAGAACACTTGCCAAATTTGCCTTTTGCTGCGCGTAGACAGAGTTCATCAGAACCTGTTTTTGACTTGATTCTACTTGGCAAATTTTAAAACGGCTCTAGCTACCGTTTGAAATTTGACGCGCAAGGGAAGACAAAAAAAAATTAAATGAATTTCACCCCCACAGACTTCCCCGCCGGTCCCGCTTCTTCTTGAAGATCATGTCAATCAGCCCAATTGCAACTTTCTTGGCTGATTCGCAAAAATCTTCTCATGTATAAATGTTTTAAATAAACAACGACTACGGTATAGATGTATGTAATCCAATAACTCAATTTTCCATCCTCGATCTATGAAAAATAAATTTAAAAAGTTAAAACATAAAGACAAAAAGTTGATGATTGCGATTAAGAGTTCGAAAATGAACCGTAGAACATAATTCCTTCTACACTAATCCATTAATAGACGTCATCCTGTCTGATATCTTACTGTCTGATTATGGTTCAGGATGGCAAAACAGACAAAAAAGAAAAAGAAAATTACTCAGATTCACCAGACATCCTCATATTTTCTAAATAATGAACATTGATAGAGGCAAATAACAATTCATAATCATGACAACTTTTAATACATTACCGTGTATAAAAATATTTTCATTCGAATGTGAAAGAGATCCAACAGAAAAAGAAAAAAGTAGCTTCAGGAATAGAAGCGTCATCAAGATGTCTGGCAAACGGATGGGAAATTTGTCATCACTTCATCAGGTGACAACACCCAGGTCAAGTTACCTTCTCATTTCGAGCCCTGAACCCTAACAAGCTCTACCTTCCAGTGAATCTTGACTAGACCTGCAGAACTACAAAAGAAATCGGTATCAGATACCACAAGTCATAAAATGAAGAAACAAAAGAGTGGATAGCTGAAAAGAAAGTGAAAAATCTATAACCATCCATTATAGAAAGACATCGCACCAGAATGCCGCCATCTCTTTGACAGCCACGATAGCTAAGATTATGGGCAGAGAGTATATTGAACATGCGAGCATGGGCATAAATCCCTCCAGCCATGAGGAAAAGAATAGAAACAAGAGAGAGAAGAAAAAAATTAAAAGGGGCAAGTTGTGGAAATCGAAAAACAAATTTAATAAACACATTTTACAGTTAGATAAGCAGGGTATAACAGATAAGAGCCAAAGAAGGGAATTCAAAAACAAAAAGAACAATATACAAGAACCTGCTCTAGGCTCAAAACTCTTATATCATGATGGGCAATATCTATACATTTAAACAAACTTATTCATCCTAATCCTATCTCCCTATATATACTTCAAGCTTAGGATACATTTGACCACAAGATTCCTCAGGAATCCATTTTAGAAATAAAGAGTGTGGACATTAACACCGAATCTTTCACAACACAGATATCAAAAGCCCAACAGAAAATATAGAAGACATTTCTCAGCAAAATGACCATCCAAAGTAGAAACTTAAAGCTTTTAACTGCGCAAGGCATAATAAACCAGACAGATGATAAACTCAAAAGTCCAATATGGAACAAAATAAAGACAAGCTTCTGGCAAGAATTAGAGTTCTGTCCTTACACTTATACAACTGAGTATCTGCCTGGTTGAGCTCCACCAGGAAGTGATAATGCCTGATTTGTGAAATCTTCCAAAACCCGTTTTAATTCAGCTTTAGCTCTCTTGACAGACTGTTCAGTGGGCCCCTCAATGAACAAGTAAAGCTTGCGTTCCCCTGGTCCCGAGACCCGGCTCGGTGGGAAATATTGGCCCCTGGTAGTAATGGCCGCTCCAGTCCATTCTGAAATTGGGCCCAAAGTTTCTTTGTGTGTAACCTTCCATCGGGCATTCTGCGGGAAATCATTAATCTCCAATTCTGCTTCATAATGTTCAGGCATTGCATCAGCTTGAATCTTTGCCAAATTATGCTGCAGGTTAATGGCAGCTGCCAGTGCTGCTGCCCGAGCTGCCCCATCATTTGGTAGCACAGGCAACCCAGTAGCAGAAACAACTGGTGCTGCTCCAGGTACTGATAGCCCAAGAACACCTGGCAGAGAAATAGGTAGCCCAGCACTTGGGAGCAGTTGAGAAGCAGAGATAGGGGTTGGCATTGAAGCTGAGGCCTTCGAGGCAGCAGCAATAGCAGCAATCTTAGCAAGGGCATCTTGCTGTGATATATCGCCACCTGCCTTCCGGATTCCTTCGTCTTCGTCTTCAGAATCTGACTTGTCTTCTTCAAAGCCATATTCTTTTGCCTGAGCTTTCTTTGCTGCTTTCCTCTTCTCATCTTCCTCTTCATTAAATTTAAAACCACTTCCACCATAGCCAGTTCCATGGGCTTGCTCAAGTCCCTGATTCACTTTTGCCATGAAACCATCGGCAACAGCTTTCAGGTCATCAGGAACAACTTGCTCAGAGAGTTCCAATGCCTTTACAAGATCTGGTGCATATTTTGCATCATCGTCAGAGATAAATGTAATAGCACAACCTTTTCGACCAGCTCTGCCTGTTCTACCAACACGGTGAACATAATCTTCATAGTGGTTTGGAGCATCAAAGTTGATCACTAGTTCAAGCTCCTTCACATCTAAACCTCTAGCTGCAACACTAGTTGCAATCAACAAATTGCAGATGTTGCTTTTGAAATCAGAAATGGTTGACTCGCGATCGGTCTGATCCTTGGCCCCATGAAGTGACAGGCAAGGATATCCATGCTTAAGCAAATCCCTAAACAAAGCATCACATTTTTCCTGAGAGTGGACAAATATCAATATTTTTCCCTTCTCATACCATTCACCTAACAGCTCTAACAGTCTTAAAAACCTCTCACTTTCTGGCCTCACCTCAACCAACTGAGTTATATCTTTGTTTACAACACTTCTCCCACCAACCTGTATCTCGACAGGTTTGTTCAACACCTTACGAGCTAAAATTTCAACCTGACGAGGGAAAGTGGCAGAAAATAGCACTGTTTGGCGATCAGGCCTAATATTTTGAACAATTCGAGTGATCTGAGGTTCAAAGCCCATGTCAAACATTCGATCAGCTTCGTCCATGACCAAATAGGTGACTCTTCTCAAATTCGTAATTTTTCCTCCACTTGTGCAAAGTATATCAATCATTCGACCTGGAGTACAAACAACAATTTCAGTCCCCCGTTTTAATTCACTAATTTGTTGGGCAACACCGGAACCACCATAGACAGGCACACATCTGAGACCCATTACCTTTGTGAACTTCTTGATATCACTGTGGATTTGCTGAACAAGCTCTCTAGTAGGTGCCATTATAAGCCCAATTGGCCCATCCCCAGCAACTACAGGTGGTTGGTCCTTGATATGCCTTAACATTGGCAGCACAAATGCAAGGGTTTTCCCTGAGCCAGTTTTTGCAATGCCTATGCAGTCTCGACCACTCATTATTACAGGCAATGCCTGAGCTTGAATTGGCATAGGCTTTTCATAGTTAAGTTTCTTTATTGTCTCCAAAATTTTGCTTGTAAGTCCAGTTTGGTGCCAGGTTTTAATGGGTGTCGGCACATCCTTTCCATGTATCTTCAGTTCCAGCTGTTTTCTGTATGCAGCAACCTCTTCAGGAGTCATTCTTGCTATCTCCTTCACTTCAATATAAAAGTTTTTTCGAAAAGGCTTATAATCAATCTTTGAGTGATCAACAATGGATAGTTTCTCAGCTTTTGTCTTTTTCACTCTCTTCATGAATTCATCATCATCTTCATCTTCTACAGGATTCTCATCGTTCTCAAGGTCCCCATAGTCTGAATCAGAATCTTCACCAGGAATTATTCTCCCAAGAGACTTATTGGAACCTTTCTTAGGCTGTTCACCATTACTCCTATCACCCTTATGATCCTTCTTGTTTGGGTTCGCGTTATTATTAGCACCAGCAACCAAAACATCCACCCCATTGTTCACAGCATTGTTTAATTTCTCAACTTCAGGTAACACCATAGAGTTCATGAACGCATCAAGTGGATCAATTTCCTCATCTTCAGCAATTCCATTTTGTAAAGCATGAACAGCTGTTCCACTGTCAGAGTCTATCATCATTGCATCTCCATCTTGATTATCAGAAGGCTTGGCATCTTCGTCTGCATCCATATCTGTCTCAGATTTTCCGTTTTGGGGAACTTCTTCATCATCAGAATCTTCTCCGTCAAGGGTCCAGTTCCTACCAGCCTTGGGCTCGTCTACATTCGCTTCCCCGAGCTTTTCTCTCTCAGATTCCTCCTTCTTCCTTTTCAGCTCTTGCCACTCTTGAACTCTCCTTCTCCTCTTCTCCATTTCCTCGTCCAATTTCCGCTGTTCATCCTCTAATTCCTCTTCTCTGGTTTTTCTCTCTTTCTTGTCCGAATCTTCCTCAGCATTTTTTTTCCTTGGGCTCTCTTCATTATCGGACCTATGCCTGTTCGACCTGCTGACACTCTGTTCACGAACTCTCTCATTGTAATCATCATCATCTCTCCTCCGCCGTTTCCTATCACGATCCTTGTCTTCCTCACTATCATCACTTTCAACTTTTCGACGTTTCTCCCTATCCCTTAATCTCCTCTCCTTTTCTTTTTCCTTCTCTCTATCTCTCTCTCGCTCCCTCTTCTCCCTCTCCCTATCTCGCTCCTCCCTGTCCCGTTCCCGTTCCCGTTCCCTCCTCTCCCTTTCTCTATCTCTCTCCCTATCTTTATCTTCACGGTCACGGTCCCTCTTCTCCCTCTCTCTTTCTCTCTCTCTTGCTCTCTCCCTCTTCTCTTCCCTCTCTTTCTCCTTCTCCCTCTCCCTGTCCCTTTTCCTGTCACTGCCTCTATCTCTTTCGTCATCTCGATTCCTTCTATGCCTATCCCTTTCCTTCTCCTTATCATGCTTGTCATCAGAATCAGTACTCTTCTCTCTATCAGACCGCCTACTTTCACGGCCTCTCTTCTCCCTGTGTCTCTCCGCATTTCTCTCCTTTTCTTTTTCCCTATCACGATCACGATGACTCCTCTTTGAATCCTCCGATTCTTCCTTCCTAGATTTATGTTTCCCCTCCTCCATTTGACAAATCAAATATTTCAACTTCAATAAACCCTCGCAGATATTTCTACGCTTTCAATAAAAATAGTTGACGACTCACTGCAATTCAAATAATATGTACCGCGCAATTATAACCTGACCAGATTCAAAATCAATCAAGAACAAATTACAAACACATTAACGAAGCCGAACAAAAAACAAAAGCTAATTGATCGCAAGAAAATATATCAAACCTTACAGGATATTGCGGACAAGGAAGAGAGTGGCCAAAAATTAATCGAATCAAATCCAAAAAGATGGCTAAGAGCGTTACAAAAAACCCTAACCTGCCTTTGTTGTGTTCAATTTATGTGTTGTTTAGAAATGCTTTTCGGTTAGCTTGAAAATTTAGTACTCCACATCGCAGTTAAGATGGAGATGGAGATACCGACCATACTTTAGGCCCAATTTCTAAAACGATAGGCCCATGGGCCTCCCGATCAAGCTTGGGACGGGCCTTTATTTTTTTCATAATAATTCAAGTTTGGTCGATTTACTTAAAAGAAAATTTTACTTTAGTTCCCAATTTTTTTATTTAATTTCACTTTATTCCACTAATTTGACACTTATGTCACAAAGGTATTTAATATTTATATACTTATTTCACACAATAGTTTCTCCTATTTGGTACATATGACCTCCGTACGAGATGCATTGCTTTGTAATAGAGTTTAGAGTTTATAAATCATAAGAAATTTTAACAAACATTGTTTTGTTTTATAAAATATGGTCATCTAAGTGAGAGTTAGATGACTTTAGTAGGTAATATAAAATTATATTCATTACTCTGTTGTTTGATAAATGTTTATTTAAGAGACCAGGGTAAAATAGCTTGATATATGTATGAAACTGGTGGAGTTAATTAAATTTTACAAAAGCTTAAGGAGGAAAAATGTACCTTTATTTTAATAATAATAAATACCACTAAAAAGGTCAAAAAGGTAATTCCAAATGAACAAAACCGGCCAGGTGTTCACCGCTGTGGAGTCAAACTCGTATTTGAGCAACTCGGAAAGCAAAGCAGTAAGCACGAGAGACCGCCGTGGTTTTTTTTTTTTTTTTTTTTCTCGACTGAATTATTTGTCTTTTTCTTTTTCATAATTAAATTTTCTGTTGTTTTCATCATTCAGTTGCTCATAAAATAAACACAATAATAAATAATGAAAATAGAGCCTTTCAGAGAATTCCTTCCACCGGCGTTTTAAAGACAGCTTTTCTCCCTTTTTGTTTTTAATTTTTTTTCTAATATAGAAATCACACCTGTAGCTGTTACCTGCCATGAACGTTACTTTCTATGTTTGCTGGATAAGATCTCTCTGCTTTCTATTTATTCTTCTCTCCGTCTCTTATTACCAGCATTTTCAATTTCAAGCTGTAGGAGTCCCTTAGCACGACGCCGTTTCACCTCCTCGTTTCTTCATTACCACCCCCTCCTCGTTTCTTCTCTACAACCACAGGCAAGCAACTCTCTATAACCTTTTTTTTTTTAATTTTTGTTGTGAAAAATAACATTATGTTTTTGGTTTTTGACCAGCTGAGAACTTAAAAGGAATTTTTCTATATTTTGTTTATTTTATTTATTTATTTATTTTTGTCGTATATATAGTGTCTAACTTATTTCGGGGAATGTTTTCAAAAAAAAAATTGAAACTTTACACTGTTTGGTTGGTGGAAAAAAAAAAAAGCGAGGGAAGTGATGGTTCAACTTTCTTTTTATGCCTAATTCAAAACGAATTGAAAATTAGGGTTTGATTTTTCAAATTTTAAGAAAATGTGAGATTTATTGAGGGGGATGAAAAAAATTTAAGATATTTGATGTCGTTTTATCTTAATTGTCTGTTTATTTTAGTCCGGATATTTTGTCACAACGTGTTTAGACAGTGAATCAATTTGAGGGAGATGGAAGACGCCGAAATGGTGGACCAAGATTTGCCGGCCCGAAGTACGGATGCCAATCTTGTTGATGCGAGTGTTCAACAACAAGAACAAGAATCTCAGCAGCCTAGTGAAAATGGGCGGTTGCCACGTCCGGAGCCTGCTGAGGTTAAGCCTGTAACATTGCCTGTTGATGATGAAGCTTTGCCGGATAAGTTTGACAGTGAACTTGCTGCTCTGGCAAATGCCAAATCTGCTGATATTGGTACTGATGAGCTGCCGGAGGGTAAACGCAATGGCGATGAAACCCATGTCAAAAATGAGCAAAAAACTGATATCTCTGTCACTCCCGGTGGAGAAATTTCAACTTCTCAAGGTGAAGATGGGAATGTGAGGAAATCAAAGAATTGGCTGAATGATATTGAGGTATTTTAAGTGCATATCAATTAGAATTAAAAAAAATTATTATTATCAGGTGATTTTTTAAAAAAAATTGTTAACTCATTCAATTTGTAGATGGGAGAGGCTGACGACGCGGGGACACCAGAGGAGAGAGCAGAGTTCATGAAGGAGCTGGAGAGTTTCTATAGGGAAAATGCCCTGGAATTCAAGCCTCCAAAATTTTATGGAGAACCATTAAACTGCCTTAAGTAAGATTTTACTGATAATTATATATATATATATATATATATATATTATCTTTTTGGTGGACTAACTTCTGCTTGCTTTCTGTGGGATGCAGATTATGGAGAGCTGTTATTAGATTGGGTGGCTATGAAGTGGTATGATTATACATTTATGTGTCACTACCTGTTTCAGTATCCTCTGTGATCTTGTAGTTCTAGTTGTATATTAATCAGAGCTATCACTTTTCCTATTAATTAGACATCAATAGATTATATTAATGTTTACTCATGTAAAGTATTGTGTTAATTCTTTTATATGTATATTTAAAGTAACTGATACCATTTAGTGTGCTTTATGCCTGTGCATTTGTCTACAAAGAATTTTCAACTTCAGCAAGAAATTTTCTTTCAATTGGGATTCAAATACAAATTTTTCCAGGATGTTTGTTGCGGATCTTGACTATATATCAACTAGGAGATGGGCAAGGGTACTTGTATCTGTAGTGGGGGTCTCTTATTACTTCCGCATTAATAAGTTTTGTAGTTTAAGATTACTATTCAACAAAGTTGTCCTTGATGACATAGCAATATGATACTAACAAAAATGTTATCTGGATTTTAATAATAATGTAATCATTAACACTGTTTCTTCCAAGCTATGAAGCCCTCATCCAGGAGTACCGGAGGTTTGAAGACACTTGTTTGAGTTTAAATAGTTAACGTCAGAGTTGCAAATTAGAGTCGAAAATTGCGGCTGCTTGCAGCTGAATTCACTTAATTGCTGCAGAGAGTTTTTGTTTCAATATTTGTAACATTATGAATCTTGAGCTATTTTTCACTATCAAGATATGACAGAGCTACTTTTATTCTATGGTTAACTGCAGGTGACTGGATCCAAACTATGGCGTCAAGTAGGCGAATCATTTCACCCGCCAAAGTAAGAAAACATAGATGGTTTTTTCCAACCAATCATGTCACTCTCAATGGCTTTGAAATATAAAGTTTGCTATTTTCCTGTTGCACTTTTTTCTTTAGTTTTTTAGCTGTTTTGAGCTGATCATTTATTCTAGTTTGGTCTTTACATCTTTTTGTGTTTAAATAATGATTACAGATCCCTAGTGATCTGTTTCAAACTGAAAATTCAGTTGAATATTCTAGTTAGTAAATTCCAGTATTCTATTGATTGTAATTGCCGTCTCACTCTCTCAGGACCTGCACGACGGTGTCTTGGACATTCCGCATTTTCTATGAGAAGGTACTGCTTTAAGTTGGGACATCATGTGGTTGGGTACACTCTTCAAGTTATCTGCAATGCTGCGTATTTTTTCTCTTGATATGCCTCTAGAAGTTGCCCAGTGTTTAATGATTACAACAGTGTTTTATTTCTATTCATTTCTCTTCAGGCTTGGAGAGATGTTCGTTGGAAATCACATGCGTTGCCAGCATTTAGTTAGAAGCTTGTTCAATATGATTTTTAATTTTTTGTTCATCGGCATACAGTTAGGAGTTTTGAATTTTAGAATGAACTTTATGTCTGTCTGTGCTCATATTTTACTGGTGGAAACTGGATAAATTGTCCCCATTGCTGTTCTTTGAAAAAAAAAAAGTATATGTACAGGAAAACAAAGTTTTATATTGTTCACATTGTTCTTCAGTCATCAGTCTAACCGTCTTAATTCGTACTTTGTATCACTTGTGTTTGCTGCTCATTGATCTTATGAAGTTTATGCAGGCATTATTGGAATATGAAAAGCATAAGAGGCTAAGTGGTGAGCTTCAACTCCCTGCTTCATCTTTCCCTCAGCCTACGAGTGTTGAAAAGGAGGTAGAATTTGATTTCTTAGATTGCATTGCTTTATGCTTAATTACGGCCCCAAACACGTTAAAAGATTCAACAGCACGTGCAAGGTTCCTTCATGGGTTCATTATAGAAACTATATGCTGAACAAGTGTAGACTTACAAAACCTGGAGGTATAATGGTTAAAGAGAATGCATTGTCTTGGGTTCTGTTTCTGGATAGATGCAAATGGTTTAGGCAGTGATTAAGTTTCACAAAAAATGTTGTAGACAACCATGCATTGTATTTGGCTTTGTGGGAATATATTGATTAGCGTTATGCTAGTTTGTGATTTTCTTCATAGAAATTCTGAAAGCACATCTTTTGGTGCCTTTTTTTTTCCCCCTTTTTCTGGTTTGACCAAGATCTCTCTCACTTCTTATACATCCTGTTCAAGGATAACTTGTGGAAATGCTTTCTAACTGAAATTGTTAGGCACCAGCATATAAATTAATGCTTATTATATTCCTGGTTCTTTTGCAAACCTTCCATGCAAAAATTGCATCTCCTCCCTCCACCCTCTTCTTATTGTCCTGTATTATTTAGGCATCTTTCACTATAGCTTGCTGTCTTGTTCTTTGATCTTTCACTCAAATAAATTTTCTAATTTCCCTGTGCAGGCAAGTGGCTACCAAACTCCAGGATCAGGTAGAGCACGTAGGGATGCTGCAGCTCGTGCTATGCAGGGTTGGCATGCCCAGCGTCTTCTTGCATATGGTGAAGTTGCTGAGCCTATTATTAAGGTCTTTTGGAACTTTAAATCTAATTATTTATTCAAATTAGTTCATGTAAGTTATTTTTATCAAGTAATTAATTCATCACATCAATGCTTACAATTTGTGAATTTTTCTTTGAATAGGACAAGAGCCTAAATTCTACAGCCAGGCGAGAAAAACATCTCAAGAACATTGGTAACCTCCCCTGTCTAAAGAGATAGTTCCTGCTAACATGTTCTTGACCTTAGATTTGTGTTTGCTTGAGTCAGGTTTGCCTAAAAACAAGACATCAATGAACTTGGATTATGCTGAGAAAGCTGCACATACAGAAGCAGATAAACAGTTAAGATTAGTGATCATTTCTTGATAAATTTGTTTGTTCTTTTCTCCCTAAACATTCAATTCAGTTGTTTATTTGTTTGCTTTTTGTTGGTTTTCCATCCATGTCAACATCGGTATGAGTGTTTTGAAGGTTCTGATAGAGTTTTTATTAGATCATTCTGTAAATGCATTTTCATTGCTCATGAACTCAGCTTCAGCATAATGCCTTTCAAAACACTGTATCCTTCTTAACATAAGAGCCGCTGTTTATCAATCTTTTTATGAAACAACTTTCAGTCTTTTAGAAAGGAAAAAGTCAAATGCTCGAAAGTGAACAAAAAAACCAGATTCATGATCAGCAAGTCTGCCATTTAGTTTTTTGTTTCACTTATCAGAGAAAGGCTAAAAAGGCTTTTTATCTTGTAGACTGATCATGGAAATTATTGATGTTGGACCCCCTGCTGACTGGGTGAAGATCAATGTGCGGGAAGCGGTGAGCTTCTTTTTTTTTTTCTCTCATCAATTTTCCCCCTTTAAGGAACTGGTAGATATTTTGCAATTGTCAGTTCTTGTTTTGTAGTTCTAAGTATACAGTTTTTGATTTACAGAAAGATTGCTACGAGGTATATGCTCTGGTGCCTGGGCTTCTGCGTGAGGAGGTAAGCACTAAGCACTTCTCTTGGAAATTGAAACTCTCCTCATTCTCGAGTTTCAAATCTCTTCCCTGCTGCTTATATTATTTGTTGGATGTAAATTAAACTGCCGTTCTTGGTAACCTTCTCATATCAATTAACAATTGACATTATTAGTGGCATTGTATTTGTTATATTCATTTCTAATCCAAAAAGAGAGAACTATAGATTGGCTAATTGTGATATTCTGATCAGTGTTTTGAAATTGGTAAATCTCCCAAACATTCACTCGTCAAATGGTGTTCCCTGGTTTGCATGCGCATTATATGCTTCTACGCTACCGATATTAATTTAAGTACAGTCTGCATTATTCTCATTTTAAGAATCTAGGTTTGCAAGTGGGAACATGCTATGATATTTTAATTTCTTTTATCATGATGTGTGAATACATTTGTTTGTGAAGCTTTAATTAAAGCAGGCTCAGCGTTGCTTTTATTTTCTGATGATAATCTTACATTAAGTTATACCTTTGTACTGTTTTATTTAGTGGAACAGCTGGTTAGCATTTGACTCCTGGCACAATGAATGAATCATTCTGTCGCCACTTTTCAGATGTGTGCAATTCGAAATTTAATCTTATGCTTTTTGTCACTATGGATTTAGATGTATAATGCATTAAGGTGTGCGTACTCCCTGCCTTTTCCTTAATTCTTTGAAATCAGTGAATAAAATACCAAATTAAATCTGTCAACTAAATATTTCTTTATACAATTTGATCGCATGGTATGAAGTCTCTGATGTAATTATTCACGGTAAAAACGTATCTTGTTGGCATACGATGACTACTGCTAGCCTTTTGTGTTTAACTAGCCTCAATGTTTTGTTGAATTCAGGTGCGAGTTCAATCAGATCCTGCCGGACGTTTGGTTATAACAGGTGAACCAGAACAAGTTGACAATCCTTGGGGTATAACACCATTTAAAAAGGTATTTCTTTGATTTTGTACAAGTTGACCCCCGAAATTTGATAAGCACCGTATCAAATAAGCATCTCACAGCCTGGATGCCAAAGGTCATGGGACAGTAATTGAGAAAAAAAAATTCGAAGAGAAAAGAAAAAAGGTTGCATTTTCTTAGGGAAGAATGAATATATTGTATTTGCAATTAGTATATGATCTCACTGCTACAACGTTGTTAGTTTGAGTAGTGAAATTAAATGATTTATGAATCCTGGAAAAACCTAACTGGGGTATGTTTTTCAGGTTGTGAGCTTACCATCAAGAATCGATCCTCTTCAGACATCTGCAGTAGTTAGTCTGCATGGCCGACTTTTTGTACGTGTCCCGTTAGAACAAGGATCAGCTTGAACCCTTTTTTCTCCTTACTTCCCTGACTTAAGCGGCTGAATCAAAATTTTGTGTGGGGACAATTAAGTTTAGGGAGAGACAAAACGCATGGGATGGAAGTTAGGACTGGAACACACACTGTGTAGCCTTGTTGTTGAATTAATTCCTTTTAGCTCTTACTTCCCTTTTTTTTTGTATTTCCATAGTTGAGAATGACCAAAAAGGTTTTTAGTCTGAGGCAACTCTTTTCATTTTTTATTTTATTTATTTTATTTTATTTTATTTTCATACGAGGAATGTGCAATGGTGCGTTGCATGTGATGGTGTATTTGAATGCAAAAGCATTCCCAAATCGAATGTGGTATGCATTAAAAGGGGGAGGATTTGGCGGACAACCAATTTGGAATAGATTGGATGTCACATTTGGAAATTCTGTTGTGTTTAAAATTATTATAAACAAGTCTTAATGCATAATGCCAATTATCCTCTGAAAATTTTATTATTTCATTTCGTCAGGGACGGTTTCTTCTAAATAGTATTTTAAGGAATTTAGACAGTGGACTTTCTAACGAAGGAAGGATGAACTTTTTGTCTCCAACTAACCGTATAAAATGTATAATAAATGAATGATGAAGAAGAGTTCAAACATCAAAGAAATCAATAGTTTGATATATATTTGATGCCATTCATGTTGAGGAGCAAAGACAAATTTAATTGACCCACCCCCAATTCCAAGTATACACGTCAGAACACACGACTACGAGTCTTTCTATCTTAATTTCTGGCACTAATATACAGGCGGCCGCCCACTGTATCTGTATGTATTCTATAAGTTTTAGTTTACTAAATAAAGAAAAAGCAGCACTTGTCTCTTGTTTTTAACTCAAGTCAGCTTTTCAGAAATTTCCTAAACTCCGCACAGTTTCCAATTTCTTTCTGCCTTCCTTGCTTGCTTCAATTCTCACGTTTTTCATCCTCCACATCACATCGCTTATTTAGAATTCATGTCTGCAGGGGGAGGTGCATTGCAGGTATATTCATTAATAATGAGTCCTCAAATGGGCTACGAGTGGCAGCCAGTGAGGGAGCCACGGGCATGGAGAAGGCAAACATGGAGAGGTTTCTGGTTAAGAGCACGTCGGTTTTCGATTTCCATGCTGTGTGTCAGGTGGAAGTTTTCATATGGGCAAGCTGTGAAATTGCTGAAACGAGGAAAAAGTATTACTCGCAACCAATATCATAATCTCAAAAGAAAAAAAATAAAAATGGTGTCAACTGCAGACAGCTCAAGCTAAAGATCATCATCCTCATCAAGTTCTTTCTATTCAGATGCAATTTCTGATTGCTTGGAGTACATCAAAATGACTTCCACTTCTGCAGATGATTGATGCCTCCAGTTCATTAACCAGTATGTTTGTGCAAATCACCATGTTTTAATTTTAACGTTGTAGGCTAGCTAGAAGAAAGCCAACTCAACTGTTATCTGAAAATCATTCATTTCTCTCTATTATTGAAATGAAAATGGTTTCCACCTCTGGTACTATATTTTGAATTTTGTGATGGCAACAATCGAAGCACATATTTGTTGTTACTCAGCAACAGCAGCATGTATGTGGTGCAGAGTTGAAGCTTGGTTTCGTGTTTTATAGGCCTTTTTTTCGGGCCGATGCCTATAAAACAAGCCCATACGTTATAGTACCAAATACTAATTAACGACGTAGTATTGACTGACGAGTAGGCAATTTTTGATCATTTTTAGGTTTTTCTTTTCTTTTTTTCTTCTAAATTCACACCATCTTTTATCTTATCTGATCTTATTATAAACAGTATTGATTTAAATTGTAATAATCCAACGTCTACTTAATACTAAAACTAATATATTCACAATTGCATCATTTACATACTTAATAAATTTCTTAAATACAAATTCATTTTATTCTTTATTATTTACCGCATTATTATTAAGAAAAAATATTTACAAGTTCTTAAACTTAAGATTTAGTCCTGAGTCCTATTTATTTTTTTATCTGAAATTTGAATAAATCTAAAATATAAATGATTTTAAATAATATGTTTATTTTTTATTTATCATGTTTATATATAAATATATAAAAATTATTAATTCTATTCATCATATCTTTATAAATAATTATAATAAATATCATATATTAAAAAATAAACAAATTTAATAAGAGTCCAGACATAATTATTTAGTTTTTCACTGTTGAGCTAAAAAATAAATTTTAAAATATTTGAATAATTGAAATTAAACTATATTTAAACTTTAGACTAAAAAATAAACAAGCACGCAACAGTTTAAAAATTATTCTTTAAGATCTCAATTTACTAAAAATAACTATTATAATCCTATTTATTACTAGTTAATCAAAAAATTTATTTTTTAAGCTACTAACTAAAAATAAATAATATAATATAATGAGAAGTATTATTTTGTAACATTTTAATAATTAAATATTTATTAATATATGATAATTAAAATATAAATTTATGAACAAAATGTATTATAATACAATATATATGATTATACTATAATTTAATAAAATATATTATCTATAAAATAAATAAATATTATATTATTTATGTGCTATAAAAATTTAAAATAATAAAAGTATTATTTTATTAATATAATATATATAGATATATTATATTTTATCAAATTCTAAGATTTCATAATTAGTTTTGATAAATAACTATTATTATATAAGACTATGACTATTATATTATAATAAATTAAAATTTTAATGAATATGTTAAAAATTATTGAAATTATAAATTAAATTTTAAGAAATTATAACTCCTTTATCCTTATTATTATTATTACATACAATTATGAGGTGCATATAATCAAATACTCAAGGATTTTCCATATGTAAGAGAAGACAGTTAACATGCATGGGAGAAATCAATTAACACACACATATATACCATAATCTTAATTAAAAATTAATTAACCAAAAAAGAAAAAGAAAACGGTTAATAATTATGGAAATAGAAGGTAAACTAAAGACGAATGCATCAAAATAGCTACATATTTACTCTTTTTTTTTTTTTAATTTCTTCAGAACAATAAAAGAAGCACAAAAAAACTTGCTTAATTAATTTCTTGTAGAATTAATTAAACGAACAAAATTCACTTCAAATTCTAAACTTACCTTCTTCAGCAAACAAGCAACATCGATCGATGATATGATCATAGTGTCAGGTAAATTTTCTTTTTAAAAAAAATAAATGAAACGTACAAATATTTAATTTCATGCATCAATCTAAAATGTTTATATATATTGATCAAGCATGATCAGCACATGTTCCTCAATTGACTATATGTAATGTAATGTACTTCCTTCTTTGTTTTCATTTGTACACATACATCCATCACTTTCATGTTCTCTCTCTCTCTCTCTCTCTCTATATATATATATATAGATCCATATATATTAATTCCTGTAAAATAATCTCGACAGAATCAGAAAAATTATCAATAAAACAAAATCTCACAACAAATCAAGAAAGGGACATGACAAAACTTATCTGATCACTTCATATATAGTATACAAAGTTAAAACAAAAGGAAAATATATAACTATGATTCAATTAAGGAAATTAATTAATATCATTTTCCAACAAGAATTTATCATTAATTGAATATTTAGAAGAAAAAAAGGCTTTTTCTCACTCTCAATATCTCTTTGGTGGAGTTATTAGCTAGCTAGCTAGATTAAGAAGGGAAAGTAGCTAGCCACCTACCCACGTAAGTAATATAGAATATAGTAAGTATTAGATATATGGTTTTTTTTTTCTTTTTTATAAACTATCACACAATTTGATTCAACTAGCATAATAACGTTGATCACTATGTAAGAATACAAAAGGAAAACAGATAATTAATTAATAAAATAAATAATATCAAATATATATATATATATATACACACACATACACACAATTAGATAATTCGTATATATATCTAATAAAAACAACTCAAAGATACACCATTAAAAAAAGGAAGAGCATATGCAATTAATAATACTAGATTTGCAGGAGCAAGAAAGCTGATGGTAGTGCATGCAATTTAATAACCTTATAAATAAAGAAATTAACTTTCAGATACAACAGAAGAAGAATATAAAGCATGCATATATAAACTCCTCTTGGGTTATGGGATTTGCAAGATAATAAAGTACTACAAATCATGATTCTTTGCAATTACAAGGAGTTTAATTAGGAGTACTTTTGTGTGTGTGTGTGTGTGTGTGTGTGTGTGTGTATAATCTAGTATTCCTATATATAATTAAACAACACACACACACATATATATATATATACATCTATACATATATAAGAGAACAAAGGGTTCATTCTAAGTTCCAATAACAATTTAATTTAATATATTATTCTGTCTTTAATTCCTCAACTAAGTTTCAAAACCCACAAAGTTACAACAATTCTTTAATTTACCTATAATTATTATTTCTATGGGAAGTACTACTGGGCAGTCTAATTCACTTTGTTTTTTCAATATATATATATATATGTGTGTGTGTGTGTGTGTGTGTGTGTGTGGAATGGAAATCATTTGGAGCTTGAGTTTCCATATATACTCAGACTCTTTGAGAGAAATGTTCATCATCATATATATATATATATATATATATATATATATATATATATAAATCATGACTTGCAGAAGCAATTTGAGACTAGACACGATTTCAAATGCAGAACGATTATTTATTAAAATCTTTACAATAATTAAATTGTAAATTGATTATGCTTTCGTAACTGACAACTTTCTATCACAAAGTTTCTATTACATGCTGTAACGCTTAATTGCTTGCTGATCAGACACAAGACAAGACAAGACAAAGACTTCAGAAACCAACTAGGGTTTCTTCCTTTTTTCTCTTGAAACCAATGGAAGCAGGCTTTTAAGAATTTTCTTAATCTATTAATTGAATGATGAGCTGCAACTTTGAACCACAAAGATTGATTGAGAAGACATTTATAGCTAGCTAGCCTAATTAAAATGCAAAACAAGATAATATTACATTAACATCTATATTATTACTCGTATATATATACACCTCTTGTTTGCAGTTTTCAGTGTGATATATATATTTAGGAGACTACAAGGAAATGAAAAAAAAAACACACATATATCAAAGACTCGAACACATAGGATGATCAATTAATTATTGAATCTAACTATATATATAAAAAGCATCTATATGATCATGTGCTGCACAGAAGATACACATATTCAATCAGAATATAATAAATATATATATATAATTAATTAATGTGCATGCACCAATGTTTCAGAACTTCAGTTTCCACAATGAAACCAGAAATTATTAAACTAGGCTATTACATATGTGTATATATGTATATATTTATATAAGGGGAAAATAAATTAAAAGAGAAAGAAATTAATGGAAAATATTAACGGAAGAACCAAAATATTTTTATACATGATGAAGTTAAAAGTAAACTTACTGATAACATTGAGAAGAAGTCTGTAAATTAATCCTTCAATGTCCATCGATTCACCATGAATTTCTCAACTTCAAAGATTAATTTCTTCTTCACTCAGCGAAGAGATGATCATGGGAAAACACCAGTTTCTTGATTATATATATATATACCACAACCATTTTATCATACAAAACTCAACAGCAGCAGCAGCAGCTTAATTTTTCTTCCCACCATGATCACCTCCTTCCTTCTTCATCTATTATTTTCAGAGATTTCAGAAATCAAAGCTAAGAAAATTCCATTTTTAAATTTCATGTAGTTGCTGCAAAATTAAACATCTCCTAAAATGGCGGCCGCGGCCCGGCATTTCCACTCCATCCAAACAAATCACCCGAAAATGGATAATTCCCCACATTTCCGCCTCCCATGTTAAAGAAAGAACCACCGCCACTACCACTGCCTCCACCTTCACCAAGCTGCCCACCACCGGTCACACCAGAAGACTGCGATGCCGTGGGCTGAACTTGCACGGCTCCTTCTTCCCCATCCAACGGCAACCTTTCAAACACTGCATTTGCAAACGATGCGGCCATCAAAATTACAGGACCAGACGCTACTAATGGGCCCACTACACTCCCTCCGACAACTTGTCCTTGTCCACCGGACAAAAATATCGACAATCCACCGGCCCCAGGCGGTGCCGGCGGAGGAAGAACAGTCCCAGAAAGCGAAAGAATCTCAAACCTACCGTGCAAAGTCACTACGCTTCCCGCAGGAGAAGCTGGTTGCCGCAGTGTAACGTTAGCGACGGTGCCACTCCCGCTGAGAACACACACGCCTCTTCCTCTCTTTCTAGCATAAGTGGACATGCTCTCAACGATGTCAGAACCGGCAGAGACTTCAAGGACGTGAGATCGGAGAGCATTGGGGCTGTCGCGGGTGACTATAATCGGGGGCTTGGGTTTGTTTTTGGAACCGGGAGGACGACCGCGTGGGCGACGGTTGCAGTGAGCGGTGGTGGCGTCGGGTTTGGGTCCGTTTTCGTCTGAATCCTTTGAGTCAGAGGAAAGCTGAGTTGAATTGTGCTGTACTTGTGGCGGAAAACTTGATTGTCTTTGGAGTTGCAGTTGATGATCGGGTCTGAGAAGCTGATGAAAATAGCGAGAACCTTGTCCAGCAGCTGGTTCAAATCCTGCCATCGCCGCCACATCTATCTTCTCCCACCACTTATTTGCCAGCCTAGCTAGCTTCTCTCTGAATCTTTTACTCTAATTAAACTTGGGTTAAGTGATCTAATTTAATTTTCTCAAGCTCCTCCTCTTCCTTCGCGATTTTGGAAGGGAGAACTCTGGGACCGGAATAATAAATAATATATAATGTAATATGTGAGATGATGATGATGATGATGATAATGATAATGATCAGTTACAAATTCTTTCCTGAAGTTCAAGTTGAGTGGAATTTTGTGCTCAGCTTTCAATATCAATCAATCAGAACTAAGGTAACAGTAGTAAAAAACTGCAGTTACAATATATAGGTATTGATAAACTCACAAAGCAGCAGGAAAAAAAGTAGTAATTCAACAGCTGCAGCATCAAACCGTCGTTATCTAAAGCAATTTTCATGTGTATACCAGTTTCTGATGACGATAATCAACGCAGCTAGCAGATCAGCAAAGCAAAGAATCACCAAGGAAGAAGAGAAACTTTACTTAATTATCAGCGAAATTTTCCAGCAAATCAGTTGCCAAACTTGAGCTCTAACTGAAGGTGAGTAAAAAGACAAAATTAATTAAGAGAGACAATTTTGTATATATATTTATATATCCACACGCTTGAGTTTGTGAATTTAGATCTTAATTTGAAGGAACAAAACATAAATTAAAAAAGAGAGAGAGAGAGAGAGAGAGAGAAAACAATAATTAACTAATATTACCATGAATTGAGGGAGAGTAAAAAAGCGTGCGGTAAAAGCAGAATCCAAGCATATATTGTTACTGAAGACAAAAGCTTAAGTAATAAGTTAACTTGTCAATGTATTAATATATATCTAAAAAGATAAAAAATGAGCATCATCGATGGATCAATCTCCACGCTCAATGGCGGCGCGTGTCTTCTTGTATACTATTTATCTGTTCAATATTAATTCGTAAACTAATTTGGACTATGTCGTTGTATATATATGTGTGTGTGTGATCTTTAGAATCATCTAGAGATAAAACACAAGAATGAAAACAGTGTTTCAACAGTATTGGCTTTTGTTTTTCAGGAATATATATTATACATAGGGAGAGTAAAGAAAAAGAAGAACTTAGACATCCCATGTACGAATTAGCTAGCTAGGGCAAAGCATATGTTCTTTTTTTAATTCAAAAGTTAATTAAAAAAATATTACTTTTTGATTAGTTAGGTTAAGCTTGCTTATATTATAGGTGTTGGGAAATAATTAGATACACGTATGTGTATACGTCCTTCATAATTCATATAGGCCCGCCCATTCTTCACTAAAACCCTTGCCTATTGATTGATTAATTCCTAACCCTATAACTCGAACTTTCAACTTTTGAGTTAAGAGAAAATGCACCTTTAAATTGACATGACATATGACATAATATACAATATTAAAATATGTATATATATATATATATAATCACAAATTACTATATATACAAATGAATCTTTGATTGGGTCACGGTGCTTTAATTTGCGGACCAATAATTTTTACATGGTAAAACTATTGAGAGTTGAGAGGTGAGACAATATATCATCGATTGTGGATTGCGAAAGCAAAAGGACTGCAAATTTATAATAAATTAACCTAAAATAATGGGAATGCAGAATTATCCGATCAAATTAATATTGGTTTACTCATAATGCTAGCTAGATTACTTGCTAGGGCGGGGTGCTACCTGTAAAAAAGAGTGTGAAACCGTGAATCTGGATTGACGTATCCCTCGAAACGGTGGCGTTGCGTCTGACCTCATATGTTTTGTACATGCGTGTTAGAATCGGGACCCACGACACTGAGGGTTCGAGAAATAGCTAATTAGGCTAGGAATGGTGATTGTTATTGAATTGATTCACACGTCCATGAGAAGATGGCAAACCAGAGGTAGCGTGCGGTCAAGAGGTCAGAGCGAAGGTGAGGTGTCAGACCACGTGGAAGATGTCGGGACATCGGTACTTGGGTCAACCTTATCTTAATCCTATTCAACGGTGGATGCTTCAAGAGCTAGTGATCAATACTTTACCTTACGAATAATCTCCCTATTTAATTAAAAGAAGAAACTATAGGGTACAGCCGCATGCACCGGAACCCTATCCAGGCTTAAAAACCAGTCTCTTACTCTTTGGATTGGATTGGATTGGCGGGCATGGCACAAAATGTCATTCACACCCCAGTCATCGTCAATGATGCGGTATCCGACGTGTCATCATCCAATTGAATAATCGAAAACGTAAATATATAAATTTAGAGTAATTTGGGCCCGCAACGAGTGGGGCGGAGTGGAATAATATTATCACATTCCAGGATCGTGATCTTCATGATGAAGATCATCGTAAGCAAAATTCAAAAGTCTTTTCATCTTCCACTTCCACTTGTTTCAGTGTGTCGGCTTCTAATACCACAATACGAATTTATTTTATTTTCATTATCATTATCATTATCAACAAATTGACTCGTGTCACTGTTCACGAATGTATCGTGTATCTTCGTCGCTCTTTCATCGTATGAAAGACCATTAGAAGATTGCATTGTACCATATTATATCTGTATTTGCCCAACAACTCGATTAAAAGGAGAGTGATCAACTGGCTACGTAGGGTTTGTTTAATATGTGATCATACTGGCTGTCGAGACTTTGAAGAAATTTAAGTGTTATATTTGCTTTCGTGATTAGTTCATGAAGTTGACAATCACAATATTATTATGTATATCCATTTATCAAAATTATTATTAAAGAAAGGGTGGTCACATTACATAACTAACTAGGTGTTCTTTTTCTTTTTTCATGGTTTTGGCTTTTTAATATAGTTCTAAGCCAATCATATTAAACAAACTGTCAGCCGGCTCCTATTTGATTAATTTTATGAATTGTTATTTAAATTTTTCTATATAAAAAAAAAAAAGAGAGAGAGAGATTCGGAAGCACATAGTATATATGACAATTAATTAATTATAATTATTATGAGGTGTATATATACACACACAAACAAACTAGGCCTCGTGGGCAACCATTATCACCTTGACATGAAAAGGGGCCAAATTTTAAGAAAAGAAAACTAATTAAATAAGTAGTGGACGATATCAAGTAATTAGTATTCTTCTTTCTTAATTAGTGCAGCTGATGGTGATGATAATCATAACAACTCAGCTGTTTTATTTTTTAATCTTCCAATCTCTAATTAATTAACCTCAAAGGGTTTAGCATTTAATTTATTAAGTAAACCAATTAAATGAGAGTATTAGGGTCAAGATGTTGGTTTAGTGGCCCTGAAGGTTCAATTTACTGAAAACAAATGCTCAAGTACGTAATATTAGCAGGGGACCAGACGATGATGATGATGATGATGATATATATGAACATTGAAGTTGACAAAGGTCTTTTGATCACCGCTACACTACACTACTCTAGATTACTAATTTAACTTACTAATAACAGAGTAATCAGATCTTCAGGTTTCTACAAAATGATAACATAAATTTTTTCATTTCCATCAAATAAGTCCTAGTTTCATTTTATTACATCATGTGACTGTACATATTAGATCACATATATACATATATGCCAGGATTGTTTGCCCTAACAAAAAAATAATAATAAGTGATTAAGATAATTAAACCCCTAAACTCGAAGTTCTTCAGTTGAAAAAATGAGTATTATAAGGTCAAGTTTTAACTTGTAATAATTATAGTAAAGTCGAACCAAGTGATAGTATAGTTGTTAATCTAATCTATTAAAAATTATGATATCCCCTTTATATATAAATGAAACCTAACATGAGGGGAAGTTTTAGCAGTTTAGACTTTTTCGATGGGGCTGGCCAAAGACAAATTTGATATGAATAGAAAAACTCACATCCTTATATGCAAAAATATGAGAAATCGGAGACTCAAACGTTATTACCCCCCTTAAAGTAATTACAATCAATTAAAAATTTGAAGAAAGGCATAAACAGAGTGGGGAAATTGGATTAAAATAGTGAAGGCGCACTGAGTGACGTCGTTGCTTGTTGGCGAGGGAAACGGCATTGTGTTATTGGTATGGCCTGGCCCCAACCTAAATGCTGTCGTCGTCGTGTTGTTTGGCGAATCTTTTTCGGTCAAAATCAGCAGGACACAGAATAAGAAAAACAAAAAAAATAATAATTCCTTCAGTTCCGATTACGCCCAGCCCACTCCCTTCCGTCTTTCTTAATCTTCATTTTCATCGTCAAATCGTCAAATTCGGGGAACATTTTCCATTTCATTTTTTATTTTGATTTTTTTAATTTAACGGACATCAGACAAAAACTACAATCATTCTGACGTGGGATTTTATCACGTGAGTTCAGATCCAACTGTGCTACCAACCATCGCACACGTGGACAGCCTGACTGAGGTGGATGTCATGTCACCACATATGCTTCTAATCCAGCTGGACAACCAAGTCAGCGGCTCTTCCAAGATTGTAAACCAATAATTGCTGGTGGGAGGGAGAGAACGTTTCCATTTTCCATTCACATTCAGCATGGGGTGGGCCCCGATCGACACGTGAACATGTCTTTCTTTCCGGTACTACTTTGCCCTTCTCTCCCTCTCTAAACGGCCCAAAAAAAAAAAAAAAATTAGAATCCAAAGCTGAAGGCAGGTACTTAATTGATATAATACCATTCTTCCAGCTTTATTTATTTATTTATTCTTTTGGATTCTTTTCTTTCTCTCATGGATTCGACGTTTTTCCTATTTGATGACGTTGCTTTCTTCTCTAAACGGCAAACAACAAATATAATAATGAAAACAATAAAATAATGTAATTTTAGCCTTTCCAAAACAATGAGAGGGCAATTTCACGGGCTTACATTCACTCTCCACTCCACTACCTGCGTAATGCATTTGCATTGAATCTCTTTATTGTGCTATTTAGTCAATCTGCTAACGTCACACAAATAACAGCGAATCCATAATAACAACAACAACAACGCAAGGTATTTCTTTTACTAGTGTACACTGTTGGGCCCACAATAGGTTGAGGCCCAAGTACATGCATACCTAAGGCTCAAACCCAATAGCTGGGACATCCGACCCCAGACATCACAAATGGGTGAGCCAGTTTAAATTTGCAGCCCAGCACTAGTCTAGTGGTTGGAAGTAGAACACAGTGGGATGGACAAATGTACAAAGATGACCAGTTTGTCCCGCCACCTAAAAGAGCAGACTTGGGATGTGCAGATTCACGTATTTATAATTATACATGCTCTCACATGGTTGCCTTAATTCATGCTTTCACTTATCCTTGCTTGCAAATAAAAGGGTAAAAAAAGGAGATCCATGCATGTATATAGGGCAATGTAAGTCATAAGATAACATAATTCACGCCATGGTGGCAAAAGAGGATCAGAGATATGATTAATTCAGGGTTCCATCTTCTACAGGTTCTACAAAATTCCAAGTACCTAAATTGCCAATGTTTCATCTAACATCTAACACCTAATGTGGATTCTCCTCTCAACTCCAACATTCGAAGAACTCGAACCGATACTCCAATTGCTTTCCTGAGGTAAGCTTGATTTGATTTGATTCATTCATAGAAAATGTTTTAACTTGGGGGGCCTTACGCTATAACAGTATTTTACACTAGACTTCCAACATGCATAGCAAGGTTGGCCAACAACAAACTATCAAGCAGTACACAGCATGCTTGCAGCTATAATCACTTAACGTCGCAAAAAACTGAAAACCGGATGCTAACTCAACAAGACTCTTCCGCTCACATTACTGATCCTTCGTTTATTCTAGGCAGTAGGCACAACTATACACTCAACAATGCCCAGGCTACGTTACAACAGCCAACTATGAGACCAATTCATAAGTCATAACAACACCAGTACAGTACACCCCCCTCAAGTTCGTGTTTAGATTTGCATCAATATAAGAAGAAAACTACCCTCTTTTTTGCCACAAAAATTTCAACAACACACTGCAATACATTGTATAATTAAACTAGTTTTTAACAAGCACCAAAAATAAAGAAAAAGGGAACAAATTCAGTAAAATTAGTTACAATTAAGTTTTTGGAAGATAGAATATGCAGTCACAAAGTTCACAAATTTAAGCTCAACACCTGCCACCCCAATTATAGCAATACTTTACAGAGAGCGGAAGAACACATAAAATGTAAATCCAAACAGAATAAGATCTTCTTTCTTATTTGATTCAACACTTATAATCTGAATAAAACATAATTCAGAATCTTCTATTTCGTATAAATAAACTCACAGAAGAAGTACATTATTTAACATTTCCACTCATGTTAAAGGATACATTGGCGAGACACAACTTGTATTTCTAGCACTTAAGGCAAATTCACCACAACCCAACATTATCTAACTTACAAGTTTGAGATGCGCAGGAAATTATTGCTCTGATTTATTGTTAGTTCTATTCTTGTTGCCATATATCAAACCAGTTTCCTGCAAACGAATTGCACCCAATTTCAAAATTACTAATTAATGCTATATAAGCAAATAATGAAAAACATATTTTGCACCAGACAAACATTACCTGGGGATCAGGAATCGGTTTCCGTTTCTCAACGTATCGATTCGGATCCAGAGCTGCAAGAGCTGCTCTTTCCTGCAAGTTTCATACATTTCCATGGTGTGAAAAAATTTGAATTAACAGCTATCTGATAGTAAATGTAAATTAAGAATGAGATTACAAAAAAGAGGGGAAAAAAAAACCTCTTGTTCTCGTTTGAGGTCCTGAGAGGGTTTCACCCAGAGGTAATAAGCTAGGGTTCCGGCAACGACCCATGAAGCGAAATTGGCGCCACCTCTTAGACCGCCCAAGGAATTGCCGACAAATGACCTCAAATTCCCTATTGTTCTTCTCCAACTGCTCGCCATTAGAACTGATTTTGCAGCTTATTATTAGTTCCTCTGCTGTTGAGTTATTATAGGGTTTATCAATTTTATTTTTTTTAACTTTAGGGTTGGTTTATTTATTTTGTTAGTTAATCACGACTTTGATTCGTTCCTCACATGCCCTCTCTTACTTGGAAGGAAGGAAATAGAGATGTTTATCTTTGGCGAAGGAAATCTCAAATCGGTTAGTGTATGGAGAAACGTGGCACTATATCAATGACAGAGAAGAGAAGTAGGACTAGGACTAGGACTAGAACTAGGAGTAGCACATTCAAATACAAACCCTTTTACCACACCAGTCACCGCACTAAACGGCCCCGTTTTAAGTTACTAAGTTAAAACGTCATCTTTATTTTTTGTACCCTTTTTTTATCGCTTATTACATTATCATTTATTTACAAAATCAGCAACTGTTCAACAATATATTATATTTTTTTAATATTACATATATATATATATATATATAATCTATTAGTATTACATTATATATTTATCGAAAGTCTTGATAGAAATCGAGTTTGATACTGCCCAAATTTCTACACTCAAATTAAGTGATATCTAATCTGAAGAGTGAAAGAAGGATTACCCAGAATTATATGAGAAAGTTTTTCTAGATCAAAGAGCTCAATTCCTCTAACCACTCGGACTAACCCTGAATGGTTAACAATATATTATATTTAAAATTGTTAAAAAATAGACTGCCTATAAAAAATAAAATATTTTTTTTTGTTTAATAGTGTTAATATTTATCAATTATTTACACAACAAATTCCAACTCATACATAATAGTTGATTATAGGGATAATGTAATTTATCCCCTTAACTTTTTGAGAAAAGAGAAATATCCTTTGGTTTTTTTTTTTAATCTTACATATTCTTAACTTTCAAAAAAACTTAAGATACCCCTAAGACACTATTCTAAATATAACTTAACTATTTTATCCCATAACTATTAAAAACATATAAAATAATTTAATTATTGTTATTTTTACTATATAATAATCAATAGTATATTACTATAATAATTAATTTAAAAAAA
This sequence comes from Melia azedarach, assembly GCA_028052125.1. Lineage (NCBI taxonomy): Eukaryota > Viridiplantae > Streptophyta > Magnoliopsida > Sapindales > Meliaceae > Melia > Melia azedarach. The sequence continues at coordinate 12,385,912 of CM051407.1, read as the reverse complement.
TTATAATGATATATTGACTGTTAATAATTTTTTTTAAAATTTATTAATATTTTGACAATATTAATTATAAATAATTTTATTATTTATCATTTTATTAAAATAATTTATTTTAAAAATTATATATAATAAATACTGTTAAAATTTATTGTCAATTTTCTACAATTTTTTTAATTGTAAAAAATTTATTGTAAAAGTAAAAGGAATAATTTTTTAACAACTAAAAAAATTTCATATTGTAAAATTTTTTAATAATTTCTTAGTATATTTTATGTTGTAAAATTTTTATAAATGATGTGTTAAAATTTACTTACAATTAATATTATAAAAGTTGACAATTAAAAAAATTTTTAACAATATTAATTATACATACGATTATTTTAATATAAAGACAATTAAATTATTTTATATATTTTTAATAATTTAAAATAAAATAATTAATTTATATATAAAATAATATTTAAAATAATATCTTAGAGGGTATCTCAAAATTTTTTAAAAGTTAAAAGAACATATAAAACTTTTTAAAAAAACTAAAGGTCTCTCTTTTTTTAAAAAAGCGAGGGGATAAATGATATTATCCCTTAATTATATCATCTTAATTTCAAACGTATCCAAATGCTCTCGGGATTTCGAGCGACGACACAAAACTAGTAAAGTTTCTACATGCACGTTGAAGATAGCAAGTAGCAATATAAAGGCAGAGCTTTCTCCATTGTTGAGAGAAAGCCAATCTTTAGGACGTAATTAAGATTTATCAGTTTGTAATGCTTGATGAACAAAAACAAACAGAAGAATCATCATCGATAACTATTAATATAAATAAAGAGCCGGAACACAATCTCACATGAAACAGCCGAAAATAATTTAATTACAAACCATAGAACTAGGACTACTATCCAAATCAATTCAGAGGAAGGTCGTAATCTTGTATACAGAAGAGACGAAAGAAAAAGACAGAGAACCGATCAAAAGACTCCGGTCCCCAGCTACAAACATATAATAACAGCCACTAAACATGTAATAACAATTACTAAAAAGACAAAAGGACAGATAAAAATTTCACAAGTAGGAAACTCAAACACAAGCACAAGCCAGGCAAAGTCCTAATTATTCGAAATTGGGGCCCTTTGTACACACTGGTTGGGTTGCGAGAAGATGCCATTGGATATACTGACAAGGACACAGAACCAGAACAGCTTGTCACATTGTGATTCAAATTCACTAACTTTACAGCTATAGAAGCTAAGAAGTAGTAAATTCCATGTTGGCGCCCAACAGCTTTCACTTTTTTTTGGCTTTCTTCCTTGCCTAATTTATGTCTATCCTTCGCTTAATTTTTATTTCTAATTTGATTGAATTGGTGGCTCCACCTCACCATCTATGATGCAGCTTTGCATATCTCTTTGCTGGACCTGTTGTATTTCATGTGACTATTGACAAGCTGACCAGCTGCTATGGCAGACATCAGGGAGAGTTCTCCTGCCAGAACGGAACCAGCTACGATTCTTGCCAAGAGCCTTGAGTTTGATCCTGGTGACTCTTTGCTTGCACCCTTCACACCTAACAAATTTAGGCACGCAGACTGAGATGCCAGTTGAGTTCCGCCTCCAACTGTACCCACCTGATAATAGTAACAGAAATTGTATTGACCAGAAATTAAATAGATAAACAAATATATTATCTGTAAACATAATATGCAATTACCTCTATGGATGGCATAGTAACAGAGATATGCAGATCCTTCCCATCATTGACAGCTTCCATCATAGTAATGCAGTGAGAACTCTCAACATTTTGTGCTGGATCCTGGCCGGTGGCAATGAAGATTGCAGAGACAATGTTGGCAGCGTGGGCATTGAATCCACCAAGGGAACCAGCAACGGCAGAGCCGGTGAGGTTCTTGAGCATGTTGAGTTCAACCAGAGTAGACACATTGGTTTTCAATACCTTCTTTACCACCTCTTCTTTGATTGTTACCTCACATACTACTGATTTGCCACGCCCTTCTATCCAATTCACAGCGGCAGGTTTCTTGTCCGAACAAAAGTTTCCTGGCAAATAAAATTGATGCGCAAACCTTGTGAAATGAAATAAATATTGCAATAATAATGATGTTTAAGCATAATATAGCTTTTATGCAAAGAATAATTAATGATCCCAGAAGAAGGAATTGAAAGAGTAAGGGAAAATGAAGAGAGAGAAGGAAAAAGAAAACAAACAGTTAGATTACAAAGAGTGCATAGAGATGTATCCAGATAAAAATCAATTCAGAAATGGTAATATTATTATTATTTACATATCTGCAGCTATGATAACATTTTTGAAATAAAAATAAGATCACATCTCATTTGAAAAATTACGTGTATATATGTCCGTGTGAAGATGATCACGCAAGCTAAGCTCTGAGGTTATAAATGACAGTAATGTTGAAAAAATAATTAGCCCAAATTTAGAAAACAACCTAATACTAAAAATTCCACACATTATAAGCAGGAGAAGATAGTAATTATGACAACATCAGGAAGACATGACTATATAAATTGAGATCATAACTAAGGGAATCAAATTAAACTAATAGCCATGTCTTCCAAAAAATATGAGATAATCAATGACCTATGCTTGCAGATGTTTAAGAGACAAACTATGAGATGATACCAGCAAACATTCTATGACAAGAAAGGGGTAAGTAAAGGACAAAGCCAAATTTCGTTAGCTATTCAACTAGAGCAGAGCTGCAAGCTTAAAGTAGATGACAAGACACTTACCAGATATTCCAATAACTTCCATGTCAGGGAAATCAATTTGAAGGAATTCCAGGACATTCTGAACTCCTTTGGAAACCATGTTCATTCCCATTGCATCACCTGTGCTACAGCTAAATCTGATAAAAAGATTCTTCCCGGCAATAGAGCACCGAATGTGTTGCAGCCTCGCAAATCTACTCGACCTGCAACCAACAGGTGTCAGTGTCACTATGGTGAAAACCTGCTTGTTCAGATCTAAAGGAACCCAAAACATGTAATCAATCGGCTCAACAGGATTTAAATTTTCCTTTAAAAACTAACCAAAAATTGAAATTATGTTTTCCAAAAATAGTTTTATTTTTCTTTTCATATTAAAAGTGACAAAAACTGCAAAGCAACTAATTCGGAAAGCCATGAAAACCCTCCACCTAAAACCAGAGATAATCACATCAAAAAGTTTCACAATCAATAAAAACAAACTAAAAGACAAACACTAAACACAAGTAACGAAAGCAGACCTGTTAAAGACAACGGACAAAGTTTCGAAATTATCTGAATCCTCCAAGAAGAACTTCAATTCAGAAGCTCTCTTAGCAGTTGCAAACCTCACAACGGGCGCTCTCGTCATCCCATCTTTCAGCAACATACTGGTGGCGCCGCCAGACGCGTAGATCGCCTTACAGCCTCTATTAGCACTGGCAACCAAACACCCTTCAGTCGTCGCCATCGGCACAGAATATTCAAAACCATCAAGCAATAACGGCCCCGCAATTCCAACCGGAATCTGCACATATCCCACTGGCATTTCGCAGCACTGACCTAAAATCGACTCGTAATCAAATCCATCAAGCGGCAATCCTTGCAACGATCTACCGGTCATTCTCTGCAGCGCCTCGCGGCGAATCAGAGCCGCTCGTTTACAGTCACCTAGCTTTGATTCGAGCGAATAGGACGGAATTTTACCGTCCACGACGGATTTAATAACTTCCTCATCTTCGACGGAGGACAAAGTCGTAATTACGGGTTCAGGATTGACTAACTTGGCGATCGGAGCGGGAGGACAAGGTATGATTTGTTCATCCTCATCGTCTTCGACGATATCCCAAGCCTCATTAGAGGCGCGTGAAATGAACGACTGGACGAAGTCAATACCGAAGAATCCAAGGAGGTAAATGAAAGAAGCGATGAGCGACACAATGGCGGCAATTTCGGAGAGAGTGACCACGTGGAGGGGAGTGGAGCTACGGATCTTGTCACGCCATCGGTGCAGCAAGTAGTACGCAACGGAAAAGAAGAGCGTGAAGAAAATGGCGTTAGTTAGGTAAAGCGGAAGCGGCAACGCGTCGGACGCCTTCAGCGTCGGCGATGGAGGTCTTTTCTCCTGCTCTTTGACGTTCTTTTGATGACGTGTCGTCACTCCTTCAGCACGTGGTGGTTTCGGAGGCCGCCGGCGCACGTCCATCCTCCGAAAGTCCGGCGGTAACAGAAATATTAGAATTTTCAGGGACCCAAAAAAAGAGAAATGTAAACTGTACTCTTTTGTTTGGAGGGATGAGCCAACAACCTCGACACTGAACGGGATTTTATAGGCGGAGAGCGCGGGTGTTGTGGCCACACGTGTGTTCGCACGCTTTTAGTTAGACAGCGTTTGGTTTGGTTTATTATGAAAACGTGATACGTTTCTTAAATGGTCCCGTTTTTTGTTTGGGTCGCCTAAATCTATTAAATAAAAAAGAGCAATTAATTAGGTAAGGGGAGAGAAATAAATAAACAACGAATTATATATTTCTAATATATTTCAAACTGAATTAAATTATATTTTTTTATAAAAATCATTCGCACTAATTTTTTAATAAATTTTTAGTAATCATGAGATACAAAGAAATTAGTTACAAAAATTCTAGCACGTGCTTCTTTCTTTGACTGAAATCAATAAGCAACGAACGTTATTACATGGGGTGAGAAAGAATCGCGTAATTTTGCATAAGAAAAAAAGCAGAGGAACTAGACAAATATGTTATAAAAATTATTTCTTATTTTATTATATATATATATATATATAAGTTGGTAACTTTTCGTAGAAATGGAAACAACAAAGATCCATAATGTAATTCTAATATGTATGTATATGCGTGTCCTTGTCATCAGCAGAAGCTAATAATTGATGCTAAAACAGGCGTTGAATGATAATTTTTGCTGAGCATTCTTCGACGTAATTAAAATAAATTAAAACATTGTGACTGTTGACTGTTGATCGATGATTGAGTATTGATGTTATTTTCGTATAAAAAAACTAAAAATTTCAAGAATTATGCAACGATGGTATAGCGACAAGATCCGAATTTTTTAACAATTAAAATTGAATTGGTGAGTAAATTGAAGTTGGGCTTTTAGGATGTTCCAAAGTGGCTGCGGTGCATTTTTCTTCTTGTGGGGCAACATGTTTTTTTAACTTTGCCCGCACTACCAGTGTTTTCTCTTTTATATAATTAGATTGTTAAGTGAATTTAGCCGTATGAACACCTTTTTTCTTTATTATTCCTCTCTAGGTTACAGGTAATCATAACAAGCCCTTGCTTTTTATTGCCATCTTCGTCCAAATTATTGGTGCCTCAATGATTCCGCATGCGAGTTTTTCTCCACAAAATTTGGGTATTTTTATTAATTTTTCCCTTTTTTTTCTCGTTGTTAATTTCGATCTTAAGTATGAATTAAATTACACTTGCATGTTAAATTATCGCGTTGTTAAATCATCTAAAAATTGATATAATTTTATTATTATTACAGTCAAGATGCACTTAATCCATCTAATATTTTTTTCTCTTTTTTATATTTCATCTTAAACTTGTCTATTATTACATCATTCATTATCAATATAATTCAAGTAACGTCTCAATTAAGATACACTCAATAAACATAATGTGTTGCCGAAAAATCAAATTAAGCATGCCATATCACATTAGTCTAGCCTATAAAACATAGGTCCAAGACTGACTTAACATAACCTATAAATCTATTAAATTCCTCTTATTCTGATATGCTATCATTTATAACGGGCCCGTGTGTATTTGACACCTCTAATCAAAATTATAAAACGTATTCTCTAATTTTTAATGTAATTTTTCGATAAGTATGGTATATTATTAATTTTTTAATTTTTTAGTATTTAAATTTGAATTTAGATACGAATTAAAATACACTGATACATTATTTATCATATTACCACATCTTTCAAACATCAATATAATTTAATTGTTGTCTTGGTTAGGATAAAATAAATTCATAATATGATGTTTCATTGAAATACCATGACTACGTAGTGACTAAAATATAATTAACTTTAACTTTTTTACAATGGGTATTTTTTATTTATAGTTTTTAAAATATTTTCATTATTTATTTGTGTTTTCAAGTGCATTATACTTTCATCCTAAAACATGAGCTGCTATTCTTCACTTCAACTCATCGTGTTATGTTATATAAGCTTTAGGTTTTTAGACAACTATTATAAGATTATAAATTATAGTCTTTAATTTTTAATGTATTATTCTAGTAAAAATAATACATTAAAATTTTGAATTTGGCAATGAATTAAACTATATATATATATATATTTGAAGCTAAGTATGATATACATTACTTATTATGTTACTCCCTAATTAAAATATTAATATAATTTACTAATTTATTATGTTAGTTTTTAGTTAAAACGCACAAATTTAATAATCATAATATTTTACTAAAAGATGAGAAGTATAAATCATGCGGGAAAATGTCCGATTCTCCCCTATTGTTTGATTTAATATCTCGATATCTCCCTGTTATTTTTATAATATCTTGAATCCCCCCTCTATTAGTTGATAGAGTTAAAAATAATTCCATTTCTATTAATATTTATTATCAATTAGGAGTTGAAAATACTTTTTTAATTATTATTATATAAGAGTATAACTGTTATTTTTTAATAAATTAAATTTTTTGTGGATAATTTTAATAATATTAAGACTATGTAAGTTAATAGACAAAATTTAGAGATCCATATGTTATTATTTTTAACTCGGTCAACTAACAGATAAAAGAATCGGGGTATTAGGTCAAACAATAAGAAAAAATCGGGTATTCTCCCTAAATCATGCCATATGATTTTATTATTATATTTTAATGAGAATAATACTTACTCTATTAAATGTTTATGAATTTATGAATTTTTTATCTTATTTAGTTTTAATATTAGGTTACGTATGTGATTATTTTATTATTACATCAATTAATTACTAAGTTAGTCGAATTTTTTATCTTATTTAGTTTTAAAATTAATTCAAGTTGTACATTCCATTCTAGTATCTAATTTTTTACCTTTTTGTCGAAGTTTAATTTATAGTAGCTAAAATAAATTTTTTGCATTATTATGCCATTTACATTAATTTAGTACAAAATAAACCAGATTCTATACCGAATTTAGCCCATATTTTTATGATAAATACAGTGGGGAAAAAGATAAGAATGAATGAATGTTAATTTTTTTAATTTTGCATAAATGGTATATATGTATGTTATATAAGATATTTAATATTTAATTAATTCATGAACCTGAAAAGACAATAAAGTAATTAGAAAAAAAGTTACCATAAAATAAGAATTAATAATAAGAAAATCCGCAAATATGGAGATGCCAAACAAAATTGCGCATAAGTTGCAATTTAACTGAGATTCTGCGCTAAGGATAATATATGTATGTAATTAATTCATGGACTAAAAATAAAAAGACCATATCACAATTTTTTTTTAAAAAAAAGGTAAATATAATAATCCTGGAAAAATTAGAGGACATAAATTCAGTGTTAAGTTTGAATTATAGGAAATTTTAGGGGGGGAAAAGGATATTTATTAAATTAATTTATTAAAAAAATAGTAGATATAAGGAATTTGGAAATTAAAAAGGTATCATATATAAAAGGAGGAGTTAATAAGGTTGATTTGCAGTTGCTGTAAAAGGATTAGAAAAGAGATAATTAATTAATTAATTAATTCAATTAATAATTAGGTCAGTAGCCTACATATATTTAATTTTGTAGAAATTAATTAAAGAAAAAACCTCAGTGTACTTTCCCGGCGGCTAATTTGTTTTGTTTTGTTTTGTTTTGTTTCATGTGGTGGTGTCGTTGAATTAATTCGTTTTCTGGAAAATGACAATCCTTAAATTACATTTACACACATCACTCATTTTGACTATATCTTTTTATTATTAGACTTTATTCACATTTCCTTTGAATATAATATATACATAGTCAAAATAAACAAGCATACAATTAAATAAAATAAAATTAATGACATCCATCAACAATAATGCATGCACTTCTCAGCCCAATGTTTGGAAAAAGAAGAAAGGAAACCACTGAGAAGCAAACTTAATGTGTATATGCAGTGGAAGAACTGGTCTTGTCGGCCGACGATTTAATTTAGTTTAATTGGTTAATTTCAATGTATGTATACATGCCAAGCAATCAGAATCATATCTTTAATGATTCAATTTTGCTTATTCCACGAATTCAAACAAATTAACAAAACTCTTTAGTTAAATATCATTCGTTCATGATCATTGCCTCACTCCAATAGCAACCTATGTTCAAACTTCCTACTTCCCCATTTTTCTTCGACGACTGTTACTGGTCAACCAACCAACGTGTTTCTAATTTACACCATTCCTTAATTTCTTCTATTTTGTTTCAAATTATTGTGTTTTTTTTCTTCGATTTTAAGAGTGCAAGAATTACAAATATTTGATATCTATTAATTTTTTCTCAATAAATTAAAGTTACAGTAATTAAATTTAAATTTATTATTTTATATATATGTAAAGGAAAAAAGTTCACGTACCTTTTCTGAAATTTATAAAAATTTTAATTTGATAGAAAATTTACGAAAAGAGATACAGACATCTCCTCTAAATAATAAACATACTAAAATATCTCAAATTTATTTTAAAATTATAAAATAAAATTACTTGGTTAATCACTATACCTCAATACTCTAATACTAAAATAAATTTTAATAATATATTTTTTAATTCATAATTATAACTCTTTTGAAAATACATATATAATAAAATTTATAATAATTATAATTATTTTGCTACTATAAAAAATTTATAATTCAAAAATAATTTTACAATCATTAAAATTTTATATTATAACTTGAATTTAAATTTATTATTACCATTAAATTACAAATTTTGAAAACAATTATCATTATTTAGATTTTTTTCAATAAAATAATTTATATTACTTAAGAAATAATTTTTTTAAATTATTAATTTTAGAACAAATTTATTTTATAACTATTTAAATTTATTTTTTTAATAATTATTTAAAAATAATTTTATTATTATTTCATAATAATTTTCAACTCAAGTTATTATATAGATTCTTTTTATTGTAAGTTTTATAATAAAAAATTAATTTTAATTATTATAGAAATGATTAAATATGTATTCTTAAGAGAATTATTTATTAAAGATTGAAAAATATATATTTAAAATATATTTGGTATAATGGTTAATTTTTTTTATTAAGATTTAGTATTTTTATTTTGTAATTTAAAAAAAAATAGATTTAGGGTATTTTGATAAGTTTACTGTTTATAAAGGAGGTTTGTATTATTTTTTACAAATTTTATTTGAAATTAAAATTTTCATAAATATCAGGGGGTATGTGAACTTTTTACATATATATATATATATATATATATATAAGACATGTTTAATTACCTTTTTTTATACAAAATTTTATATTAAATACAAGCGGTTAGGTTTAGGTACATTCAACAGCTGAGATTGCATCTGACCATGTATTTAATATATAATTAATACATCCATAATTAATGCACTGTCAGATACAATCTTAACAGTTGGATATATCTAAATCTAATGGCTTATATTTTAATATAAGATTTTATGTAAAAAAAAAAATCATTAATTTCACACTTTTATATATATATATATATATATATATATATATATATATATATATATAAAGTGAATGAATACCTCCAACATAAAATATTTTGCTGAACGGAGGCCGCGTGATTTGCATGGATTATCGTAATTGTGGATGACAGTGACTACGGTCTCTCAGCCAGGCTCTTTATTTATTTAAGTATACAAGTGTGAACCGAAATCCATCTGATCAGCTATCACTATCAAATCAGCCCCACGATAGCTGACCACAAAAGCCTAAACGCTTAGGTATTCCTCTCCTCCACGTGAAAATGAGCCGTATATATATATATGGGCTTCAACAGCAGGCCCATCTTTTCGAAGCCCATTAGATTGAAAGTTCTATGATGACTATGATATAACAAATAACGACGTCTGTTTGTTTGATAACTGTTACTGTAAGTAATTAAATTCATGGAAAAGTAACATGTAAATTCAATCGGAATGTTACACATGGAACACAAAAATGCCCATTTTTTAAAATTAAATTATCGCCGCCTTTTTCTGAGTCCCAAATGTGTGAAACAAGGAATTAAAATTAAGAATAATTACCTGAAATAAAAATGAAACGCTTGTATATAATTGCAAGACGAGGAATCCCAACCGGATTGCGCAAGGAAAAATTATTTAAAAACAGACCTTTTATTTATTTTTTTCAAGGGTTTTGTACTGCATTCGCTCGTTGCTCGGCAAAAGGCACACTAAACGTGCTCAGAGCATGTCTGGTGGCTAAAGTTGAGCGAGTTGTAGTCGTGTCCCCTGCCACTGCTGTTACCATGAATCCCAGATATATGGCCAAAGAATCAGTTAATGGATGAGACTACTCGGTCTGAGACTGATAAGGAATATTACTAAGGTAACCAGTTTTTAAACTGTAATTAATTAGTCCAGAAGATGTCCTGTTTATCATAGTACGCACTGAATGCAGCAGATTTCTCTGTTTTTCCCAGAGCTGGTATCATCTTCCCAAGACAGAAGCAGAAAGGGAAGTTCTACCGTTTGCGAAAACAACTGGGCTTGATGTTTTAACTCTATCTCCTACGCAAGTTTTGTGGCCTCTTCCGAGTTCCATACTCGATGCAAGCTATTAAAAGGTATCGAATCATAACATTTTGCACACTCTGATTCACATTAATTTCTGTTTTCTGACGCAAAACGTTCGTGCTTCATCTATACAGAGGGTTACGAGTCATTGCCAAATAGACTCCGGAGAGTAGTTGATGCGCGTGATGTAGCTGAAGCATTGCCGTTAGCATACGAAAAGCCTCAGGCAAAAGGGTATATATATATATGTCACATATGATCAAAGAACAAGGCATTGCTGATAAACTGAAGCCCATATATCCTAATTACAACTATCCGAAATGTTAAGCTTCAAGTTTCTGAATATCTACTTAATCATTTCTAGTCATATAATTGCTTGTGTGTTGGCAGCTTCACCGAAATAGAGGAACAGGAAGAAATGCTGAGTTCAGAGAAGTTGCACAAATTGGGTTGGAGTTGCAGGCCATTGGAGGAAACTCTGATTGATTTCCCTTGAGAGCTTCAAGAAAGCTAGAATCTTGAATTAAGAATGTATCAATTTGGCTTGTTTTTCCACTCTCTACATGTTTAACCATAACATGCATTTGCCTAGTAAAAAAAATGTTATCCATGTAACACTGATTCTGGGCCATCTCAATGTATCTATCTCATTGATATTGTTCAGATATAATATCTATTACTGAAAACTGGGTTTTGCCTTTCCATAATTTAACTAGGTAGGATAAATTGGACTGAATTTTTGGCATTGTATGCTAATTTTTCTCTAATATTAATGTTCTTACAATAATAACTAACTGATGGTAATTTGATGTTAAAATATTACGATTCCCTATTAACCATAAATAAATAAATTGAAAAATTATCTAGTCATGTATAGAATATATTCTTAAATTTAGTAATGTTTTTTCTTGGTAATTTTCAAGAATTTATTATATTTTTAAAAGTTGTAAAATGTAACTCATAATAATGAAAATTTATATAAAATAAAAATTAAGAAAGAGTTGAAGAATTCTACTATACTAACGCTAATGATATAGGCAACAATGACTATGACTTTCTTTCATTATTTATTATTGATTGCAGTTTTGCCGCCTTTTCGAAAACTCCCACTACCAACAGCTTTACAGAGATTCCCGAGATTGCTGTTGCGGTAAGAAAAATCCGAACAGCATATAGGAGCTTCTAGGAACAGAGCCTTTTCTTTTTCCTAATATCTATTCATTTTTGACATTATAAAGTCTGGACTTTTAGCCCTGCATGAAAATGAAAATTGGTTTTTGATTTGACCTATATCTAAATGAAACTCCTTTTGAACACCAACACAAAACTCACATTAGCCTAGAAAGTGAGGGACTATTTTGATTATTAAATGATATATATATATATATATAACCCACTTTGACAAGTAGAATTGGGTCTGTCTATGATATTCACTGATTTGGGTGAAGTTAGAAAATGGCGTCAGAGAGAGGAAGAGTTTGTGTAACAGGAGCTAGCTGGAGGGTATCCTGCCTCGTGGGTCATCAAGCTTTTGCTCTCCAGAAATTACGTCGTCCATGGAACCGTGAGAGAACTCAGTATATAAAATTCTTTTTTCTCCTTCATTCCTTTGTCCGCTTAACTGTGGTTTTGATTGTCTGTCTCCAATTTGCAGCCATAGCTACTAGCAATTGATTTTAGCGTTTTTTACAATTGTGATTTTCTTGAAATTATTTTGGCATGCAGGCGATGAGAAAAATGCTCATTTGTATGAACTTGAGAAAGCATCTGAGAATTTAAAACTCTTCAAGTCAGACTTACTGGATTACAACTCTCTTTATTCAGCAATTGCTGGATGCGACGGTGTTTTCCATGTTGCCAGTCCTGTTCCATCCACCACTGTACCGAATCCGGAGGCAAGCAACAATGTGCATAAATATTATTAACCTTTTTTAATGATTTGGCTTACACATATAAGTGATGTTTGATCATTTGGAAATGGTGTTTTGTTCTCTCTTAACATTTCTGGAACAATATGCTGCAGGTGGAATTGATTGAGCCGGCTGTAAAGGGTACGCTGAATGTGCTCAAAGCATGTCTTGAGGCAAAAGTTAAGCGAGTTGTTGTTGTTTCATCTGGAGCTGCTGTTGGCCTTAACCCCAGCTGGCCGAAGGGATGCATGATGGATGAGACTTGTTGGTCTGATTAAGAATACTGCAGAACAACCAATGTAACAAATTGGAGATTTCAACTACATCATATCATGACTAATAATATTGCTTTTTGTCAGTAATTAGTGCCAAAAATGTTATGTTTAGCATTCACTGAATACAGATTTCTTTGTTTTTGCCAGAAGTGGTATTGTCTTTCAAAAACTGAAGCAGAAAGTGAGGCTCTGGAGTTTGCAAAAAGAACTGGGCTTGATGTTGTAACCGTTTGTCCTACCCTTGTTTTGGGGCCTCTTCTGCAGTCCAAAATGAACGCGAGTAGCTTAGTTCTCATCAAGCTATTAAGAGGTAATCTAATCAAAGAATTTGTATATTGGATGGTTAATTCAGATTTCCAGTTTGATTACAGAATTATTTGGACAATAAGAAGGTTCATAACTAGTTATCAATAGAGGATTAATTGAATTGAGTTGTTTTCCCCTCTGGAACATGATTTCTTGTAAGACATTTGAGGCTGAAGTCTTCTCATTTGATTTGCATTTCCTGTGATCTGTTCATACAGAGGGATATGAGTCATTGGAGAACAAACTTCGCTTGATAGTTGACGTGCGTGATGTAGCTGAAGCATTGCTTTTGGCATACGAGAAGCCAGAAGCTGAAGGGAGATACATATGCGCGGCACACATGATTAAAGCACACGAACTGGTTGATAAACTGAAGAGTAAATATCCTAGCTACAACTATCCTAAAAGGTAAGCCTCATGATGATATCTACATGATCAGTATCATCCTGTTATAAGTATATACTTAAAGAGTTTTTTCTTGGTAAAATTTGCTTGTGTATTGGTAGCTTCACTGAGGTAGCAGAGGAACAAATGCTGAGTTCGGAGAAATTGCAGAAACTTGGATGGAGTTACGGGCCACTGGATGAAACTCTCATCGATTCTGAGAGCTACAAAAAGGCTGAACTCTTAGATTAAGAAGTAGAAATTTGGGGATGGGGGAGACTCTTATCATAAGATACATTTGCTTAACAGAAAAATGTTTCCAAGGAGTACCTATTTTGGTCAATATGCGTCTAAAAAAGAATAGCGGTCAAATTAACAGGTTTTGCTTATAAAACCTGCAAAGAACTTGCTGTAATGCTCCATAAATGAATTGAAAATGTGTTTTATTTAACGCATTTTCTTATGCAAAATAAAGCAAATAATATTCATCTACCCTCATTTTTCTAGTTGGCACCACTAGCTTTGCCAAAACGCAGACTTTTCTTCTATAGCACCACTCAGCAACTTAAACTCCAATCCAAAAAACTATTATCTTTCACAAAATTTTATTTACGAAGATGGGCATTGATTTGATGTATTTTGATTTTTAAATTCCCATCCCTACTGCGATATTGGAGTTAGTTTGGAAGGATGGTGCGTCTGCTGTAATGTAGTGTCCAAGGTTATTATTGTTTTGAAGTTATAATTATTTTAAAAATGAAATCACTTGTTCTCGAATATTAATAAATAAATTATTTTTTGTTTTCTTTAAAAGAAAGAAAAGAAAAGAAAACACAAGGTTCGTGACTTCGTGTTAATACACGACAGAACAAGCTGTCAGTTTTCATAGTCAATTTGACTATTTATTTCTCTGTGCGTATGTCCTTTTGGGCACCGAAGATACTCTGCCTCTTGAATAAACTGGAGTGCAAAAACTGAGAGCGAAAAAATGATGAGAGAAATAGAAGACAAGGAAAGAGTTTGCGTGACAGGAGCTGGAGGATATGTAGCTTCATGGCTGGTGAAGTATCTGCTTTTGAAATGTTACATGGTCCATGGAACTGTGAGAGATCCATGTAAGTTTCTGCTTTGCTCATCAGACTTTATAGCTTTTTGATCAAACTACTGAGATTCCATAATTTTACTCTAATCTTCAGGTGATGAGAAAAATGCCCATCTGAAGAAATTGGAACATGCTTCAGAGAATCTGCAGCTCTTTAAGACAGACTTGTTTGACATTGAAGGTCTTTGTGCTGCTGTGGCCGGCTGCACTGGAGTTTTCCATGTTGCCTGCCCTGTTCCTGCTGGCAGCGTTCCTAATCCGGAGGAAAGATTGTAGTCATTTTCTCTCTTTTTATCAAGGAATTTTGATTAACTTTGGATTTCATAATACCATGCATATTTGCAGTCAAATCTGTCGTTGAGAATGCTATTCTGGCTTTACTCTTAAAGGTTTATTTTGTGCAGGTACAATTGATTGAACCGGCTGTGGTTGGTACTCGAAAATGTTATGAATTCATGTTTGAAGGCAAAAGTGAGGAGGGTTGTGGTTGTTTCATCTGTTGGTGCTGTTTTTCTGAACCCAAATTGGCCAAAGAATCAAGCCATGGATGAAGAATATTGCTCTGACGAGCAATTCTGCAAGGCAAATAAGGTATCTAATTAACCAACTGCATATGTTTTAATAACTACAAAAGTATTCATATCATGGACTAACTGATCTCTTCGTAAATTCCAGAACTATTATTGCCTGCGAAAACAAGTAGCAGAAAGTGAAGCTTTGGAGTAAGCCAAGAGACGAGAACCCGACATTGTGATAGTCTGCCCATCAATAGTTATCGGGCCAATGCTACAACCAACAATAAATGCCAGTAGCTTACTGATGCTATCAATTATGAAAGGTTCGTTGTTGCATGACATGCTTAGTATGCATTTGGTTTTTTGTAGTTGAAGTTTAGTGTTGATTCTCAGCGTTACATGGATTTCAGAAGGACTTGAATCTGTGGAAAATAGAGATCGTCCCCTGGTAGATGTACGCGATGTGGCTGATGCACTTTTGCTGGTATATGAGAAGCCTGAGGCAAAAGGAAGGTATATATGTAGTTCATTTGAAATCACAATGAAGGAATTGACAGACAAGTTGAAGAGCCTGTATCCCAACTACAATTATTCTAAAAGGTAATTCTAATTCCCGAATGTCAGCTATATATATAAAGAACAAGAAAAAGAGAGAAACTTGGCAGAACTTATTCTTCTTGGTTTCCTAATTGAGTGCATGTCATGGCAGTTTCACCAAGGTGGATGAAGATATAAAGCTGAGTTCAGAGAAACTGCAGAATTTGGGATGGAAATACAGGCCATTAGAACAGAGCATTCACGATTCTGTCAATAACTATGAAGAGTGCGGCGTCCTGCCTATAGCGTAGCCAACCCGGTTTTGACTGTGTTCCCCATGTCATGTTGAAGTCAGTCCCAAACCAATGCGATCAGTTTTCCCATTTAAAGTAGCTTCTGTTGTATATTTGCATAGTAATTTTTAATGTCGAACAAGCAAAAGTTACGAACTAAAAACTGCACGAAATCGTACAGTGATCCAGATTTCTGTGTAATAGAAGGCAGGTTTTCTCTTGGCTTGATCCTTTTCGTGGACGACTCAGCTGCAAATACAAACCGAAAGCCCGTCACAAATTAAGCGTGCTTCGATATAAGAATTTATTGTATGTAACCTGCCTGAAAATAGGGAGAACATGAAAGTGGTCTGCTTATTCAGTATGCATTCTGTCTTACCCTTCTTTTATATTTTTTATAATCTTTTTAAGAATGACGTTACAATTGTTTGAGCTGACTGGTCTTGGTTCTTTTAGCCCATGTGTCATTTATATTTTGGGTTAGTGTGACTACGATACCTAACCCAGGATAAGTTATGGAGCGTACAATGAATAATATATAAAAGACGAAATTTCTATGAAGGAAGGGACGACAGCAAAAGCAGCTTCTGCGCAATGGCAATATGACTTTTTTTATCTATTTATTTATTGGGTAACTGAGCATCTTGAATAAACTGTGCTGCGAAAACTGAGAATCAAGCAGAGAAGAAAGATGGCGCAGAAGGAAAGAGTCTGCGTAACAGGAGCTGGAGGATATGTGGCTTCATGGCTGGTGAAAAATCTGCTTTTGAAAGGTTACATGGTTCATGGAACTGTTAGAGACCCAGGTAAGCTTCTGCTTTCTTCATTTATCAAAACTCCTAGCTTTGTAATCAAACTGCTGGGATTTTAGTTGTTTACTCTAATCTTCAGGCGATGATAAGAATGCCCATTTGAAGAAATTGGAAAATGCTTCGGAGAATTTGCAGCTTTTCAAGACAAATTTGTTGGACTTTGAAGGTGTTTGTGCCGCCATAGCTGGTTGCACTGGGGTTTTCCATGTTGCCTGTCCTGTTACAGCTGGTAGCGTTCCTAATCCTGAGGCACAATATTATTCATTTTCTCCTTTTTCTTTCTAGGGAATTTTGATAAACTTTTGACTTTTAATAATACTCTTGATATTCACCGTAAAATATGTGTTTTTGTGCTTATAGCTTTTATGATTATTGATGGTAGTAATTAGATAGATTGAAGAAGTTCTCCTAATTCTATTCTTGATTTAGTCTAACAAAGTTTAGTTCCTGCAGGCACAACTGATTGAACCAGCTGTGGTTGGTACAAAAAATGTTTTGAATTCATGTTCGAAGGCAAGAGTGAAGAGGGTTGTGGTTGTGTCATCTGCTAGTGCTGTTATGATGAACCCAAATTGGCCAAAGAATCAGGCCATGGATGAAGAATGTTGGTCTGACAAAGAATTCTGCAAGGCGATTAACGTATCTAATTAACAAACTTGCATATGCTTTTATAATTACTAAAGTATTCATTTTATGAACTAACTAATTTCTATGTAAATTCCAGAACTACTATTGTCTGGCCAAAACAATAGCAGAAAGTGAAGCTTTGGAGTATGCTAAGAATAGTGAACTTGATATCGTCACAGTTTGCCCCTCCTTTGTTATCGGACCCATGCTACAACCATCAATAAATGCCACTAGCTCACTGCTCATATCATTTATGAAAGGTTTCATTGCACATTACATGCTTATTTATGGCACGCTTAATATGCATTTTGTTTTTCTTCATTACAGTTCAGTGTTAATTCTAAAAGTTGACATGAATGTCAGAAGGACTTGAGTCAGTGGAAAATAAAGCTCGTCCACTGGTAGATGTTCGTGATGTGGCTGATGCACTTTTGCTGGTATATGAGAAGCCTGAAGCAAAAGGAAGGTATATATGTAGTTCATTTGAAATCAGACCGAAGGAATTCATAGACAAATTGAAGAGCATGTATCCCTACTACAATTATCCGAAAAGGTAATTCTAAATCCTATTTGTCAGCTGGGTATATCAAGAACAAGAAAAGGGGAGAAATTTGGAGCCACTCATCATTCTTGTTTTTGTAATTTAATGCATGTCATGACAGTTTCACTATGGGGGACAAGGAAGTAAAGCTGAGTTCAGAGAAATTGCAGCGTTTGGGATGGAAGTACAGGGCACTAGAAGAGAGCATTCATGATTTTGTCAAGAATTATGAAGATCGTGGCATCCTGCATAAACCATAGCTTTTCCATCTTCCTCCAAGAAAGATCTTGCACTTGGAAATGGATTGTCAGTGTTACTGTCTTCTATAAGTAAAATGTTGAAATAAATCTACGTTGAGGTAATGGCTGAAATTATACAATTTCTCCATGATCTTTATATCAAAACAAGATCAAAGCTGAAACATTCTTGTTGCAATGGAAGCAACTGTCTTGTAAATTGTTCTTTTTCTAGCAACATACACGTTATTCAAGTGGTTCTAAAATTTGTCCGCCTGGAAATGTTTATCTCTTCAACGTTGTTCTAGAAGCAGACAGACATTATATTAAAGTGAGAGTTTTGGACCAGCTCCAATATCCCTATGCAGGTGTCCAGATTCTCTACCAACAACTTGGTGACTCATTGATTTTTGAGATCATATAAAATAATGATAGTGTCAAAAGCTCCAACTAGGTATAAGGTTGTTTGATTGTCAAGGAATAATAACCAGATTTCATTTTCTTGACACCTTCATCTTCTAACAATTATTTAACCATTTTACAAGAGAAAACAAACAGAAAATTTTCAGAATTTGATTATAAATAAAAGCATAGCAAACGATGTCAGCAAGCCTGAAAACTTGTCTCTTTTGTATCATAGGAGTATAATTCTGAGATTGCTCGTGCAAACTAGTAACTGTACGGGAAAAGAGAGCGCCTGACAAATGGGAGATCAACAAAAAGTTTTGTGTAACAGGTCCAGGAGGCTATCTTGCATCCTGGGTTGTGAAATTTCTGCTTTCACAAGGCTATGTGGTTCATGGAACTGTTAGAGACCCCTGTAATTTTCTATTCTTCATCACAAGCTGCTCTTCATTTTCTTGGTCTATTCGCTTCTGAAAATATATTTTTTCCCTTGCATATGTGTTTCTTTCCATTTTGCAGGTGACAAAAAGAATGAACATCTAAAGAAATTGGATAATGCTTCAGAAAATCTGCAACTCTTCAAGGCAGACTTGCTAGATTATGAAAGCCTTTGTGCTCCGATTGAAGGGTGTACAGGCGTTTTCCACGCTGCCTGCCCAGTTCTTTCTCAAGATCGGCAATTAATTTACTTCTCGATTTGTGTTCCTATTTGAGTAAATTTCAGTAACATATTGTAGGTAGAATTAATGCAACCAGTTGTTACCCGCACAAGGAACGTTCTAAATGCTTATCGAAAGGCCAAAGTGAAAAAGGTTGTGGTCATTTCATCTACATGTGCTGTCTTACTAAATCCAAATTGGCCAAAAGGTAAGGCCATGGATGAGAAATGTTGGACTGACTTGGAATTCTGCAAGGCGATTAAGGTGTTCAAACTCACCCAAAATTTGTTTTCCTTTTAACTCATGATTCATTTTGAGGTAACGAACCTATTTTACATGAACATCAGCAATCGTATTTCGTTGCGAAAACAATAGCAGAAGCTGAAGCTCTGGAGTATGCCCAAGGAGGAGAACTAAACATAGTTACAGTTTGTCCATCCATAATTAGTGGGCCAATGCCGCAATCTACCATGAACACCAGTAGTTTATACCTTCTAAAGTTTTTAAGAGGTTTCTATTCTCTCCTCCAAACCACATTTGCTCCTTTCGTTTCTACATTTGGACAACAAAAATGCAATCATAGAGCATATCAAAGTAAGCATCAATAATCTGTTGAAAAATTTGGTCCTCAAATGCCTACAATGAGTAGTAATAATGATTGCAGTTGGGCTAAATTGCCATATGTTTTTTGTATGTTTTTCTATGAATTCCTTAATTATTCCCATCGCTAATCATGTCATTCATGTCAATATTTTATTTGTACTGAATTTGCTTCTATGAAAATCAGATGGATCTGAATCAGCAGCCAATGGAATACGTGCATTTGTGGATGTTCGTGATGCAGCTGAAGCAATCTTGCTGCTATATGAGAACAGAGAGGCTGAAGGGAGATACATATGTTCATCACATGAGATTGGAACACAGGATTTGGTGCAAAAGCATAAGAGTTTTTATCCTAATTCCAATTACCCCAAAAGCTAAAAGAAGTTATATGAAAAGTAGAAATGAACTAAATGTACCAACTATTCATATTCCACACAATTATGAAGACAGTAGAATGGCCAACCGGGGTCCTTTAATCAATAATTCTATATCCCGAGCTGGCAAAGATTTTCTTGCTGTTTTTCAATGAAAATATGAAACTAACAAAATCTATGATATCTTGTTTTCAGTATGTTGATTATCAGGTGTAAATTAATTAACTAGCACTATTTGGTGCAAAAGAAGGCGTAAAGTGCACACGTCTGTACCTGGAAATTTCTAATCTTGTGTATATATTTGCAGTTTGAATGAGGTAGAGACAACGGTGAAGCCGAACGCGGAGAAATCGCAGAAATTAGGATGGAAGTGTAAGACATTGGAGGAGACATTAGTTGATGCTGTGAAGAACTATGAAGAAACTGAAGCCTTGGTAAAAAATTGATCTACTTTTACGCTTTCCTTGGAGCAAAGCAAAGTTCTCAAGTCAAATTTCCTGTCGAATACCATAATTGAAATTTCCTGTTGCCTGCTTGTTTTACACTTACTTTTTCCTCCCGTTGTAGATTTCTTGTCATCAAAATAACAATGGTGCATAGGATTTGTAATTCTGTAAAGAAAATTGTAGGTGTATAGGTTCCTGACTCTAATTATGGACTGTTTATGAAAAGTTGAATTACATGTAGCGATTATACTAATGAACTGTTTAAAATTTTTTGAGTAAAATATATTTATAATTTTAAGAGTTTAATTTTAGATTTTTAGTGGAATAATATTGGAATTAATAAATTAGATTAATTAATTAAAGAGTTTAATTAATTATCTAAATTTATTGAAGTTTGAAATTATAAGTGCATAGGTTCCTAAAACCACTTCTAAATCAGTACTGTAAATAATACAATAGATAAAATTATTACACCAAATATTTTTATGTGCAGAAAATAATTTTAATTTAGATTTAATTAATTAATTGAGAATTAATTAATTAGTAAGATATTTTAGTAATATCCAAATAATTTAATTTGAGAAATTAAATAGATAAATTCTATATTTATCCTCTTTATCTTTTTTTTAGAATATTATTTTTGAATTAATTAGAATTTCACTTTTTAGTAGAAGTTGTTTTACAAAATTTAATTAATCAATTAATTTTATTTTAATTAAAATCATTTTAATTAAAATAATACTTATATTAGGAGTTGTCTTATATATTTAGTTAATTAATAAATATTATTAATTAATTAAATTAAATTAATTTTATTATAATTAAAATAGAATATCATATTAAACAAATATAAGAGAGGTGTTATAAAAAAAATGAGTTTTTCTTTTAACATATACTATAGAAATTTTTTTTTTTTTTTCTAAAATACCATTATATTATAAAATAAACCCACCATTATCTTTACGGCTAATGTTAAAAACTTAGTTTTGGAAATTATTAATAAAAAAAAATCTATGATAAAAATATTTTAAAAGCATGAAGTGATATCTTTTTAATTCCTTCATTTTATTTTATATTAATTATATTCATATTTTAATGTATAATTGATAAAATTTTCGTACACATGCAAACTCTAATGATGAGGGCTGCGGTTTTGTGAAAATAATTTTAAGGGATTAAAAGATGTTTTCCGACAGAAAATCTTTGTTTGCGAGTGTTGTAAGGAAGAAAACATAACGAAAGAGACAGAAACATCTTCTGTATTTTTTGAAGTAGTTGTAAAATTTTGTGTGTCTTTGCAAATCAATCATCTTCTACCTTGCACTTGAAATCCAATCTGTTGTGGTCCCTTAGGAGTTAAGTTAGGATGCTGTTGTAACAATGGTGGCCGGCAAACAGGTGTAATTGGGTCCCCTTCAGACCCAAACCCTAGCCACTGCTTCCAACCTCACTCAAAATAACCCACTTGTAAAAATAATATGCATCGAGTGCCAATCAAACGTTGATTTAAGCTATTCAATGTCGTTAAAATTACTCATTTTCAGAAATTCGGACGTTCGCAGAATAGAAGAGCTCTAATTTGATTGGAACCTAAAACTTGTCAAGGAGAGATGGGTGACATGATATCTGAAATCTAATATGATGGTTTATTTTTTTTAAGCTTAGAATGGGACAGAGCATATGTGATAAATTCTCAGGAAATTAGAAATGACAGTACCCACCAGTTTAATGAACAGAAAATAAATAATAATAATAATGAATGATGGATTTTTCATAGCCAGCCCAGCCAGCCAGCAATGCATCATGTATATTATGAGGGTCCCTTTTCTTGACTTTATCCATTCATCTGTAAATACTGGCAAATACTAGATACCCATTACATAAAAACAGTAATTAAAAAAGCAAACGCAAATTTAAGACTAATAACATCCAAGTCCTCATGTTCTTATATTTCCAAATAAATATTGTCAAAATAAATTTTTATATGCCGAAATTCTTTTATGTTATTTAATTGCGGTTGAAAAAAAAAACAGAAAACTACTTTACCTCTATTGAAAAATGTTCAAATTTCGGACTTTTAAGAAGTAGAACTTAACTTTTAAGGCTTTTGTAAAGAAATTTCTCTCGCCTAATAGACTTATCATAAAAATACCCTAAACCTTACCTTAGTATCAAAGAATAATTCAACGATGAATGAATAAATGAGTCTTAAAAACTTTAAGGGACTTGAACGTTATTATCCCACTGATTTATCATGCTTTTTAAAGGTCGCAGTTGAAGGAGGAGATGCAGTAGTGAAAGGACAGTGTAGTCGTTTGTTTCTTGGGTTCACTATAAACAGAAAGAAAGAAAGGTAAAATAACACTACTGCGCTTCTTTTTGCTGTACGACTGCGAGAATATAATTTGACAGGTAGCAGGTTCCAAGTACGTCGAAGATATAGACCGCGTTCGGACCGTGTGTGTTCGGTGTTCTGTTCTCTTTGTTTCAACAATTTCTTTAATCTTTATCCTACCTGTAAAAAATATTTGATAAATAAAAAGAAAATTAGGGTTTCAACTTTGGATTAGATAGAGTTACAGTAGAGTACAGAGATAGTTAGAAAGAAAGAAAGAAAGAAAGATGGGTCCCAGTATCCACACCATCCCAAGCTGTCTCTGAGAATTCTCCAGCGTATTTTATTTATTTAGTCTTTTTAAATAATTTTATTTCACTTTGTCTCTGCTCTTCAGCGTAAATCATGACTCTTCTTCTTCTTCCTCCCTGCCCCCAATCATCAACAACAACAACAACAACTGGAATAAATTCAATGAAAAAAATAAAACGAAACCCGTTTTATCTCTTGTTAAATATTCCTATTACTGCTGTATAAAAGTAATTATATGTTTATATACTGTCATTAGTTAGTATCAAAATCTGAAAAAAAAAAAAAAAACCTCTGCGTCTAAGATTCTTTTTACGACTTCTCTGTGACCAACTTTTCCCATACAAACCTATGCCCACCACCGACTCTTGTTGGCCCATCTAGGGTTTTTTCTTTTTTCTTCTTCTTATAATTATGATTCTTAGGTTTATTGGGTCGATCTATTTCCTTTTCTCTTTTCATCCCAAAATTAGCTTCTTCTTTGATTCCCTTTCAATTCCTATGGATTCTCAGTATATTTCTTCTTCCATTTCCAGGGTTTATCTAGGGGTTTTCTTTTAACATGTGGTTTTTTGTCTATTGGGTTTACTTTAGTATCACTTGATTCTATCCAATTTCATTGATCTTCTCTATCTCTAAAAGATTCTTTGGGGAAATTCCACTTGGCTTCTGTTTGTTCATTTATAGTAATATTTCAATCAACCTTTATTTTTCTTCATTCCTGATGGCTTATCAGCCGATTCCGGGTCCTGGCTCGGGATCGAGTTCCAGTTCAGGATTTCAATACATGAATTCTCCTTTTGGAGATACCACTTACACCAAAGTCTTTGTTGGAGGACTTGCTTGGGAAACACAAAGTGAAACCATGCGACGATATTTTGAGCAATTCGGTGAGATTCTTGAAGCTGTCGTTATCACTGATAAGAATACTGGGCGATCCAAAGGCTATGGCTTTGTGAGTAGTTATTGATTTCCTGTTTTCGATCAATTTTATATAATATATACTACCTTTTTTGGCTTATTGTAGAACGTTTTGATTCGATGCTATCTATTGTTATTTTTTGCTTGCTTTATCTGAGTTTAAATTCGTTATTGGTTTTAATGTTGTTATGTATAATTTATGGAATGATCAAAAAGTTCCAAATATCAGTTTAGTGCTTTGAATATACCTGTTATCTATATTACTGTGAATTGATTGCTATTGTACATGCTTGTTAGCTAATCCTGGGGTGATTTTTGTGGTCATAGAATGACTTGGTTTTTCTGTTTCTACTTGTATGGAGGGTGTAGGTGACTTTTCGGGAACCGGAGGCTGCTAGGAGAGCATGTGCTGATCCAACTCCAGTCATTGATGGCAGGCGGGCAAATTGCAATTTGGCTTCACTTGGGCGACCTCGACCACCAGTGCTCTACGGTATCATTTCTTAGTTTTGTATGTCAAACCGATTTTTTCACTTGGCAATTCGATTATGTACTCTTATCATGGGCTTTGTTTCTGGTACTTGTAGGACGTCTGAGACCAGCTACCCTGTTCGGTGGCAGTACGCAAGCCACCCGGCCTTACATTGGAAGTTTTGGCTACCAGCAACCTCTTCCTTACAGCTACCAACAGGGAATGATGTATCCTTCTTATGGGTAAGTTGTAAATTTGCAGCAAATGGTTGAAATATTTTAACTTCTAAAAGTCCTGAACGAAATCACCTAGGCTTCCACTTCCTGCTCTGTTTTCCTCTGTTTTATTGTTGCTTCACCATGGCTGATGGATTGACAGATTTCAGAGGAGCTTCATGCCTTGCATGCGGCTTACTTAGTGACTCTTCAGTAGGCCTAGTTGTCGGTCATACACTGCATGTTGATAAACCAATACATATTTGCATACATTCACCGTTATATCGTTTAGGTGATAGCTTTAGGGCGAAGGGTGAATATATAGCAATAGCCCTCTGTTGTTCGCTTATGATTATCTTCTTTCCTTATGTTGGATTGACCATGGAGAGATTGGTAGTTGCTCAAGGAATAATTAATCATTTCCCTAGATTTCAAGGTTGGTATGGTCCAAAGTATAGAGACATGACATGGTGTGATTGATAATTGCAGGAATGAAAACGGGGTAGTTGCAGATGATGATATGTGACCAAGTTCAATGTTTATTATACAGGCAAGAATTATGTTAATTGTTTGATAAGAAATATAAAAGAACCTGAAAATTGTTGGTTTCGGTTGCTGGGCCTATGTTTTATGGATTTATCTTGGGCATTGCTAGGGATGGTTTCTTGATAGGATAGAGTATGCTAGCCAGTAGTGCACTTGGAAGATAGGATCATTACTTCGATGCAGGATCATGTCTCAAGGCTCCATTCTCAAGTTACCCCAAAAATTTTGTTAATATTTACTTCCCCTGTCTTAAATGGTTATCTTAACTATGCAGGTACGCAGCTTACGGGCCTGAATATGTGTATCCACAGGTAAATACTACTCCAAATTAGCTGGAGCATTCAGAATTTACTTATTGTCACATTTTAATGTAATTAGCAATATTGATCACTTCTATTTGTGCCATGTGCTTATTATATTGGTAGGGTGTTTACAACCCATATATGGGTCAGCAATACCTTCAGATATATGGAGTACCCGGGGCAGTCAACCCAGCTGTCTATCCTTATGGACAATTGGGTCAAACAATTCCTGGTGGCCATGGTTATACAGCAGTGCAGGGGTATGGAATGCCCGGTCATCAGATTGTGCAGTTCAGTGGGCCAAATGTAAACACAATAACAACTTCACCTATGCCCACAGTTCAAGCACCATATCCCACAGGTAAACTTTTCTGTCTCCATTCATTAAAAATATTCTCTTTGTTTTTATGTTTTACCCAATGAAGAGCAGAATTATTGGAAATACTCCCCATTTATGAAGTTCATTGGCCTAATCAGGTATAGCTGCACCTGTTCCAGCACAACCTCAATTTTTAGTTCCTGCTCCTTCTCAGTTTATGCAAGGTAGCGGTTCTGACCAAACAACTGGGTGAGGGGTTGACCAAGGTGAGCGGCATTTATACGTTTTGCTGTAATGGTACTTAATGCTGTCACTCCTGTCTTGCTACCAATGTTAAATTATGATTGAGGATTGTTGTTTGTTTGTTTGTTTGCAGGTATGCTTAGATTGCAGCAGGACTAAGAGCAGTGGGACTGCTACTTGAGTGGCGGGCTTCGGATCTAGCCTTGCAAATTAATTTTCTTGCATTCTAGAGGTAAAGTTTAATTTTGTTTGTTATTTTGGTTATTTGTCTATCTTCTACTGTTGTGAAACACCAAATGACATTGATGTTCTGTTGTGCAGGTCATACATAGTCATTCTCACCATAGAAGTCAGAATGTCTGAGTCGCTCCATACGGGTGGAGAAGGTTGTGTATCTAAGAACTTCATACGTTGCCGGTGCTTGGGATGAGCCTAGCAGCGGCACACAGTCATGCATTTGATGGATGCTGGAATTGTGGAATTTTAGCAACCATGTAGGAATAAAATGGAAAAAAAAATATATATACATATATATATATATATATATATATATATAAAAATTTGAAAACATGTTAGAATCAACATATGATTCTTTAAAGTTTAGAGTCTCTAGTCCCGGCATTTGGGGTTGCTGTATAGAAGAACTAGGCCGTTCTCTGGTGTCCTGCATATCAGTATTTATATGTCATTTGAACTGCTGTGCATATTAGTCTTTTTCTAGGATTTTCCTTTTTTCTTTTAAAAAAATTTAATTTTAGTTTTAATTTTATTGGACGCATCAACTTTTATGTAATATCCATCATCTGACAGCCCATCCTCAAAACATGGGGAAAGCTTCAGGTTTATTTAAATTCAAAAAACCAAAAAAAAAAAAATTCTGTGTGTACTTTGTTCTCTTAGATTATTGTGAAATCGCCTTACCATTGGACGGCTTAACACATTCTGAAATTGCAGAGCCCTAGGCAGCTCAATTTAGCACCCACTTTTTTTTCTTTAAAAAAAGAAATGAATTTCTTATATAAATTGTGATTCCAGTAACAATACGAGTTATATTTGTTAATTTTATATAGTTTATTGTTAACCCAGCTTGCAATTGACCTGATTCTGATCCATTTTGTAATATTACAAAATTTTTAGCCCCGTATAAAATTTTTTTTTTTTGGCTATCTTACAATAAGATATAGGGCTGGCGATGGGGCATGAGAGACATTTTCCGTTTTCCGTCTCTTTTTAATTTTAATTTTTTACTCTATTTTTCAATAAAATTTACTGGAAGGAGGGATGAAAATTTTTCATTGATACTAAATAGTAATTAAAAATATTATTAATATATTATAATATTTTTATGTAATAATTATATTAAAAATATAATTTTATTAAAATAAAAAAATTATAAATTATAAAAAAAATTTAATCATATATATTTATTTTTATTTTTAAAATAATATTTTTTATATATATAGATAATTGAATGGCAAGTATTAAATTATTTTTTACTTTAAATAATACGAAAATTAATATCTCTTATTTTTTATCTCATTCTTTATTATATTATTTTAATTTTATTCCATTTAAAATAAATTTTAATAAAGTTTTAAATCACAAAATTTTTTAAAAAAATTTGTTACTCAAAATTTTAAAAATCTAACATAAAATCAGAACATTTAACTTCTTTTACTAATATAAATTTATAAAAAAATTTAGGTATACGAAAATAATTTTTTTCAAGTTACTAGTAAATGAAGTATTATTCTTTTTCTATTAAAGACTTAAAAATATTTTAAAAATAAGTTAAAAAAAATAAAAAGATGAGAATCAACCGTGAGGAATGGATCGTTGTGCAAACCCAGAACCGGGTCCGTAAAAGTCAAACAACCCGGTCCAGTTGCATAATAGGCAAGCCGCAGAGTCCGGAGCGAAGAAGAGACTGCTTAAATTATTGGTACTAATTTTCCCTCTCTATTTCTCGCAGCTTAAAAAAGGAATTAATCATGGCGGCTAAATCGCCCGTTAAAGAACCGTCTGCACCTTCCGCCGTTTACTCCGCCACAACTACTCCTCCACCTCCACCACCCGCCAAGCCCGAGCTACCCTCCTCCTCCGACTCCGACGCAGACGTCGCACACGTCCCCAGCTACTCCCGTAAGTCTTCTAACGTCAAATCCAAAACCCTAACTCTATATCAAGAATTTTCTTTTATTGAATGAAATGTAATTATTAAAAATTTGTCGTTTGTTAGGTTGGTTTTCTTGGGACAGTATAAATGAATGCGAGGTCAAATTTCTCCCGGAATTCTTCGATTCGCGTTCGCCATCGAAAAACCCTAGGGTTTACAAGTATTATAGGGATTCGATAATTAAACATTATCGAGAAAACCCGTCGAGGAAGATTACGTTCACGGATGTGAGGAGGACTCTTGTAGGCGACGTGGGTTCGATTCGAAGAGTATTTGATTTCTTGGAGACTTGGGGACTTATCAATTACTGGGCTTCTGCCAAGCAATTGAAGTGGGAAGAGAAAGAAAGTAAATCTGCTGGCGCTTCAGCCGAACCATCCTTTCGCGTTAAGGAGACTTCTAAGAGAGTTTGCAATGGTTGCAAAACTCTTTGTACGATTGCTTGTTTTGCTTGTGATAAGGTCTGTTTTCCAATAGCTTTAACTGAGATTTTGATTTGGTTCTTAGCATATGTTTGGTGCTACGTGCTTCTATTTTAACTATGGAAGCGGAGCAGTTAGAAGTCTTAGCGACCACTCACTTTTTCAAATCAGTTTGATATCAAGTGATTTAATCCTACAGCTATAGCTTCAAAGCCACAACTCAATACCAAACATACAGAATGTATTGGAACAAATTCGTGCCTGAAATTTTCTACAGTAGATGACTTGTATGTTTTTTTCATTAAAATGCACAATGTAATGTAGAGATATCTTTCATAGGAATTTTAGTGAAAGGACAGTTGTTGCCGATTTTTGTAATCTTTCTTTGTTATTTTCCTTGTTCTGCCAGTATGATTTGACTCTTTGTGCGAGATGCTATGTTCGTGGTAACCATCGGGTGGGTGTAAGTTCATCGGATTTCAGACGGGTTGAGATCAGTGAGGAGACTAAAGCAGATTGGACAGAGAAAGAGACTTTGCAGCTCCTGGAGGCGATTATGCATTATGGTGATGACTGGAGGAGGGTTGCACAACATGTCAGTGGTCGAAATGAGAAGGACTGCATTACTCATTTTATCAAGCTTCCTTTCGGGGAGGAATTTATGGGTCGAGAATCCGGGAATATTGATAACAAATTTATTCATATGAGGAACCCTAGTGATGTTGAAAGTGAATCAGAGAGTATTGGTGCAACATCCCCAAGAAAAAGAATGTGTCTCACTCCTCTTGCAGATGCAAGCAACCCAATAATGGCTCAGGTATGATTTTGGCACATACATATAAAGGGAAAAGGACTAGAAAAATAAAAACAGCATTAAAAAGCAGATGGATGCCACTTTGAGACATAGATAAGTTTGTTGAATGCTAGAAACTGTATGAGGATTACTTTTTGCAGACTGAGCATAGTGTTGTACACTTTTTGCCTCCTCATCTTGAAGAGATCAGAGGCATTTAATTTTAGTTTGCTTTAGATAATAGTAACCCTGCATTATGCAACTATATAATGTTGGCAGCAAGTTCATATTTACTCATTGCTTTTTGCCAAAATTGTATCTGATAACTTTTTGCAATTTTTCTCAGGTTGCTTTTCTGTCAGCTTTGGCTGGCGTTGATATTGCTGAAGTGGCTGCCCAAGCAGCTGTGACAACTCTATCTGAGGTGGAAAACGGGGCAGGTAAAGGGAGTCTTGGATCTCTTGCCAGAAACACAAGACAAGAAGGTATGAATAGCATAGTATTCCTTTCAAGCCATTATATTTGCTTATTGGAACCAATAATTTTATTTATTTACGAGCTTAATCCGATTTCTTTTCTCATAGTCAATAAATAGTGCAGTTATAACAGCTGTTACCCTAACTGTATTCTGTTAATAAATTTGGGAATGTTCTGTTGTTGATACCACCCAGCTGATTCCTTGATTGAGAAAGAATCTGAGATTGCATCTAATGGCAATACCACATTGGAAAGATCGTCAATAGATGCAAATTCCTTGATTGAGAAAGAAGAGCTGGATGTTGAGAAAGCTATATCAGGGATTGTGGAGGTGCAGGTTTGTGAAATTCTTGGTCCTTACTGTCTTTTTCAATTATAAATTGTTAGCTAAAAGGTAAGAAATTTGCAGATGAAAGAGATCCAGGATAAGATTGTTCGTTTTGAAAGGTTAGAGTTGCAAATGGAGGAAGAGTGGAAACAGTTGGAGCAAATGAAGCATATGCTTTTTGTTGATCAGCTTTCTCTTTTATTTCACAAAACTTCTGCTCCAAAAACGGGAGACCAAACTGAGGAGAATGTTAAAAGAGATGTTTCATGACCTTTTGTATGTTCTTTATTGATTAATGATAAATGTGTTTCTTTCATTCCTTCTATGCTAGCTTTATATTTTCTAAGGGGCATTTGTGGAGATTATTAGTCTCAGTTAAATCTAATATTTTAATCTGGACGGGGAGAGCTTTCACCACAAACCGATCTTAATCTGAAAGTATTAGGTGGTGTTAACTTCAATTGCCGGAGAATTTTTATTGTCCATGACAGGAAAACGATAATGGGAAAAAAGAATTGTTACATGCTCTAAATACAAAACGGAAGAAGCGGATCCCTGCTGCATTTTAGTAGTTGTTTCCTCAAATGAATCGGAATGATGCGACTGCCTGTAAAATGAAGTAGGGTTTGCAATTCGGTGAACGAATTCGACGCCATTTCATTTGTCTATGCTGCATTACTTAGATGTTACCTTCTCAATTCCGGAGCCATATTTCTCTGATTCTTCATCCACAAACTGCAACAGAAAACATAAAATGTCAGAGATGAATAGATTCTGCACCTTGGAATGAACTCATGAAGAAACTGCAACGACTAAAGATCAGAAGCTAATGAAATTGACTTGCATATTTGAAGTACCTGTCCTGTAACTGTGTATAGTCTGTTGTACCAACCATTTGATGCCATTCCAATTGCTGAATACAAATGTTTACGAGTTTCAGCCGGATTTTGCAGTGTATATTCTATGTAATAAAACCCTGCATTGCAATCAATTTAGTTCATGTAATTGCTTCTTTGAACAAAATTGTGCTTAAATTTCTTAGTCATTCGTGGTAGGATTGTATGGAAGAGATGATGCAATTACCATTGGCTGCTTTACAATCTATGAGTTTTGCTGCCACACCTGGTGGCCTTTGCCAGCTTCTATCCAAACCACTGACCTGTTAACAAACATTTGTTTAGCAGAAAGCAGCAATGTAAGCAAAATAATGAGCCTTGGATGAAGAAATGAGCTCAAATTTATGGTGAAGAAGTTTTATTTGCATACCAGTGTGTCAGCAAAAGCTTCAACTTTACCAAAAGATTCCATTCTTGTGAAATCCGGACCAAGTCCAGTGATTACCACGCTGACTAAAGAGATTAATTCGATATTTTATAAACAAAATCTTGAACAAGTTACCAAAATTACGGATCAATCAAAGAAGACTATGATTAACTACCGCTTGAACTAGAAGAAGCTTCTGGTGGGTAGAAAGCTGTTATAGATTTAAATCCATTTGGTTCCCCTGCTCCAACTTGCCAATCTACATCATTTCAAAGTCAAAGCACAACCGCTACAAAGACACACACACACACACACACCAAGTGTTTCGAAGTGCGCAAAATTACAAACATCTGGTGTGGGCGACGTACCTTGGGGAATCGAAATTTCGAACTTGTTCACTTCATCGGTATAAGTTTGAAAATCTCCTGGAATCTTAGAGAAAAATGATTAGAAGAACCGAACAGACATCAAAATCGAGATTACTATCTATTTAAATAACATAGTTTATTAATTACCATTCTTTGCAGACGCCTTGGAGAAAATGGATGGGAAAGAAAATGCAGTGAAGGCAATCTGAAACACGGCTCGTCTTCTTATTGTCTTCATTGGATCTTCTTCTTCAAAGCAAACTCTATTACTAATTCAAACAAACAAATCCCCAACTCGAAATTCAGCACAAAAACGCAAAAAACAAACATAGCAATCGAATAAACCAAATCCAAATTACAGTGGCGTGGTTTTTTCTTGTTCCTGTTGACAGTGGTTTTTGCTGCAGACAACAGATTGCTTTCCATATTTATTGATTCCTGCAACAAATTGAATAAAAGAAAACGGTCAACGTGGAAAACGAAGACTAAACTGAAATGGGTCGGTGAAAGTAACGACCTTTGTTGTGAGAAAAAGCTATGAAGCTGCAGCTGTGGCGAGGATGCTGCGACAGAGAGTAAATTGAAGAAATAGACGCCATATCTGTTTTTTCAGTTCAGCTCCGTTGGCTGTTATTTAACGGTAGAAATCAGGGGGTTATTGTCAATTGGATAGAAAGTTTGAGAAATATTTCAAAATTTTCTTCTTTTAACTGTTAATCAATTAACTCTAAATAATATATTTATACAAATATCTTTAATTTTAAATTTTTAAATTTTATATTACTTAATTAATTATAAAATTATTTTTAATTTTAAAATTTTATTTTAATACCCTTATAAATTTTAATAATTTAAAAATATTTTTATAAGTTCAATTTATTATAAAATAACAATTATATTTTTATATAATAATTATTATTTAAAAAAATAATTAATAAATCTCTAAACTTTAACAAAATATAATATATTTATGTAAAATAATATTTTTATTTTAAAGAAATTTTAACACATAAGTTTCTTAAGGTTTTAGAAAAATCACACTTATCTCTCATGAACTATTAATTGACCATCAATTTTTATTTAAATGACTATAATACCCTTATTTGTTTTAAAATAAAATTTAAAAAATTTAATTTTAATCTATTTAATATGTAAAAATAATTAAAAGTTTAATTTAACAATAATTTTAATTGATATTTATTTAAAATTAAAATTTTAATTTGACAATTTTAATTTACATTTATTTAATATTTATTAAAATTAATTTAATTAATGTTAATTTAAGCTGATAATTTTAATTTATACTTATTTAATATTTATTTAAATTAAGAATTTAATTAATAATAGTTTAATTAATTTTTATTCATGTGCCATATTTATCCAAATTTCAAACTTTAATATGCAAAGTGGCGGTCTTTCTTACTCTTTTTTCTCGCAAATCCTTCGTATTAACTATATTTTTTTAAATTTTTTATCAAACAATTATATTACCTTATCAACTTGACTATTCCTACAAAAACTCTTTGATATGAGATTTTATGTCATACATATTTATACTAACTGTACGTTTCAACATCAATCTTATATCTCGTAAAATAAATTTAAACTTTTGAGTTTACACAAAAATTTCAATAAACTAATCAACGATAGAAATTTAAAAAAAATATCAATATAAGTAAATTACTAATTTTAAATAAATAAAAATAAAAATTATCATTAATTAAAATTTTAATTATTTTAATTTTTTAAACACTAAATAAATTAAAATTGAATTTTTAAAATTTTATTTTAAAGCAAATAAGGGTATTATAATCATTTAAATAAAAATAGATGTTCAACTAATAGTTTAGAGGAGGTAAATGTATTTTTTCTCAAATCTTTCATTTAAGTGTTAAAATTTCAAACATCTGTGGAAAATATGTATTAAAATTCATTTATTTTAATAATATATTAATAAAATACTTGTATTGTAATTATTTGTAATAGATTAAATAAAAATATATTACATATTTATAATTATTAGAAATTAAATTATAATATTAATATTTTTAAGTTATAAATTTTATTAATTTTATAAGATATTTTTAATAAATATTTATGACTATATTGTACAATTTAAATAAAATATATATATACATATTTAAAATTTAAATAACATAATAAAAATAAATAAATTTATAATATATTAATAAATATTTATATCATCAATATGCTATAAAGTAACAATATTATTTAATTAATATATTTTACATAAATATATTATATTTTATCAAAAGTTAAAGATTTAATAGTTTTTTCCTAAAAAATTCTATAAGGATAAATATGATATATTTATGTAACATAAATTAACAAAAATATAATTTTAATAATATATTAATAAAATAATTAGTTAAGAAATATAACTAATAAATTTTTAAAATAATATTGTTAATTATTATTTTTTAAATAGTTACTATTATATAAGGGTATAATAGATTAAGACTTTTAAAAATATTTTTAAAATTATTAAGATTTGTAAGAGTATTAGACTAAACTTTGGAACTAAAATAATGTTGATAATTAATTAATTAATATAAAACTTAAAGATTGAGGGTATTTTAATAAATATTATTATTTAAGATTAGTCTACTAATAATTAAAAGGAGATTGTTGATACATTCTTTAAATTTTTTATCTAATTGATACAATTTTAAACTTTAAAAAAAAATTTGATAATATTCTAAGAAATAAAAATAACGTTATCTTTAAGTGGAAAATTTTTGAAATATTAATTATAATACCCTTTTTGTTTAAATTTTAAAAATAGTGAAAAAGAAGAAAGAATTATCAAAAACGCAACTGTAATTTGCAAAAGCATTTGTCTTTCACTTGTGTCTTTTTCTTGGTTTGAAAAAACAAAAGATTCCATCTTTGAGAGTATCTGCCCCACCAGAAATTGGGGTCTATAGACCATAGCATTCACCCACCCGTAAATGTAATAAACTCGTTTACCGTTTCTATATTTGATTTTATGTAAAAAAAAAATTACTAATAATAAAATATATTTTTTTATAAAAAAAATCATAATTTTAGTTTTTCAGTTAAAATATATATATATATATATATTCGTACAACTAATATATTTTTAAAAAAAGTTGTATTCTAAATTTATCAGACGGTCATTCACAAATAAAGATTACATTCATTTTGATTGTTCGAAGAAGATGAATTATTAAGAGAAAAAAAATATAAAAAATACAACCGATTGCTCCTCCTCCGTTGGTAATATATCCTAATTGCGCAACCCTTATAAATAATATCATTATATAAATATAAACTGAATCTCCTCTCAATCTTAAATTAAACGGAATTTTCACACCAATTATTGCTCATAATTACATTAAATTATTTTAATTATTATTATTATTATTATTTTGTTTATAATTATATGGGCCAACTACTCTCTACCAACCAAGCAACATAATTTTTTTCTTAACCAAATTTATAATATTATTTAATTAAAAAGGAATTATAGAATAATAGGCTAAATCACAAGTCCAAGACAAAGGTCCAAGTATACAACTGTACAAATTGCCCTGTAATTATTATTATTATTATTAATTAAAGATTATGATTGAGATAACTTCTAAAGGAAAAGTTATTAAAAAAAAAAAACAAGCGCCAAATACAAAATTTACGTAAATTCCAAGCATACGAGCGATCTTCGTGGCGAAAATGTACTTGCCCGAATTCAGTCACCACGTAATACAATATAAAAAGGTTTTAAAACGGATAACGGAACGCAGAAGGCGAGTGTCTAACACGCGCAGGCGAATGGAAAGGGAAACAATTGAGAAAAAAAAAAGGGAGCGAGTAATGAAAGCGTTGAAGTAAATGCAAAATAAATTATTTATTTTGGCAACCAAAGCAAAACAGCCATAATAACATCTGGTCTCTATTATTTTAAATTTTCTACAAATAAAGAAATTGTTTTTATACTTATAACAAATAAGTCTCTATTCTATTTCTATTTTTCTATTTTGAATATAGTCCCTACCCTCTTAATATGTAGTTTTGTACCTTATTATCATGATGGTCAAAAATTAATATCATAAAAGTAATTTTGTTATTTCAAATAGTAGGCAGCTTCAGGTATGTATTGTTACATAAATGGACGAAGTATATCCTTTTTTGTAAAAAGTGAAAATATAGGGACACCGGATGTTATTATAGAAAAGCAAACTAGTCCTGCTTTTACCTGCTTTATTAGTAAAGCCCCGTAAGAGAGAAGTCATAGAAAAAGAGAAATCCTTAAAATTAAATTTAAATTTAAATTTAAATTAAATATAAGAAATAAAATATAAACTAAAATATTTCGCCATTTCCTTTTGGTTGCACCTCCCCTACTATTTTTCATTTCCGAACCCTAATATTTCTTCTCTTCAACTTCCCTTTAGCTTCCATATTTTTTCATATTTATTGGTAAGTTTATTCTTATTTTTTTTCTTATTTTTTTTCTTTTTTTCCTTTTTTTTTTCTATTTTTTTAAACAGTAAATTTCGAAATTCATTTTTTTTGAAAAATTCCTTCTTCCTTTGCTTGTTAGCCATAATTAAATTTTTTTAGCTTGATCTTTGCTCAAAATTTAAAAAATCTGCAATTTTTATCAGAGCTCGTGAAAATTTATGCTTCTTTTGCAGTAATTAGGGTTTTTAATCTTTTCTTCAGTAGATTCTCTCTAGATTTTACCCCGAAATTTCGGTTGAAGCTATAAACTTTCAAGGTTTGGATTTAGTTTCAGCTCAGTTTAGCTTAAATTTTATTTTTAAATGGAAAGATCTGATTTTGACACCATTTGGTCTCTCTTCTTCTTCTACACTGTTGCAGTTACCGAGTGTGAAATGAAGTCAGTTTTTTTCTTTTTGGTTTGTTTTTTAGAAAATTTAATTTTCTGCCTTAGATTTAGTATTTTAAAATTATAAATTATTATTATAATTTATTTTTGCAGTGTATGGAATTTTAGTAGAGAGTAGAAGAAGATGTCAGGATCTGAGACAGGACTGAATGTAATGACGCCGAACAGAGAACCGTTTAACGCGGGCGGCGTTCTGCAGAAAAGTACTGTACAGCCGTCGGTACAGAACATGCGTTTAGCATTCAGTGCTGACGGTACGGCTGTTTACAAACCAATCACACCAACTTCACCTTCTCACCGAACATCTGGCGGCGGCGGCGGCGGCGATGCATCCGCCGGTGGAAGCACGCCGGGAACTAGTCAGGGACTGAACATGAACATGGGGAGCGAACAAATGAAGAGAAAGAGAGGAAGGCCTAGAAAGTATGGGCCAGATGGCACTATGGCATTGGCTCTTGTTCCCCAATCCGGCGGGGGGTTCTCTTCTCCTCCAGCGGCTTCGCCAAATTCTATGAAGAAAGCTCGGGGCAGACCACCTGGTTCAGGCAAAAAACATCAGCTTGAAGCTCTTGGTAATCCATATAACATATTGCTTGCTGTATGATGTGGGTTACAAATTAATAGAATTTTTTTTTTTTTCTGTTGCATGAATCATTATATTTGTTTATATCACGTGGTAGGATTGGAATGTTTTCGATGTAGATCCAGTACGCTACAGTTTCTTTGACTTGAATTTTTATTGTAAATTTAAATTTGTTTTTCTTTTAATTCTTTTGTGCTGGTGTTTATTAGTTTTGGGTTTTCTGACAAAGGAAATGAAACAGTTGTTTGTTGCTGACCCTGACCTGACCTGACCTGATATAATAAAGTGTTGCGTTTTTTAAAGACTCTCTTGTAAAATAGCGAAAGGAAGGAACTTAGGCATCTGACCCTGACCTCAGATTCTTTATGTTTGGCCAAATTACATTTACGTCCTTGTTTCCTTTTCGATTTTTAGAAATTTTTCTGAATCTTTTATTGCCTAATATACTTATATGCAATTTTCATACCAATCATGAAAACCAAATGACCTTTTTTTTTTATTTGGGTATACTCACTGTAAATTTTAGATTAGAAAAATTATTTTTTATTCAAACCCACAAAAAGAAAATAAACGGATACTTTGACATTTCATTCATAGTTATTATCTGAGATTTATTTGATGAAAAATATATATTTTTTCTTCTTTTTATTATCCACAACTGGGTTTACTTCTCCCCAGAATTCGACTTTTATTTTACCTGTGCATGTTAATTTTATGGTTTTCTGATTTTCTTATGAAATTTCCTGTTTGCAGGTTCAGCAGGGGTTGGATTTACACCACATGTTATCACTGTGAAAACTGGAGAGGTTTCTGTTTTCCAATAATGTTTATTTTATTCTCATTCATGCACTTCACAAATCTTGTAGAAAATACTTCTTATTGCATTAAACTTCTTGGGTATCTTTGCTGTGGATAATTTTCCTTTTGTATGTGAATACACTTTCCGTTTGCATCAAATGCTATATTCTTTTTGGTAATTCTTGAATATTCATTCGCTTGGCAGTCATTTGTCCTTAATTTATTGCTGTGACTAGTTATAATATATGCAAACAAAGAAATTTGATATAAAATAATGTGATTAATTCATTGTTTTCCTGAGTTGAGGATTGTATATGAACTAGGTGTGCTTAGGGTTGCAGTGGAGTATGGTATTGCAGCAGAATTAACAATTAATAATATAGAATTTATTTACTCTTTCTTCAATTCCAAATATAAGCTCTGATATGACTGACAAACTAATTTATTTTTTTATTTTTTGAAGTCTTATCTCTGCTGGTAAGGGGAGTGATTAAAGATTTGTTATTTGCAGGAAGTTCTGTTAACAAAATTTATATATAAAAAAAACTGTTACGTTGACTTGTAAAAGAACAGAAAGAAGTAAAAGTTTCTTAACTTAAATTATTAAATCTTACAGTCAACTTAATCTTAGCTTATGATAGAGGTTTAAGGAAATCATTCCTAGTGAAGATTTATAAATAATTTTCCTTTAATAGATTATGCATTCATGTGGACAACTTTGTTGCTTTTACTATCTTTACATCAAATAACAAACATAATGTAAACATTATTAATGTTGCATCTTATTGTTGATATGAAAGTAAATGATTTCCAAGTGCAAGGCCAAAAGTCCATGATATGTTGCACCCACTTTATATGCTTGCAGCATATTCTTATTTTACCTGAACATTTTGTTGCACATGCTTTGATGACTTTAGTTTTGGTTTCTGATGATGCAAACCAGAAAATGGATTAATTTTACTCACAAGACAAATGCCAAGTGTTTATAGTTGATTGGTGAAGAATGGGAGTGAATGGTACATGATTCTTTGGTTGTTGACTTCGCTTGGTATGAGAAATGATTGCTTACGTCCTAATTGTTTGATTCTGTGCATGCTAGAGGTTCTGAATATTTATGATATTATGATCCTTGCTTTTTGTGGAACCTTCTCTCTAATACTAACTTTCTTTATGTGGATGTTTACACATAAGTACAAGCACACATTCAATGTGCATGTGCAGGCTGTACATGCATTTTTCTGCTTATGCCAGGAGTTATATACTAACCCTGTATGAATGCGAACTTTCAGGATGTATCCTCAAAAATAATGTCATTTTCTCAGCACGGTCCCAGGGCTGTTTGCATCCTCTCAGCTAATGGAGCAATATCTAACGTCACTCTCCGCCAACCAGCCACATCTGGTGGAACTGTAACTTATGAGGTTCATAAAATTGCTTATAATTGGTGTTCTTTTCCTTCCTTGTCCAACCGGTTTCCCCTTCTCCTGTCTTTATCTCTGTGGTGAAAATAATGCTGCTTAAGATGCATTTTTCTATGTGGATATTTTTGGTCTTTTTTTCCAAAAATAAATGATGTTTGGTAATCTTAGATCTGCCATTATTTACCCGAAAAGTAATTGTTATCACTACTTAAAAAAAATGGTGCCAGGTACATGAGTAAATTTGAATACCACCTCTTTACATCTAAGTTCAGGTTTAAGAAACAATTGTTATTGCCAGCAGTTCATAAGCATAACCATCACTGACCTGTCATGTCACTTGACCTTTTTATGACAAATGATAGTTGTGAAGCTGGATTCCCATTTTTATGACCTCATTCATGACTTGCTATACACAATACATGTTAAACCAATCATTTTAATGTTCCCCATTTCCTCCTCTGATTCATTTAATTTAATTAATGTAGGGGCGATTTGAGATCCTTTCACTTTCTGGTTCATTTTTGCTATCTGAAAATGGTGGTCAGCGGAGCAGAACAGGGGGACTAAGTGTATCATTATCTGGACCAGATGGTCGAGTACTTGGCGGTGGTGTGGCTGGTCTTCTCACGGCTGCAACCCCTGTTCAGGTCTGTCTGCCTGTTTGCCATTATCTTCATCTTGCAAGCTTTGTGCTACATCATAAAAGAAAAAATTTGTTTTACATTGTAAAACAAAATTTTAGTTATGGGAAGAGAGTATTCTGAAAGGTGGGGAGTGAAATTGACCAAAATTTTGAGCCACTTCTATCTCATTTAATAATAGTGAATAGTAATCTTACTGCATATTACAATAAAGTAAGCCACATATTTCATTGATTCTGATATTAAGCTTTGTATATGTTTGCAGGTAGTCGTTGGGAGCTTCATTGCTGATGATGGTCATGGGTGTGGTCATGGTCATGGTCGTGGTCGTGGTCACGGTCATAGTCGGAAGGAATCAAAATCATTTCACCAAATGGAAACCTCATCTGCTCCTGCAAAGGTTCCTCCAGGCAGTGTGCCCACTGGGGCAAGCAGCCCTCCGTCTCGTGGGACACTCAGTGAATCCTCAGGCGGACCTGGGAGTCCACTTAATCAGAGTACTGGAGCCTGCAATAATAATAATCACCAACAGGGCACAGCGACAAGCATGCCATGGAAATGAATCGGTTCATAACTCAAAGCTTTATTGCTAATTTGTGTAGTAGGCAAGTTCTCTAATGTTGTTCTATTAGCTACTAATACTGTTTACCACAGCACCTTAATTAATGTTAGCCTTGTGTAAGTTGAGTAGAAGAACTAAAAATGCTTTCTCGTTTGACCTTAATGTTTTGTTTCTTAAGCTAGCTGTCATTAGGAGTTAGAGAAAAGCCCGCGGTTGTTAGCCTTTTAGGAGAGTTTGTCTTTGTAGTTGTTTGTTGTTGCTGCTTGCACTTTATCCTCGTTTCTACATGAACCGGGGGCAACATAATTCCCATAATAAAGTGCTATCAGCTTTTCCAATTTCTACTGAAATCCCAAAGATCTTTGCTTTATTTCATTTGTCTTCATATCCTTCAAAGTACAAGTTAATTTCCATTTTCTTAACCGGTTGGAATCACTTTCAACACACAAGTACTTGCTGGAATTCTGGAATTACTTCATGTCCTCAGCGCTCTCGAGTATAAAAACGGAAGGAAAATATCCCAAGAAAAGTTGTCTGCCAAAACCAAGCCCTCGTAGTAGCTGGATCCACTCTTTTTGCAATAGAATATGCAAGTATACCCAGAATAACGTGATATTGAACCTGCAACAAACATAACTCTTGCCACTAAGGTATACCGCACAA
This sequence comes from Melia azedarach, assembly GCA_028052125.1. Taxonomy (NCBI): domain Eukaryota; kingdom Viridiplantae; phylum Streptophyta; class Magnoliopsida; order Sapindales; family Meliaceae; genus Melia; species Melia azedarach. Next base: position 12,344,054 of record CM051407.1, on the reverse strand, counting down.
AGAAAGACTAATACTTCTCATGAATGGGAATGGCACTGATCGGATGTCATCTAACAGCACAATTGAAGTCAATCCAGGCATTATTACTCACATAGAATCCAATAATATATTGTAGGTGCATCCAATTTTCTGTCTTGACTGTTGCATTCATGCCTTCTCTGAGAGTCACCACTGAACGTAGCCGAGCTCTTTGCTTTCCGTGTAGACAAGTAACGAGTAACACCCACCTGAGAGAAAATGATTCGATTTATCAAATATGATTGTCTGTGGCTTGAAAAGATTAAAATGTTGAAACAAACCTTGTATACTTCATTGGGAAGGATTAATGGTTGAGGAATCCACCATTTATTCAGCCGCGGATTTTAGTATGAATAGAGAAGGGCGAAAATCCTTGCGACAAAGAGAGCAGGGAGCCAAAACTCGGGCAGGTTATAATCCAAGGGCCAAAGAATTCCAAGGGATTGATTTAAGAACCTGTCAAAAAAGGAAGTCAGACAAAATGAAGTATTTCCCCATCAAAATTTTTTTTTTAGAGGTCAACAATCGCACTTTATATTATACATAATACAATTTGACACAAAATTATCCCCATTAAACAGAGAACTGCACTATTAATTCTTTTATCATCAAATACAAAGTAAGGCTGTCGAGAAGTCCTTGCTTGCAAAATGAGTGCAAGCTCGAGATTATCCACATAAATCCAATCAATTTTCACTCTTGGTTCACCAACTTCGAATAGCAACACAGTCCTTGGAAAGTGGGTATCTTCACCACGTCCATACAAAGTTGCAGGACGAACTGCGCACACGATTCCTGTACACAAAACATCTCAAGTCAAGCATTCTTGCACATAATACTTGTTCTTTCATGCAAACATTATTAACGTACTTACTTTAACTTTAAGGGACTACCATTAACTGTTCAGAAACAATTGTTCAGCAAACTGATTAATTTACTGAGATCATGAGGATTGAAATAATCATCAATGGGAGGAGATAAGGTAACAATTCATCGCCATTCACAATTTCTTTTTCACCAAATGCAACTTTATCTGTGCTCATATAACACACGTCTCTGAATCCCAAGCTCGAAGCAAGATTCAGTCACATTGCGCGTTCCATTAATATTTACTTCATCAACTCTACCATTTTGTAGAGTTCCTTTCCCAGACATTCCATAGGAGGCTGCATGAAACACACAATTTGCACCACGAAGAGCTTTTTCTGCATCATTTTTGCTTACAAACACCTCCTCTAAATCACAATTTTTTCTAACTAATTATTTAGTTATCAACAGTCTTATAATGAAAATAAATAATAATACAGAAACAAGAAACCATTCAAGTTAGATGGAATAAAAGCACAAAATAAAAATAAGGGTTATTTTCGACTTTACTCTCATATTTATTGATATATATTAGAATAAAAATAGATAAATTATATTTTTATTTATGAAAATATAAAAAAATTTGGTACAAAATCAAGGTTTATTACGATTATTATTTTTTAATTATTTGATAAAATACAAAAACTTAAAAAATCAAATTAAAAAGAAAAGATGTACAAATTTATAAAATTTAGCATATCATACTGATTAATTAAAATAATTAAAATAATACTATTAAAGTCTCAATTTATTAAAAAATAACAAGTATATTTTTATACAATAATAATCATTTAGCAAAAATAATTATTAGAAGTTTAAAACTTTAAAAATTCAATATAATATTTTTATTTAATATATATTATTAATAAAATTTAGTAACACATTAATAACATTATATATATTAATATATCATAAATTTATTTATAATATATTTGTTTATTATTTTAATTATATATAAATATTTTTATTTTAATTATAATACAATCATAAATATTATTTTATAAATATATTATAAAATAAATAAATTTATTTATTTTACAATGTAATTAATAAATTAATATTAATTTATAATTTATTTGATTTAATTTAATTTTTAATATATAAATTATTATTGTATTATAAATACATAACAAAAAAGTAAATTTATATTTTAATTATGATATATTCATAAATATTTTATTGTCAATATATTATAAAATAAAGATTTATTATTATTATTATTATTATTATTATATTTTTCTAGTTAAAAGTTTAAAAATAATACTTTTTTTTTTCAGTTAACTACTATTAAATAAGAGTTTAATTGTCATTTTCTAACAAATTAGAATCTTAATGAGTATTCATGAAATTATTAAAAGGTCAACTTCTTTCTTAAAAAAAATATCACTTATAATTACTATTAAAAGGATAATGACATTAATTATAAAAGTATGAAACTGTTGATCTGTTTAATATATATAATAATAACTAAAGGTAATAACACAAATGTTAAATCATTGATAATTGAGACAACATTACATATTAATATCTACTAAATTCCATGCAACAATGACATTAAAAATGGGTGTTATCAGTTTCTTTTCCTGAGATATCCTATATTATCAGGTATATGTCTGAAAGTGGAGAAATAGACAAAATCCTCCACTCTCAAACGACTATAGTTATTGTGTTTAACAGCCTTAATGGCAAAAACATAAAATAAAAAAAAAATGAAATCACCCATTTTTGCATCTTCCTCTTGACATTTTTGCGAAGCTCACCTTTGATTCAAAGAGAAGAATAGGAAAACAAGCCTAAAATATGTCAACTCTATTAAATCAGAGGGTAGAATTGGGTCGAGAACGATCAAGTGTGGACTTTTGGTGCCTAAGTTTAGCGCGAAACATGTGCAATGACTGGTTGCCCAGGTGTAAAAGAGAAATGGGTGGCTAGTGTTATAGATAAAGTTTCGATTCCTCTGTACTGAGGTATATACCTCTAACGAACAACAATTATTTATGAATTTTTCTTGTTTAATTTTTTTTATAAGATTACATGGTTGATCTAATAGACTCGATTTGTTTGTAAATGTGATTTTTAATTTTTTGATGGTTTATTTAGGCGAGTTTTCTGGGGTGAACGGGTTAATTTTGTGATTTATTATTGTGCATGTAATAGAAGAATGGGGTTTTCTTTTTGGTGAATGTGTTAATTTTCAGATTTCTTGTTGTGCTCATGATATAGAAGAATCGGTTTTTATTGGGTGAATGTGTTCGTTTTTTAAATTCTTTCTGTGCATGTGACAGATGAATGGATTAGAGTTGAAAGGGTTTAGAGGTTTTATGATTTGTCTTCTATTTTTTTTTTTTTGTAATTAGTCTTGTGGTTTAATTTTAGAAGTAGGTTAGTAATCCTAGAAAGTTTAATGGCTAGATTAGATTGGGTCTTATATTGTATCTAATGTGTTTGTTAAAATTCTTATCAAAGCAAATTATGTAACTAAACTGGGTAAAAATAAGTGATTAAATTTTATTTGATTAAGAGATATTTTTATTATTTTTTCGCTTAATTGTGTGAGATATATGATTATATTCTGTATTATAGAAAGAATGAGTTATATATTTGATTGATAATATTAGTTTTTTTCTCATTTTCTTGAATATATGTTACCATGAATTCTAATATCAACTAATTGATACTTATATCACCAGCAGATCTCACCCAGCAAAGCTCGACTTTAATTCGCATATACGAAGGTGCTGATAATGATTATTTCCTGTTTTATAGTGGTAATTTAGTTATTACTAATGATGGTTTTCTGTTACTGTTGTTGCTTTATATTTACTAATACTGATATTTGTTTCAATTAGTTCAACAGATTGCAAAATCGACAGTGATGGCTTATTATTTTTTTCAGTTTGAATTAATTAAATTATGATAATTTTTTTTTCTGAAGTTGTTTTGATATGGTTGGAATGGTTGCAAAGGAAGTTTGGTATAGCTGTTCAAAGTTAGATGATACAGAGATTTTGCTTTTTTTGCCATTGGACAGTGATTTTCGGCTAACTATTGCTTTGTTTTGCCAATCAGTTGTCTCCTGCTACTGCTTGATACGCACAGATGCTGTGGAGTTGCCGCTCTGGTGCTATTTTTGCTGCTTTATCTACTACTGACATGGTTAAGCTACTATTATGCTTACTGATAGATTTCTGCTACTGTTGATGTTGGCTAGTGCAGTTAGAAGTTGCTGATCATCTTGTGATTTGTTTACTGCTTCAATTAATTTTGTTGCAGTTACTGGATTATCCTCTACTGCCAGCTGGCTGAGATCACTATTTGACCATGCTGAGTTTGTTTGTTGGGTTTGTTGGTTTGTTCTGGGTTTGTTGGTTTGGAAGATTTCTCTACTGATTTTAGGGATTTTTCTGTTTTTACACGAAGATACTGTCTATTTCTGATTACAGTTGTTATTTTGAGATATGGCATATCAGCATACTAGTACCGTAGCTTATTACTTCTATTTTTGTTGCAATATTTATTATTGTACTTATAACCATGCTCTAACATGATTTTGTAAGCCTTTTGGCATTAATAATTTTTGTATTGATTTATTTTATCTTTTAGTAAATTTTCTCTAAGCTTATGCTGGGAGATTAAAAGAAAAAAGGAGATTGAACCTGATCGAAGAAGAAATTTGGTATATATAGTTGCACAAAGTGAGGGGCTGTTAATGGAATTTCTCCTTTTTTACTCATCCACGCCCCTTTCTGTTATGATGTTATCAAAATTTCACAATTGTTTAAAGAATATTTTAATAATTTCATTTATTTCCATTAATTGTAATAACAGTTTGAGAGGGTAGAGTTTACCTATTTCTCCAATCTCAGATACTCTGAGGAAGAAACTGATAATCTCCCCATTAAAAATTATTTTTAAAAAAAATTTATTACTTTCTACTTATTTGTTAAAAATATTTATTAAGATATTCAAAATTAAAAAAAAAGTTTAAAATATACAACAGTAAACTTTAATTTTCCAAAATTTTGGTAAATAGATGATTATACCTCCTTATCAAAATATCCCCTTTACCCTCAAAATTTTCTCCTCCAAAATGCTTTCATTGCCTTTTCTGAATGCTAAAAATCCCTCAACTGTGTTATATTTTGCTTTTCAGCCACAAGAAACCATTTATTTTTACAGTACAATAGATTACAACACCACATAATAAAAATGCCTAGACTTACTTTCTTGCTCTCCTCAGCAGAAAACGCAATGAAAACATCCCAAGAGCCAAAGTTTGCCAAAACCATCCTCTTGCATTTGCTGGATCCGCTCTTTTTGCCAAATACCACGCACATATTGCCTCGCTAACATGTGCCAATAGGGCAATAAAGAATGCCACTCTTATCATCCACATTGAGCGAAATATGAAAAGACCGATAGTTCTTAGGAATGGCACGGGTACAATGTCCGGTAACCATGCAACAGAAAACAGTGCAGGCATTCCTATCAGGGAAAATAACCATGCATATATGGTTGGCCCATCTATACCTTTCCTTTTCTTTTCTTGCCAGTACGAGATGGTTGCAGTCATACCCTCCCTAGGAGTCACCATCGGGACATAGCCAAGCTCTTCCTTAGCCTTAAGGAAGGAGAAGTAATGCGTCACGCCCACCTGTTGGCATACAAAAGAATGACATTGTATAAGCACGTATGCATCGAACACATGCTTGCTTACGCTAAATTTTATAGCATTGTACCGTCATATAAAAAGTTTCATTGACTTGATTTCTTGACTCATAACAGAAAATTTCTGGGAAACATGGAATGGTTGTTGAAACAAACCTTGTAGACTTCAGCAGGAAGGATCAGTGGTTGAGGAAGCCACCATCGATTCAACCATGGATATAAGATTGAATAGAAAACTGAGAAAATTTTTCCCAGAAAGAGAGCGCGAGGAACAGATAACCAAGACTTTGGCAAGTCATACTCTAGAGCTCTGAGTAAAAGCCCAATGAATTCAAAGGTGTTGACTGGAGAACCTGAGAAAGATGGGAGCTAGGCATAGTCAAAGAGAATTAATGTATTTCAAACTTAACTTTTCTACTTAATCCGTTATCAGCAAGAGTCCAAAAGATGAAGCACTTCATCACCAGTAAATGTAACTCGTAATTTGGTCAATGAATAATCCATGAATGAAGAGACCATTACCATCAGATACAAAGTATGGTTGGCCAGCAGCTATAGGATGCCCAGTTTTCCCAGGAATGTCATCCAAAAGTCCCATGCTTGCCAATACCAGTGCAAGCACAAGGTTATCCACATAAATCCAGTCTGTTTTCACACTCGGTGCACCAATTTTGAATGGCACCAAACCTAACCTCACTAACGACACTATTCTTGGAAGGTGCCTCTCTTCACCTGGCCCATAGATTGCAGCAGGACGAACCGCACATGTATAAAGACATTTTCCATTATTTTCCCTATACATAAAACATCTCAGCTCTAGTCACAGAACTAATAGAAAATAGATGCCTCATGAGTTCTTTCTAACGAACTTCATGGAAATCTGAGAAATTTTTTCATACCTACATATAAAATAAAACCAAAAAACAAAAAAAGCATTCTTGCAGTTAAGTAATAATTACTCACTTCAAGGGACGACCATTACTCTTTAGAACCAATTGTTCAGCAACTGATTTACTGCGGCCATAAGAATCCACATGTTCATCAATGGGGAAATAAGGTAATCTTTCATTGCCATTCACAATTTCTTTTCCACCAAACACAACATTGTACGTGCTCACATAGACAAGCCTTTGGATACCAAACTCGATGCAAGCTTCAATGACATGGCAGGTTCCATTAATATTTACTTCATCAGCACGACCAAACTGGAGCATTTCTTTTCCCGACATGCCATACGAAGCAACATGAAATACACAATCCGCACAGCGTAGAGCTTTTTCAACATCTTTTTGTTTCACGATATCCCCTGTCATTGACAAGATTTGCTGATTGAATGCTAGTTGACAAAAGTAAAAACTGAATGGCTGCTTTCATTACTTGCATTTAAGATCCAATCAAAATTATTGAAATATCCAAGTTCATCAATTATTAGTTTAAAATACAGATCCGAAAAAACATAGTAATGACTAATACGAACCAAGTTTCAATCTACAATGAAAATAATACGTCTTCTATAAATCTGTACGCTCTATATTACAGAAATTGTCACCAAACATTACTTCGTCTCCTCCGTCGTCAGCCAATTATCAAAATTTGACCACATCTTCAAAATTCAATAGACCTCTGAGTTCTAACTTAATTCATCAGTATAATTGAAAAAACAAAAAACCCAATTGTCAAGACAAGTTTCTGATTATTTCTGAACAGAAACGATCAAACCTTGGATGCAATGGACGCCATGATGCTTGAGATCATCAGACCAGGGAGAATTTGTTCGCAAGTCAAAGGCTCGAACCTGGTCAGCGCCTCTTCGGACGAGCTCCAAGCAGAGACCCGAGCCAACATGGCCCAGCCCGCCCGTCACGACGAACGTCTTTCCTTCTATCCCTTCATTTTCGCTCAGGTGCATTTTCGCTAATCACAACGTTGAATGCGAGATTGGAATTTGGAGACGGCGACGACGGCGTTCTTTTTTCCTTGAAGAAAAAAAAAGAAAAATGGCTGAAATTTTACAAGAATTGATTTGCTGTGGTGGCGGTGTATGCAGAAAGAGGCATGAGAAGATGCCACCTCAGCTCAGCATTTTCAACATATTTTTTGGTTTCATTTGACGAACGAGACTTGAAGGACGTCATAAATGTCGGCCAAAAAAAAGGTCATAAATGGAATTAAAATTAAATTATTTTTGAATGCTTTTAGTTTTTATAATTTTTAAGAATAAATTTTTTGTATGTGATAATAACAAAAAAACCCTAAGTTTTTATATTTGTATAAAGTAAGATATAATTTATTAAAATTTAACACATACGTCCCCATCTCGGCATCTCTGTATCTCTGAGTCTCGGTGTCTTTTTCCCCCAGGGCCAGGCCCCAATATAATCAGGTTTACGTGATGATAGACAGTTACTATAGTTAGAGACTTATTTATTACAAAAGACAAATTATATTATTATTTGTGAAAATATAAAACAATAGGGACTTTAATGTTATTATCTATCTGATAAATATGTTTTTTTCAAGATTAAGCCCAAAAAGCTTGGGTTTACTGATCATATGAGCTCGTATCAATAGCCCAAATTGGATTCATAAGATTGAGAGAGAGAGAGAGAGAGAGAGAGGAGAAAACTTGGACAAGGCTGCAACTGCAAAATTTAGAAATCTGAAATTTCACTCTTAGTATAGCATGTGAGAGTTCCTTTGCAAAAGAAAAAGGGCAAAAGAGAATAAAAAAATCTGAATTATAAAAACACAAACAGAGCAAACTTAGGTATGAAATCCCACATATATGGGGGGGACCCCCAAAAAAAAAGAGGTGCTTCTAGTTGTATCTATCTATGTATGTAGCTAGATGAAGCTGAAGTTGTTGAATCTCAAGTTTCCATAGCTTGCACTGGCATAAGCATTAAGAAGCTCATTTTGTGCAGACCAGAAATCAGCTTTCAATCCTCCTCTTCTAATTGCTTTCAGTATTTTGTTTCTATGCGCATACCCTGTTACTACCACTTTCTGACTGTTAGCGTCTACTTCCACTTTCTCTATTCCTGTAAATTAAGTAAATGAACAAAGATATATATACATGTTAAGTTAGCAGCTCGGATAATTTTTAAACCACAATTAATAGTCATATTTATAGCAACAAGACGAGATAGAGCGTAGGTTTGTTTATGCTTAATTAATTACCTTTGAGTTTTGAAAGGCATTTCCTTAGTCTTTTCTCGTGTATGCCAACCATCTCCACCTTCAGCTCAACTGTCTGCGAAAGAGGAAAAAAACAAAAAGCACAAAAACATGTATACATAGAACTTAATTAGAACACAAATTGATGACGTAATTAGCATGTCATATTCAGGCAGGACATGTTTAGAAAAATTGTTGTCTGTACCTCCATGAAAGAAGTTGGAATTGCAAACGATGAAGAGAAGAGACGATATCAACGATGAAGGGACAGAAATATTGGAAGAGACAAAGGGAATGAATATATATGGAACAGATGGGGAATGTCGGGTTATTTATATAGTTCGTTAGTTAGTTATATATATGTATAGAGAGAGAGAGAGGCATACAGCGAAGGGGACAAGAAAAAGAGAAGGAATAAACAGAGACAGAACTAAAGTAAGTCTTGGGTTTGGCTTCTAAAACATTGCAAAATTATCTGCTTTGCTTTGCTTTTGTCTTGTTGCTTTTTGGAAAGAGAAAGAAAACCAAATAACAAGAAAACATAGGGGCTTGTGAATTTATGTTCAATGATTTGTGATCCGAGTTCAGCTCAAGATTCAAGATTCAAGATTCAAGACTCAAAGCAAGCTAATGTATGTACTGTGAGAGTTTCCAGTTAGCATTTTGAAATGATTGGGTTTGACGGGTCCAACTTAGCTTTTTCCTTTGGAGGATCAGTTTCCAGTTAGGATTTTCTTTTCAGGAATTTAGGGGCAGGGGCAGCTCAGCAAGCTCATCTCATGATCACATTTTGATTTTGCATATATATATATATATGATCACATGATCTCAGCCGTCCACCTATAATCACATGATGGAGTCGAAAGGAAAGGAGGAAATTAAAGATACGGTAAAAAAGGGCAAAAAAAAAAAAACGGGGGGGCCGGCTAACTGGAAAGTCTTGTAGAGGCTATTTTATATATTAATTTAATTATATGAGATGGAAGAAGTAAACTAGAAATGAAGTTAAGAATTTTGGGCAGGTGGAGATTCAAACTCAGCAGTTTTATTTATAAAAAAAAAAAAAAAGAAAAGAAAAATGAAGGTGGAATGGGAGTGAGAAAAGGAAGAATCATGGCATGGAGGAGCCCAAGAAGATTCTAATTTCCAAGAATGGGAGCATATGAATGGAACGATCGATCCATGCTGCTTGGGATAGAACATAGAAGGGAAGTCAGAAGTGCATTGGAATTTGCATTCATTCTTTCACTCTATCCAATTTTTTTTTTTTAAAAAAACATAACTTACATTTCTCGAGAATCACATTACATTATTATATTTAATTTTTGCCGATCAATATGATCATACGTTGTCGTTTTTACTTTATTGAATCGTTTTACTGGTTCCATGACAAGCACCTTTTGCTTTTCAAGTACTCCCTCATTCATTCATTTAGTTGAGTGAATATGGTAGCTCAAAATCCGCCATCACAAACCGATAGATGTGGCACTTTTTCTAATCTATCCCTTCTTAGTTCTTGCCTTCGAATGATTCAAATCAAACTATTTAAAAAACCAAAATTCAACTCATATTCGAAAATAACAAATATATTATTATTATTATTATTATTATTCATATTCATGCGAAAAATATCGCGGGTATTATTGGAGTGCGAAAATACTGTGTATCTATTATTTATTCTGATCAAAATATTTATATTATTATTATTATTATTACTTTTACTTTTTTTTAATTTTAAATTTTAACCATTAAATTGGATAAATTTATTGATTGAATATGATTAAAAGGGATTTTTTTTAGAAAAAAAAAAGGAAATTACTTCCGCAAACGGGCCCATGAATAGAGGCCCAGGAAGGAAAACTCGAGATAGGGCCTACAAAGCGACATTCTTAATTCTGGTGGGCCCAAAATGTGCCACATCATCACCCCTGCTTCCAGAACAGAAGACCAGAGACTTTTTGTTTCCTTCACTGTGGAGCTGGAGCCAAAGCGTACACTTTTCGTCAACATTTCAGCCCATTGAAACGGTAATTCTATGCAACTTTCATCCTCTATTCTTCCTTTTGCTGTTGCATGCAAGTCTTTTGTTTCTCGGTCTTACGCCCAAATGTTAAAAACCTTCACAGAGATGGTTTGGTTTTTTTATACTCTTGAAACTTAATTTCTATGAATACTTATTTGTTTTCTTTTTTTTTCTTTTTTCCCTATCGCGTGGTTGTTGTGGGTAATTACGTTGAATTAGAAAACGGAAAGCAAACCCATGAAAAGACTTCGATTTGAGCGAAGCATTAGAAATTACATGCATTTGAGACATTTGTTATTGACTATGTAAAGTCTGAAGCAAATGAATATGGAAATTGGAAACACTAAATTTAGGAAATGTTAGTGGAAAGTGAATTTATTTCAGTTTAAATTTGATTGTTATATACAAGTTGTTAATGGAGATTGAGAATTTTGGCAAGTTGATTTTGTATATTTGAGTCGGATGCAGCATTTACAGGGTTTGGTAGCATTAATAACACAGAAATGTAGTATAATAACCCATCAGTAGTTTGTTTTTATGCTGTAATTTTTATCCTGAATTGTCTGCTGTACGGAATCCAAAGAGTATAAGAGAAATAATGTCTGTGAAAGAAATGAAAATGATCTACAAGCTACAATTTCCTAGAGGCACTGCATATTAATTGTGTTCCCTTAATTCAGCAGGCAATCTAATATCTTTGGTTAATACGCCTATGTAGGTAAGTGCAAATAGTTCTGCATTTGTGAAAGAATTGAAGTGGGAAGCATGGCTTCCCGGGCAAATAACAGTACTCATACAATCTCCATCAAAGAATCATTTAATGATCAGTATTTCTTGCTGAACTTCATTATGAGCACTTATTTGGGTCCTGATGTCTACTCAGATAACCCGAGACGTTCAGCGTCTCAAAGATTAGCTGAACGTCTGCCACCCTACACTTCAAAAAATCTGGGCGTTTCATTTGTCAGCTTTCCTCAGTTGGAGAGCTTATATTACTATGTCCTGAAGAATGCTCATCCGGGCCTATTTGTGAACCCTTCTATGTTGCATATGTATCTTAAAGGTATCATGCCTTCTCGGAGCTCTGAGCATCCAGAGGGATGTCGGCAGTTCACAAGTTTTTTCCCTATGAGTGTTCATGGACATAAAAAGTACTCTGGGCACTATGAGGTTGTGAAGGGAATTGTTCTTATTGATGATCCAGTTACATCATTCATGAAAACAGAGGACCTGAAAAGGTTCAGATATTTATCTGGTATGGATGATTTAAAGATTGATAAAATCAAATCCCTCTGTCATGAACATGGGTACCAGAAATACCAACAAGAGCAAGAGCAGGATTGTCTGAAATATAGTAAGGAAATTGCTGCTGCAGGAAATATTTCCAAGCGGAACCATAATTCTTCAGAAAAGTGTCATGAAACATGTAAGGAAATACGGTCTTTTAACCCTCTTTGTGAGCCAGTACTCCCCCATGTTGTTTTAGTGCCGAAACATCATACTGCAGACAGCGCCTTTCAGAAAACCAGCAAAGTGGATGGACCTGCCATGATGCCTCTTTTAACCATTCCAAATATCAATGGATGTGTGTCAGATGTATCTATTACTCTAACTGGGACTGCTGCAAAGGGAATAGTTGGACCACCCATCGGTATTGTTGACATAGGCATTAGTAGACCAGCATATTTCTTCAGAGTTGCCCTACCTGGAGTCAGGAGAGATTATCGTAAGTAATTTTTTCTTTTTCTTTCCTCAGTTCCCTTGGTTTTATCCTATTACCTTATATGTAATCTAAAGTGAACTTATCAGTTCACCACCCCGTGTGTCAGTGCCATGGCACTTAAAAGACACGTTCGAAGTGATGAATGAGTAGGCTTGCTATTATTTATTGAAAGCCTGAAAACACCTGCTGAAGTTGCAATCAGGATTGGTAACTGTCTGTACTAATTTCTTTTAAATTTTTGCAACTCAGAACAAATTGTTCATGGCAGGTAATTTCAGTTGTGAGATTGAACCGGATGGGAAGGTTCATATTCAAGGTTCAACACTGGGTGGAAAAACGGTCAGGAAACGTTCCCAAGTTTTCCACATGAAACTGCAGCAAATATGCCCACCTGGCCAGTTTACGCTTACTTTCAGCCTTCCCGGACCAGTTGATCCGCGGCTCTTTTCGCCCAACTTTAGATCTGATGGCATTTTTGAAGCTATTGTCATCAAAGAAAGTAACGCACAGCGTTAGGGAATCTGTGACTCTGTAGAATGCAGTTCATACTTGTATTGTATCCAGCAGTTTACTTTTTTTGTATTGACTCATGTAAGTACCTGTGCTAGTTCTATGTATGTATAACTCTTTTAACATGATCTATTGTAGAAACTAGAAAGGTCATTTTTCCCAAGTGATTTCTCTCAGTGATTGTGGTAAAACATTTTTTATTGGACGAAAAGACATCACATTTTCTATTGTCAAATAAAAACATGGAATATTTATTTAAAATAGAAGTGAAGAACATATCTTAATTAACATATATAAGACTACCAGATTAAGATTTGATTAATTTTCAATTTTATATTAATGGATGGACAGTAGGATATCAGAAATCAAATTAAGGATCTATTTGATATAAACGAATATATTATATTGTTCCGGAAAAATCGTGCAAAACTTTGTGAAACTCGATGTTATTATCCCTTGTTCATAACACAGAAAATCAAATCGAAAATCCAATGTTCATATTCGGTTCTTTTCCCATAAATTCGAAGGGTAATTTTGTCATTTCAATCTACACACGTGTCATGATTAGGACAAAGACCAATTACACAGTGACGTACTTCAAATAAATGGTAGAAAAACCCAGACGCAGGCAGAGACTGCGACTGAGACGGAGAAAATCCCGCTGCACAGAGACGGCAGAATAATTTCTGAGCATTTTACGCCGTCGTTTTGCTATCGGAACCCTAAAGGTAATGCTTATTTCATTTGCAATTAGTCTTCTTTTTATTGCTTCATTTCTGCTTATCTAACGCTTTTTATGCCAGCGGGAATCCCCTTCAGGTTATGATCGATTCTTTGTTTTCGATCATCAATTGATATTAAACATTATAATAGGTTGGAGACAGAATATGTTTGTATAATAATAATAATAATAATAATAAGGAATTATTGTGTTTATGACTTTATATTGTGTTTTCTTTTTATCTGCATTCTGGAATTAATAGATCTTTATGCGAATATTTTCTTAGATTTTTGCAATGGAGGTAGGTATTACCAAATGATTTCAGGTGCTTCATGATTTTGTTTTCTAACGTAAATATTTTGAGATTTGATTCAACTTTAATGTATTAATGATTGTTGTTAATGTTTCTCTCACAAGTTGATTTTATTGAGGATAATTGAGATTACGTCTGCATTATCTTTGCACATGGATATTTTCTCTGATTTCTCTTGTTTGTGTTTCTGGTTGTCCGTCAATTCTTTTATTTAATATGCAGTGTGGTTTCCTTTTTGCAGCTTTTGACATAAAAATACTGTCCCATAGATGACTTGTACAGAAACCTAACGGTCTCATTTAACCTGTAGATTAAATAATTAATGCTACTGTGGGTTGTCACAGATTGTCCCGCCTTTGTTTCTGTGTAGTAATATGTGGTGGCTGAATTTCTCTGTTAATTTTTAGACTTTGGACTGATGTCTTTTGTTGTATGTTATGCCATAGAAAAATAAAACCCCCAAGGCCAACCATTTCCCGCACTTTTTAGCGATTTGAGTCATCATACTTTTGATTTTTTGGCTTGGGCAGACGTTACCTGTAAGTTCGTTGCCTAGCTAACTATCGGATCTAATAGGGTCTGCTTTTGTTCCGAGTCTGTATTTTGTTGGACCCGAAGTTAAATCCCAATAAGCCTCCCTTTAGACTAAGCTATAAATAGCTATTTGAAGACTGTTGTAGACGCCAATTTTTCTTGCATATGACACCGCGTAAAGCGATTGGCTGCTGGAATCATCCTTCATTTAATGGTCAAACCTTTTTGCTTTTCAATCTATTTTGGATTGATTTACCTTAAGTTCTGTCGGAAAATATGTTTAGCAACACATTGCTCTTATTATTCTAATTTATGTCTTCTCTAAGGTGGATTCTCACTTTTAAAGCTGCAGTTTCTCTCTCTTAATGTTCCTTGACATACTACATTGTAGACAATTAGTAAATATCATCAAATTAAGTTGTTCGCTTGACCTAGAAACTCAAAGTAAGACTTCACGTCATGCACGCTCAAACTTCACATGTAATGGTGACATTGGAATATGCTGGTTTACTAATATAGCAAGTAGAATTCTTGTAAGAGTTTGACTAAGATAGATTGAAAAATCATTACAAGAGTGATGATTTTTGAAAAGGGCTTGGCAAAGCATAGGTGTCAGTATATTTGTTATCCTATTATGTTGAAGGAAGCTCAGTGTCCATTACATTGCAACATATGTTGATATTGCAGTTGTTCCTTCTCTGTGATGATTTTTCAATCTATCTTAGTCAAAGCATAGGTGTCAATATATTTGGTACCATATTATGTTGAATGAAGTTCGGTGTCCATGACATTGCAGTTGTTCCTTCTTGAACAATCTTGTGCTCCCATGTTCATATGTCAAACATGCCTATATAATAATGGTTGACAATTGATTACCATGAAGATTTATCATATGGAAATTATGGTAGGAAGTGTGGTTGCAAAATTGATTTTAATGTGATTTTGCGTGTTTTACCTTTTCCAAAAGTATCCTCCGTGGATATTTTTTCTTTGTTTAATGAGCAGCATCTCCAAATTTTGAACGGTGTGTCAATTAACCTGCTTTAAGCAGGATTTTGTGGCAAATTAGGAAAATGGTAGTTGCCTGCACTCTGCTGTTTCTGTTTCCATATTCCTTAATGACTTGGGAAAGCAACTTAAGAAGGGGATTTCTGCTACTTTATACTTAGTTTGAAGATGCAACAACTAGTGCTTGCTATAATAATCAGTCACTGATCAGTAGAGAGTGCATGCAGACACATACATTTGAACACATGCTCAAATTTTTATCTTCTGTTAATTTTTCATTTGCATGTGTATTGTACTTTTCAGGAGGGACACAAATTTAGAATCATGGATGCGAAAAATAATGCTAAACGTCGAAAATTGAAGCCACCGGTTACTTTAACTGGAACTGCAAAGGAAGGTTGCATTGGGCCGTCTATTGGTCTTATTGACATCGGCACCAGCGTTAATGCATATATTTTCCGTGTTGCACTCCCAGGTGTGCGAAACAATGAAAGTAAGGCTCAGAACTTTATTTATATACGTCATTGGCACGTGAGATGCACCGTATATGTGCAAAAGGTGTACTAGCAATGTTCTAATTTTCTTCCCTCTTTTTGGTTAGTCAGCAAACATGGTTAAATTTATTTTAAGCATAATTGCTATAGAAGATGCATTAGCTGCGCTCCGTGGGAATGGCAATAAGTAAATGACTGAGTAGATAATGCTTGTTGTGACAGGTTTGTTGCAATGCGAAATCCGCCGAGATGGCAAAGTTCAGATACGAGGACTTATAACAGAAGGAGGGGCTCTTCTCAAAGGTATACCCACTGTATACCAAATGAAAGTGCAGCAACTATGTCCACCTGGACAATTCACTGTTTCGTTTACTTTGCCGGGACCTGTTGATGCCCGTCTGTTTACTCCTACTTTCCGCCCTGATGGCGTCCTAGAAGGCGTTGTTATGAAATGCATATACCCCCGTATGTACCGGTAGATGGCCGGCATCAACATTGCTGGACTTTTCGAAGAAGCTGTTTTACACCGAATGTACCCAAAACAAACCCAGAGGCATAATATTTTTGGTGCAAATGTCAGCAACAATTTAAAATTTCCGAAGGTTAACATGCGTATAAACAGAGGAGAGCAGATCCTATAGAGCCATCGTATACTCTGCAACCTTGGATGCTAAAGTTAGGAACTAATCAAATGGCTCAGCAATACAAAGATTCTTTATTTGACTGTCCTTTTAAATTTTTGGTATGGTCTCATTTTCTCTCCTGTGGGTTTTCTCTGTGCTATAATTGTTGCAGATTCAGATCTATTTTTGACCCTACATTATTATTAACTAGCTCAGAAGACAAGAGTGTATTCATTAAAGTAAAAGCTCATATCAAGAGGAAATTTAATTTTTTGGATACGTAATTTCGTAGTATGTATTATTTTCATTTCTGAGATAGATGTCTACAAGACTTTGGACAAAGTGAAGCTGCTATCTCACTCAGCATCGTAATGTAATTCAACATTAATATTAATTAATTGGACACACGAGTTTGACATTCAACTAAGAAATAATTATTAGAATAGTCCAATGACATATAGTATTAAGAATTTTCTTTGAAGATTGCCATTTTCAATTAATTTTAACGCGGAGTCCATCCACCCCCGACAGACCTAGGCCCTCCTGAATGTTGATGTTCTTGCCTCGCTAGTATTATTGCACTTCAGTTTCCTTTCCTAACACAAAAATAAATAATGGTATTAAGATTTTTCTTTGTAGTTTATCTGGCCTCGCTTGTATCATAATATTCCTTTTTTTTCTCTCGTTATATCATAATCATCATATATATGTGTGTGTGTGTGTGTGTGTATATATATATATATATATATATATATATATATATATATATATATATATCCATTTAATTAAGTTTTTACCCATAATGCATTAGATATATATACACACACACATATGGGGCTTGAGAGAATAGAATTTGGTATCAAGAATTAATTAGGTGAAATAAACGATAGAAACATTTTATTTCGTTGACTAAAATATAGTTTCAAAAATAGCAGGGATGAGCTGTTGGCCGGCTGAAGTTAACAAACAAACGATGAAAGGGAATATTTTTATTTTATTAATTTTCGACATACATTACAATACAAATTAAGAATTAATTAATTAATTAATAAGAAGAAGAAACTCGGAAGTCGGAACAAGCTGGGGACAGAAGCCAACAAACAAAACTAACATCGTAGTCTCAAAACTCAACTTACTTCTTGAAACACACATTAGCATTAGCATCAGCAAATGGGAATCGGAGGAAGACTTTGCGAGAAAAAAAAGTCAATATACATGCATACATACATACATACATACATACATTGCAATGAAATTAAATCTTGATCCGCATCTTCCTGGAATCGTCGACCCTAAACCTCAATTCCTAGTCAACCTTCCATCCCATCAACTTCGTCCTCATCGAAATTGTTTTTTCGGAGAATTTCATTTTAATCACCGACTCATTTTGCATCACAAACTCTCTTTTATATGTATATACAACCTTCCATCCCATCAACTTCGTCCTCGTCGAAATTGTCTCTTTTATATATATATATACAACCTTCCATCCCATCAACTTCGTCCTCATCGAAATTGTTTTTTCGGAGAATTTCATTTTAATCACCGACTCATTTTGCATCACAAACTCTCTTTTATATATATATACAACCTTCCATCCCATCAACTTCGTCCTCGTCGAAATTGTCTCTTTTATATATATATACAACCTTCCATCCCATCAACTTCGTCCTCATCGAAATTGTTATTTCGGAGAATTTCATTTTAATCACTAACCCATTTTGCATCACAAACTCTCTTTTATATATATATGTGTGTGTGTGTCAAAACTATAATGTGTCCCAAACATCCCTAACATTAACATTTCACCTCGATACTTTAATCACTACTGTTTTTTTATCAAACTTTAATTTAGTCCATTAACTTACATCTCATAAATAATAGCCTTTTCTTTTAACAAAAATATTACCTCACTACAGGGCTTTGCTACTCAAAATAACCCTCCATTACCCATATAAATAATAAATTAATTAATTAATTAAAGTTCAATAATATGAATGAATGACTAATTCCAGTAGAATCCAAAACTAAGAACTAAAGTCAGACGAAGATGAAAACATGTTTGTATCTTTGACTAGGTTATAATTTATAAAAAATTTAGAGACTATAGTGAAATCCTCCATGTTAATAGTTAACCTCTTGCCTCATTTGTACGTTGCAATGTATGCCACCAAAAACGAAAAAAATAAATAAATTTTAAGTCTTGGAATGTTATCTTGAACAACCCAAAAACTTCATCAACGACAATGGCGCTCAAAGTGCTTTCTGCACTTGACACAGCAAAAACTCAGTACTATCACTTCAAAGCCATAATCATCGCCGGCATGGGACTTTTCAGCGATGCTTACGATCTCTTCTGCATACCTCCGATCATGAAACTGATCGCATGGACATACTACGATGATGATAAAGACAACAACTCGGAAAAGGAATACAAAATCCCAAACGTCGTCGAGTCCTCCATGATTGCTCTAGCTTTTCTGGGCACCGTAATCGGTCAACTCGTTTTCGGACGATTCGGTGACCGAATCGGACGGCGTCGTGTTTACGGACTCGCATTGATGCTCATGGCGCTCAGCTCCCTTGGTTGCGGATTCTCCATATGCACGAAGAAAAACTGCGTTCTGGGAAGTCTAGGGTTTTTCAGATTTCTGCTGGGCATCGGAATTGGCGGGGATTATCCATTATCGGCGACAATCATGTCGGAGTTCGCAAACAAGAGGACACGTGGGGCGTTCATAGCAGCTGTGTTTTCCATGCAGGGTTTTGGGATTTTGGCTAGCTCGACGGTGACGATGGTGGTTTGTAAGATATTTGAAAGTACATCAAATGTTTCCGATAAAAATCGGACGCCGCCAGAAGCCGATATTGCATGGCGGTTGATACTTATGCTCGGTTCAATTCCGGCGGCTCTGACTTATTACTGGCGTATGATGATGCCTGAAACTGCCAGGTATTTATTTATTTTATCGTATAATAATTCCTTAATTAATTCTCTATATATCGGTATGAAAGAGAATCTTCATACGGCCGGCCGGAAATTAAAAAAAAAAAAAACAAATATTTAAGAGTATTGAAATTTACGATTTTTTATCTTATGTAGTCATTAACATATTGTAGACAACAAGAATTATTCATTCGAATTTTAACTTAAAAGTCGACGTCTACGTCTCTGTCTGAAAATTTTGAATCATTGACATAATTTCTTTCATTTATATTTAGAATCTTTGTTTGCATATGATATTTGTTAACATGTTTGAAAGAGTAGGTGAAGAAGATAATTTAATTTGTTTAGTCGGTGGGAAAATTCATGTGAGGTAACAAGAAATTCTAAAAGAAAATTTGAAAGAAATTGTGAATCACATGTTGGTTGATTGCATCTCGGTCAACAAATTTCCAACTAAACAAGAATCGTTCTTGCACTGGGCCATATTTTACAGTAGAAAGAAGAAGAAAAACAAATTTCTTCAGTCTGAACATATACAAGGTTACTGTTGTTTTTGCATGAAGCATATTTTCACTTGTAAGATAACCTGACATCTGAATTCGATCAGAAACTATAATTCTTTTTGACATTTTAATTTGCCTCTTTTTTTTTTATTCCAACTAAGATACACAGCTCTAGTAGAGCAAAACGTGATGCAAGCAGCCAAAGACATGGAGAAAGTTTTAGACGTTTCCATGAGTCAAATTGCAGAAGACCATCCATTACCACCAAGTCCTCCTTCTTACCCTCTCTTCTCCAAGCAATTCCTACGCCGTCATGGCCGTGATCTCTTCTCCTGCGCTATCACGTGGTTTCTCGTCGACGTTGTCTTCTACAGCAGTAACCTCTTTCAGTCTCGAATTTACCATCAGTACACTGAACACGGGAACGATAGCTCCGTGAATGCTTTCGAAGAAGCTTTCAGAGTTGCCAGATTCCAAGCCATTTTAGCCATCTGTTCTACAATTCCAGGTTATTTTGTCACAGTCTATTTCATTGATCGAATTGGGAGAGTTTGTATTCAAATCATAGGGTTTTTCTTCATGGGAATAGTTTATTTAGCCATTGGAATACCCTACAAAGATCACTGGAGCAAGAAGACAAATTTGGGATTCATGTTCCTCTATGGCCTCACTTTTTTCTTCGCAAATTTCGGACCAAACACAACTACTTTCATCGTCCCGGCAGAACTTTTTCCGGCAAGGTTTAGATCAACATGTCATGGAATTTCCGGGGCGTTTGGAAAAGTAGGCGCCATAATTGGGACAGTGGGGCTTCTGTGGGCTTCACAACACGATGGTGACAAACATAATAAACCAGACGCGGACGGAATGACAATAGCATTGATGATTTTGGGTGGTGTTTGTTTCCTGGGAATGGCAGTGACATTTTTCTTTACCCCAGAAACCATGGGAAGATCACTGGAAGAGAACGAAAATGATGACGATTCCGGTGACTTGTGTCTTCTCAGATGTCTTACAAAATCCGGTTTACGAACAAATTCATCTCGCAATGAAGTTGCTGCTTCCTAAAGATCTAAAAATATGTGTGTTGTTTTGTATCAAAAGATTTTGTGGAGATGTTGTAACATTTTATTCTCAATAGTGCTTAGTTATGCACGTAGAGCTAGCTATAAAAATCTGTGCATACATATATATATATATATATATATATATATATATATATATATATATATATATATAATAGAAAGTGAAAAGCATATATATAGTATAGTGTCTGTATAATTTTATCGCATGATCCATCAGAATAAAACATTTACGAGAATATTCAGAAAAGCATTACATTACATTGTTTTTGGTATGACAACATGCAGGTCATCCAAATTAAGTAATTTCACTTCTTTTTGATAGGGTATGAAGCCATTTTGTTGATTCCACAGAGTCCTTCAGATTTTCCAGTGTTTCTCTTCATTCTAATGTATCCTTTTTCTCCCCATTTTGGTCCCCAGGAATTCTTCACAATTATGTAATCGATGCCCTTGGTTGATCCATATCCAACGGCTGCCACTCCATGATCTAGCTCAGTTCCACAATGTCCATCAAAAACACCCTACGACCATACATACATAGATTTATATATATATGATTAGTCATTCAGACACTAAACATATATATAGAGATCAGAGATATGGTCGACTTACTCCGCTATAAAATTGGAAATCTCGACCAGAAGCTTCAATAGCGACACTGAGAGGCTGGTTCGCAAGTGCTTTCAGGAGGCTTTCTTCATTATTCTGGGGTACATCATGGTAGCCATTGATGGTTACTACCTCGGATTCTTCCTGAAAAAAAAATGAAGAAAATCAGATAATATTCTTCGAATAATCGTTTGATCCAACATTTGACTCTTCTTTTCTATAATAAATTAGATTCCCTAGCACATCATCAACTAGTCAATAATTATATACAATAAGTTTTAGCTGCTGTAGCAATTAATTCTAATGGAAGCTCATTAACAAAAATATTTTATCATTGTCACACGTTGGTTTTTACAAAAATAAAAGAAATTTTATGAACAGGACCAAAAAAAAATCATATAGACGTTGTAACAATAATATATATATTGCATGCATTACTAGTTACAACTATAAATATAAGCTTGCATATACATATGATTATATGTAAATTAAAGTATTAAATTTTATTAGATGAAAGTAGGTAGGTAATTATCAATATGTGAATTATCTGTTAATATTATTAATTAGTTTAATTACCTTTGTCAACTCACAAGTGCCTTCCTCCATAATGTAAGGATAGTCTTCTTCCTTATGAAGTCCCCCACTTGAAACAATGTACGTAAATGCATAATCCATAAGACCTCCGTTGCAGCCATTGTTGTATGTGTTGTCACAATCAATCAGTTCTTGCTCGGACAATGAAGTCAAATTTCCTGTAACAATTTGGTTTATCCCCTCAACTGCAGCCACAGTCGAAAATGCCCAGCAGCTACCTGCATATATATATATATATATATACACACATGCATGCACACATTAATCCAAATTATATAAATATATATATATATATATATTTCTTAATTATTAATAGGTGATTATTAATGCTTGCTCAGCATGCGGAAATATAAATTCATCAAAATGATATATATATATATATATATATATATATATATATATATATATATATATAAAAGATTAACACAGATGGATAGATGATCACATGTAGCTAGATGCTTGCTTTAGCTTAAGCTTAAGCTTAATTACCACATGAACCTTGGTTTTTGACATGAGTGACAGCTCCTTTCTTTCTCCAATCTACAGATTTTGGTAAATCGACAACATCGACATTTTTGTAAGTGAAGTACTCCTCCAGCTTGGATTCTGATGTTGATCTTAATCTTCTACCATCCAAATCTGGCTTCAAACCCAAATACATTCTTCTGAATTCATCATGGCTCAAGTCTGCAAACTCGTTCAACCCAAGCCAGTAATTCTTGATCTTCTTGTTAGCCTCATCTATGTGCTCCAAATTATCCTTAAAAATCTCAAACCTTTGCAATTTTTCCTCGAGACTGTCGTAAACCTTTTCAAATTTCGACATCCACGATTCAAACAGATCGATCAGTCTCTCGTGGGAAGTCAAGTCTTCCGGAGAATACCCCACTATTGAGAAATCTCGAGCAAAAGATGAACGAGAAAGCATGATGGAAACGGAAAATAATGCAATAAGAAGTATCCTGGAAGGTGAGGAAATAGCCATCGTTATGAGGGTTAGTTTTTCAGTGTATGAACCAAGAGTAGAGGATCGAAGTGAATTAGGACAAGAATATATAATACACACACACTCTCACGTATATATGTATATATATACATGTTTGAGATGTTGCTTTCAAGTAAAGTTGTTGGATATGATTGTCTTCGATACCCGAGTCTTAAAGCTTAGTTCTTCTCTCTCTCTCCCTCTCCCTTTCAATCCAAGCATGTATACATATATCCATTATATATATATATATATATATATATATATATATATAATTTTCACATACTAGTATATTAATTATCTTGTATGTATTATGTTCGATGCAGTTGGTGCTTACCAACTCCATCTTTTAAACTAATTAATAATACCATAAATACAAATGATTAACTTAATTATATATATGCGAATTTCAGTTGTACGTACATGTGAATATTATTGTTTATACATGTATATAGAAATAATTCAAAAACACGTCAAAGAAAAACTTAAATAATGGATAATAAGCAATACAACGACTTAAAGTTCATGCCAGCTGAATTAATTAATTAATAAGTACTTAGAAAGCTGCCGGCAGTGGTATTATGTTTTTTTTATTAAAAAAAAAACAAGAGTGTGGATCAGGGCTCAAATGATTTTCATTTTTTAAATCCCCTTAACCTCTTTCAATGAATTATTTTGAAGCCTGAACACTGGACAAATGAAGCAGCGGCCCTAACCTGGGCCGGGCCATTACGGGGCCGTAGTAGTATTATGTTAAACCACCGCTATTAACAGCTTCACGTTTTGTCAGGAATGAGATGACCCAGACCAATTAAAATTGGTTTTATTCAATAAAAAATGTACTGCCACCAATCATTCAATTCATTACGTGGCTTTTCTTTTCAGGAGTGGGTACTGTTTGGGGCGAACGCAACCCTTGATGGGCTTCAGCAGGAATGCTGGATCAATCTTATTATGGCCCAAAAGGATTACCAGGCCGGCCCACATCTTACTTCGCGACGACTAATTTTAAATATTTCTTTTTCAATATTACAATTCCGATCCCCGTCATCCTCTTCATCTTCGTAAGTCTACCCAAGAGTTCAGATATGTATTAATCTCGCACCATTTACAAAATTCTACTTCGAGAGCTAAGATTTATCCTCTTAATATAATATAATATAATATAGTCAGTAAAAATCTTCACTCAAATTAGACAGATTAGTAATTTAACGATAATACTTATATCTTATTTTCTTTTACCTTGAGAAGTTGTGGCGTGATTTTGAGTAAATATTTTATAAATTAATTCAATTAAAAATAAGAATAATAATAACGGAGATAAGACAAAATAATGGGAAGGAATTTGAAAAGCAGTGAGAAATAGAATCAGTGTAATAAGAAGGGGATGGATTGGATTGGATCGGAGTGGAGTGGAGTGGGTGCATACTGCATAGTAACAGTAGTCAGTAGAAGTAAAAGACACAATGCAATGGAAAGGACAATCACAAATGGGCAGGGCGGCAGCAACCAATAATTATAGGAAAAAGGTAGCTACACGATTTTCGCAGACCAAAAATCAAAAAACAAAAAAAAAAAAAAAGAGTATAGCAGTTAACTGATTGGCCGTTTACAATAATTGCAGTCGAAAATATTAAATAAAAAATATGAGACACGGCTCATGATCTCATATGGCTTTTCACTTTTTACAAATGACCCCTGTTCGACGCTCCTCTTTAAATTATTGTAATATTAGACCTTGATTTTAAAAGTCCATACCGAATATAAATAATAAAATAAGTGTTCGTTAAATCTTTTATCATAATCTTAAAATAAGTTAAAATTTATAACCTGATATTGAATATAAATAATATATATTAATAAAATTATCTATTTATAATTTTTAAAAAGTAATTTTTTTAAATACCATTAATATATAAAAATTTTAACACGTACTTCTTTTAAAATTTGAAATTTTAATACTTATATAAAATATTTAAAAAAATACATTTATTTTTTCTAAATTTTTAGTTGATCCTTTATTTATATTTAAATTATTATAATACTCTTAATTATTTTAAAATTAAAATTTAAAAAATTTAATTTTAATTTATATAATATTTAAAAATTAAAATAATTTAAATTTTAATTAACAGTAATTTAAATTTTTATTTATTTAAAGTAAACATTTTAATTTTGAATAAATATTAAATATAATATATGATTAAAATTTGAAATTGTTAAGTTAAAAAAGTGATTGTTTTGTATATTAAGATTTAAAATTTGAATAAATATAATACATGAATAAAAATTATATTATCATTAATTAAATTTTTAATTTAAATAAATATAAATTAAAATTGTTAAATTATATTATTATTAATTAAATTTTTAATTTTTAATAAATAATAAATTAATATAAATAAAATAATTATATTAAAATATTATTAATTAAAATTAATAATTAATTAATGATTTAGAGAAAGTAAGTATTTTTTTTTAATTTTTTATTTAAATATTAAAATTTTAAAACTTAAAAAAGTATGTATTAAAATTTTTTAAAATATATATATATAATTTATTTAATCGTAAATAGAGAAAATCACCTGGCCAACGCTGTATATGAAAGCAAGCATAAAAAGATACTGCCAGATACGTAAATAAATAAAATTTTGGATTAGGGTGGATAGGATTTGGGTCCCGCTTAAGATTTACAGCAGCGAGAAGAAGAAGGTAAGAAAATATTTCCGAGGAAAACGACAATTGAGAGAGTGGTCCCTACCCTATCAGAAGACCCCACGTGTGCCGTCTTCTCTTCTCCCGATACACTCACTCTCGCTCAGTCTGTCTGATTCTGATCCCATACAGACAATTATTAATGTTATTATTTATATTAGTAATTATTTATTATTATTATTATTCATGGTACAAATACATACATTCTTGTTTATCATATTTATTAATTGATTTTTGCAGCCCTAATTTTTTACATTTTTTTCAAATATAATGATATAACTTTTGTTTGTTTGTTTAAATTTGTATCATCATATCAGTCCTCTACTTCTATTTAAATGCCCAAATTATCCTCCGGAAAAGTGAAGGGGTATTCATTTGTATTCTTTCATTAAGAGTTCAATTGATAGACCTTTATGATCAATACATATGCAAAGCTGAGATGAAAATAATAATAGAATTTTGGAGAAAGTAATGAAAATAATAATAATAATAAATGTGTGTGTGAGAGAGAGAGAGGGTCCCACACATGCAATTATTATTTATTTTTATTATTATTATTATTTTTATAATATAAGGTTGAGCTGTAAGTGTAACAAGTTCCAAATATTAAATGTTAATGTACGGTTTCACAAAAAGTGGGCGTTTAGGTCCACACCTTAACAAGTGGTTGAATTTGTGTACTGATAAAAATAAAAAGTTAAAAAAAATAGAAGAAAGAAAAATGGGTTGGTTTTTAAATCTGAGAAGGTATACGGAGAGAGAGAGAGAGAGAGATGGTCGGTGGTGGTAGCAGGTCCTTTCCTGACTTGTCTATTTATTAGTTGTTGTTCTGAATTCTCAATCAATTAAAATTTTTCTTTTTTTTTTTTACCATTCCTTTCGTCTTCGTATATTTTGATACCCTTTTTTCTTTATTTAATTAATAATAATTAATTAAGAAATATATATAAAAATGCAGGCAGGCAGGCAGGCATGCATGCATGGATAATAATGGTGACCCTGCTGCTGCAAGTTGACATCAAATCCGAGGAGAAATAAAAACGGACGGCGATGATTGGTGGACTTTGGTTTTGGGATAACGAGGAGGAGGAGGAGGAGGAGGAGCAGAAGGAGGAGAAAAGCAATCTATTGCGTATGATTATGAGTCCCCTGGTTTGTCAGAAAAAGAAAATAAAAATAAACTAAATTATAAATTAAATTACCAGAATGAATGAATAATATTAAGTTACTGCTGTATGTACTGCTTCTAGAGCTTTTTCTTTTACGGCTACCAATAGCAGTTACTATGAAATTAATGAATGCCCAAATGCTGGATAATAACATTAGGGTCTTTTAACCTCACATTTTTTCAAATACTTTTCTATTCTCTATTTATAATTATTACCTACCCCTAACACGATCACTTAATTCAATATTTTTAACTAAAACACATGCTAGCTAATGCTAAATCTAAATCTTAGTCTAAATTTAATATTTTTATATATATATTTAATATATTACAAACATAAAAATTTTATCATTTTAATACAATATATCGATCAACTAGCTAGTTACTATGACTTAAATAGTACATTCTTCAAATGAGTCACTTTTTATTTTATTAATTTTTTAAAATCACCAATAAAGATAAAAATAAAATTTTTTTAATTAGAATACAAGTTC
Organism: Melia azedarach; assembly: GCA_028052125.1. Taxonomy (NCBI): domain Eukaryota; kingdom Viridiplantae; phylum Streptophyta; class Magnoliopsida; order Sapindales; family Meliaceae; genus Melia; species Melia azedarach. The sequence continues at coordinate 12,316,275 of CM051407.1, read as the reverse complement.
TCGAATAGTGCCATACTAAATGTAGGTTTAATAGTAGCTAGAAATTGCCTAATTTAGACGTAGATTTGAGTGTTAGAATCCATAACTAATGTTCGATGTATAGGAATCTTTAATTAAGAGTACAAAATCATAATTCAAAATACAAAAGTTATAGACCTATTTGTAATAAATAAAATTTGATGTGTTTATTATAAGAACTTGAAAACTTGGGATCGAAGATATTATTATCCAATATTAAAAGAGAGAGAGAGAGAGAGAGAGAGAGAGAGAGAGAGAGAGAGAGAGAGAGAGACTCGCATGTGGCTGTGCAGTGCAGGAAGGTGAACGCAGCAGCAGCAGCAGCAGGGTTATCAGAAAATAAACAAATAAATTTGCAGAGCTAGAAGCTATATATATATATATATATATACACACATGCAGATAGAGTAGTAGGCTTATGCAACACCTATGTGTGTGTGTGTGTGTGTGTGTGTGTATATACAGAGAGAGAGAGAGAGAGAGAGAGAGCGCTAGGTGAATAGTAGTGGGTTGCCTGCTGCCTGTTACGTAATCTTTTACTTGAAGGAGTTTCTAAAGATCTAACAAGGCTTAGATGTATGATTTGCCATAGTACAAATATAATAGAAGCCGAAAGCCGAAAGCTGAAAGCAGAATTGCCTACGATGATACAACAACATGCTACGTTGCTAGAACCCCTTTTGATTATCTGATGATCATAAAACACGTGCAACGCCGACATTTTTTAAGTTAATTATATGCATACATAGACATTATATATATATCTTCTGCTTCTTCTTCTTCTTCCTTTTGTTTCTGTCTGCAGGCTAGGTGGCTAATTAGCTAGCTTCCTAAAATTTAAGGGATATAACACGTTGCATGTATTTAATTATATATTGATTATGAATTATGAAATGGATCATATACGATTAATGAGGGACAAAGTTAATCAATTTACTTTGCTGCATGCATGCATGCATGCATATATATAATCATCGTATGGAGTCTTTATTATGTAGATTAACGATTCATCATACTCGATCGTTTTTCGTCTGTCTATTACTTTAAAATATAGGCTTGATATTGCACTACCAAACAGCACAAAGATTTAATTAAATTAGCAAAACTGTGATTAATTAAGGAATGTATGGCAGAAAGAGGAATGACCAAAGCAAGCGCTTTATTCGTGTTGCACTCTAAAAAATGCCTTTTGCAAAACTTCCTCAGTCGGGTAAAGATAATAATAACAGTTAATTAATTAATGAATATATAATATTATATATATATATAATATTACATATATATATATGTGTAATTCAAAGCAAACACCAGCAGCCAGCTAGCTAGCTAGCTGGGTTGAGTGATGATATGAATAAAAACATATACCATTGCCAAAGATATGATAAACTCGGAAATAGTTCTCAAAAGCTAGTTCACATGCAATATATATCAAAACTCCCAGCTGATGAGAAAGTGAAATATATATACAGAACAAAAATATACTATACTTTAAAAGTGTTTTTGTGGATATGGAAAATCTTGTTGTACAATTAAACTATTCATTGTTTAAATATTTTTATACAAGAAAAAGAAAAAGAAAGAATTACATGGTGAATATACAGATGACGATGTTCTCACTGTTTTCTTTCTGAAAATCCTGACTCATCTCTCTAAAAATATGCTCACACACGCACGCATAAATCCCTAAAACCAACTTTGCATTTACTGCTCTCTCTCTCTCAACCACACTTTTCTTAAAAACACTTCTGTTTTTATTTTTCTTTATGCCTGTTTTGGGAAGCCATTCAGGTGGGGTTCGTAGGTCCCTCAATATATAGCCTTTATGAAACCACAATCTATCTATCTATCTATCTATCTATTGATCAGCAGCTTAACTTAAACCCAATAAGCTGCATTTTCTCCTTTGGTTTCAGTGCTAGCTTCTTCTCTTTCTATATATTCACAGCTCTTTCTTTTACTCTACATGCACTAATCGATCAACCCTAAATCTCTCTCAACTTTTTCCCAGGTTTTTATTTTCTCTGTTAGATCATGTTGGCCATGGAAGAAGTTCTGAGTGAACTCAATGGAGAAGAAGTGAATGAACAAGGTTTACCACCAGGGTTCAGATTTCACCCAACGGATGAAGAACTGATAACATTTTATCTTGCTTCAAAAGTGTTTAATGGAACTTTCTGTGGTGTGGAAATTGCTGAAGTTGACCTAAATAGATGTGAACCCTGGGAGCTTCCAGGTATCTATCTATCTATCTATCTACATATGCTTTCTCTTCATGACATTTTTTGACGAAAAGATTGTATTATTTCCTTTCAGTTGTTGATATTTGCCTTCATGGTATTCTCTAGTATGCTACTTTTCCTGATATGTCTAGGGATTCTCCGTCTCTTTTTCTAGATAAGATGCCTTTCTTCTACCCGTTTCACTTTTCATAAAAAACGAACAAACTATTAATTTACACATGTTAATTAAGATAAACAGCAAGATTGGTTAAGTTCAAACAGAAAGACAACATGAGTAATTTGTTTAGTAACAAAACTGTTTAATTAAAACGGCATAATCTTATAGCTAGTTTAGCTGTTAGTAATTATGACTGAAAATACATTCCGACACCTACAATTTATTACACCAGTTTTTTACCCAGAAAGCCAAATACTTGCAGACATTAGTTTTATATATATACACACAAAATAATTTATCTATGAATATGTATGTGTTCAGCAAAATAATAAGCTCTTGTCATTGTCAAATAGTTGAGTATTACACACACATTCCCCACATGCATACAAATAATTTTGTAAATCCTGACTGACAAATTAGCTTCATTCATTCATATATATATATATATATATATATATATATATATCTGTAATTAATTAATAAGCTGGCTCATGGTTACATTAGATGTGGCAAAAATGGGGGAAAAAGAGTGGTATTTCTTCAGCTTAAGAGACAGGAAATACCCAACTGGATTGAGAACAAACAGAGCAACAGGAGCTGGGTACTGGAAAGCTACAGGAAAAGATAGAGAAGTATGCAGCGGTTCAAATGGAGCTCTTCTTGGCATGAAGAAAACTCTGGTTTTCTACAAAGGCAGAGCTCCTCGTGGTGAGAAAACCAAGTGGGTCATGCACGAATACCGTCTCGATGGCGACTTTTCTTACCGCCACACGTGTAAGGTAAATCCATTTTGGTCCCACTTTCACCTCCTCCATACGTGTGCGAATCAAGCTCTTAGCTTACAGTTACAGCTAGGTTATTAGTTAATTTTCTATGTTTTGTCTCTTTCTGAGTTGACTCTTAGTCTGCTTGCGTTTTCACCTTTTGCCTGTGATTTTGTAGGAGGAATGGGTGATTTGCAGAATATTTCACAAAGCTGGGGAGAAGAAAAATGGGTATATACAAGGGCGAAGCTACATGTTGGAGGCATATAATTCATGTCCTACAGCTGGTTGTTTGCCACCATTGCTGGAACGTCAATCTCAGAATCCAATGGAAAGTGATGATCTTCTGGTTCAGCAAACAGAAAATGACTTGAAAAACAGCAGCTGCTGCTTAATTTCTAATTCCCAATTTCATCATCACCTTTTCCCAATAAATGGGCAGTTCCAAACATCTACAATTATCTCAGCTATGCCAAATTCCAACAATACATCACCATCACCGTCTATGCTTTTTAAGTCTCTCCTCTCACATCAAGATTTCACTTTGAAGCAACAAATTAACAGTGAAAACACTATTCAAAAACACTGCAAAACAGAGGCTGCTAACTTTTCCCATTTCCAACTACCTGATGATACTAGTGCTGCTGCTAATAGTTGGATGGACAAAATTCAGCCAAACCCATATCAAAATCCATTGTTTTTTGAGATTGATTGTAGTTTTCCTGGATTCACACAAGGATTCACTACTACAGCTACGGGAACTGGTGCCAATGATATGTCTACTTCAGCTGCTTTCAACAGGTCGAACGGCTTTCAAGTGATGTGTGGAGAATCTTGGCCGTTGGATGCTTAAGAGATCTTCCCGTTTCAATTTAATTTAATTAAAATCTCTCTCTCTCTCTCTCTCTCTCTCTCTCTCTCTCTCTCTCTATATATATATATATATATATATATATATATATATTTGCATGTATACTATCTGTAGATCGAATCCTAGGTGTAGTAGTATTAGTACGTACCTCTAAAAGTTTGCTGTATATGTAGTAACATAACTCCATCCATGCACGTATGCTAATCCATGTAGCACTGGAGATTTTATGCAATTTTAATTAATACTTTTATTGAGTTCTTGTTGCACAAAGATTGCTTGCTTCTATTTGAGGTGGTTTATTATAGGTAGGGTTTCGGTGTACGAGTCTCTTGACATTTCATGATAATCTTCAACATTTTGATTATTGACTGTAATTCTCAATTTCTAGGTTATACATATGTACAAAAGTCAAGAAAATATAACAAAGAGTCGTAAGATTACATGAAAATATCCATGGCTAACAACAGAGAAGAGCAGGAAAAGGGTAGGTTCCGAACCGAAGTGACAAACGAGGGAAATTAGGTGGGTATTTGTAAATTTTGATGATTTTTTACGTCACTACCTTTGCATTGATGATTGATGATGGGAAGATAGGGAGCCTTTTGTATGTATGTGTATATATGAACAGAACAGGCTAGGGGCCTGCCTGCCCGCACTGATCAATTGCTCGTATAGGCTCTGTTCTGTTTTGTCTGTGTCGGCAGGGAGACAAGGATTTGGGCTTGGCATCCCGATTTGGTTTTGGAGGATATGGGATATCCCTATCTATGATCATCATGATTTTATGGAAAACGACGGATAACAAACAAAACAACGTTCCGTCATTCAGTCGCAATCATAATCAAAATCGTAATCATAATCATACATGCCCTAAATTTCTTAGAGTTGCTTTTGGATCATTCAATTTTCAACCATTACTCAGGACCTAGAAATCAGGAAGAAAATGATCCCATATGGCATTAAAAACCTGTCCAAATGGAGGTTGGATGTTTTTGATTTTAAAGTACACTGATGAAATAATGAGACAAGTAATGCACAATATTCAGCATTATTTTAGATTTATATATTTCATAATTTGATAAATGCAGCAATCTTGAACCAACTGAATAACATTTTATTCCCAACTAAGTCTATTAAGAAAGAAAAAGATTCACAACTCGAGTTCTTCACCGGAAAGCAACAGACATTCAACTCCAGATGCCTACAAAACATATGCGGCAATTATTACAGGCCATTGGGATTATCTCCAGAGATGCACATCCAAATCTAAGCGTTAAAAATGCCCCTGCGTCAAGTGTACAATGACCAGTCAGTAGGATTAAGTGGAATCTGCAGTTGTTGCATCTTGATAGGTATGAAAGGAAAGTGTAAATCATCATTCCCACCATCAGTTCACAAACAACTAATCGCATAATTTTCCGGTCACAAATGTTCATACCCCCGAATTACAAATCATGTTCAAAGAAATGCCTCAGACTTGCTAAGAAGTTTTATAGTTAAAGTACTAGTTGATAACTATGAACCCAATTCCCATTGTGAAGAACAAATCCGGTTTCTATTAAGTAAATGTAAAAGCACCATCCATTAAAAAGAATCTAGAAAAATGCATATCAAATGGAAAATTCAACCAAGATAGAAACCAAATTCTGCACAAATCTAACGTGATTAGCTCCATCTACAAGCCTAGGACTTCAAAAAAACACCAGTTAGCCATTAGCAGACACAGCCATTAGAAGAACTTATAGCATGCAATACCCGAATGATAAGAAACAATCCACCTTTAGCATGAGCAAGCATTTAAACACCAACAGGTAGACTGATCAACGAACGACCGGAAAAACCAGAATCATTTTTTTAGCCAACATAGAGATCAAGAATACAAATAAAGTCTACTCATTTGACAACAGCCCATGAAAAACAACATCCTACATATATCAAATAGTTTTTTTTTTCTTTCCTTTTTGTCTATGATTTTCAAAATACCAAGGCCTTCGAACGGCACAAATTTGTTAAATTTACAAATCGGTAACAAATACATAATGAGCCAAGCTAATTGCATGTGGGATCTTATAAGTTCCAATTCCGCTAGCTAATTCAAACTTCAAATAATTGAAAAGACGGAGAATTCGAGTTGAAATTTGGTGTAAATAAGCAGGATAAAATCTATATCACCAGCAAAATTCTCCCAAATCAATACAAATAATCTTTCACTACTATAAAACAAACACGATCCGATTTACAATGCACGAAAACAAAATTTATACTCCGAAATCGGAAAACAACCTAGTAGAAGGGCGAAATGAAGAAAGGAAACCTATTTAGGAGATTTCTGGGTCTTGGAGGAGGATGCGTAATCGGGAGGAGAATAGATGAGAGAAGCAACCATGGAACCAGGTAGAACCACGTACTTAGCAAACACTGCCAGCTTCGTCACCAATGCCTCGCCTCTCATTATCGCCATACCTAATTCTTTTTTTCTGCTCTCTCGACTTTTCTTCCTCCAAAATCGTTTTACCTTCGTGAAAATACTGTCTATAAAAGCGAAAAGGGTTTATTAAATTTCATACTTTCACGCTTTTCTTTGGGCCTGGCTTCGAATGTCATCAGAATCAGGTGATTTTGGAATAACACTAAACACACCCCTCAATACTTCTGATTGCACCGGCTCACCACATTACAATACGTGTGCTGGCCCAAGGGTATATTTAGATCTCACTCCTTGTTGTTGAGCAGGTAGATCATCTTATGTTATAGTTACAGTTATAGTTGTATATATAAAATATTTTAGTTTTTCAAAATTAATTTTAATTTAACAATAAAATAAATTTATAAGTGAAAATTTTTTATTAAACGAGGTATTATAAATTATCTGTCTGAGATATTCTCAGTATTAAAACAATTTTAGCAGCGAAGTTAAAATGGATTGTCTAGGCGGACGATAGCCTCCATGGCGGCCGCTTGTCGCTGCGAAAGTCCACTTCCGGTAATGGTGGGAGCATCGGTGCCGCCTCCGCCTTTGTCAGGATTGACTTGAAGGTGTCCTTGTGTGCCATATGCATTGTTTTTGTAATCTTCCAAATCATTGTACTTTAGATAAGGGCTGGTCTCCATTGGCAAACCTACGAAAGTTGCCGCCTCCTCTTCTCGGCTTCTTGTTGCTGTTGCTAAATTGTCTCTTGACATTTGCTGGCTCATATTCGACATCTTTCCAGATCGAATCTGCTTATGTTTGTGATAAAAGGAAAAAAAAAATTAAATACATATATATATATATATATATTTCCAGTTTCCAGTTAAATTTATGCAAGCTGAGAAATTATGTCCAAGATTTTGCAAAATTTCAGCAAAGAAAGCCGAGTTATCCGAGCTACTTTGACTTATTCAAGCAAGTTTCTCCCATCTTCTAGTAACACTTCTATATGGGCCGAAATTGTATTTATGCAGTCCAGCCCAATGAGTCCATTATACTGGTCCGCAATACCTTCTCTCTGACATAAGACTTCAACGGGGAGAGGAGACTTTACAACGTCCTGTCCAGTAAACATCACGTCACAGTCACTAACAAAACAGCCGGGGAGCGTGAAAAATCATAGAAGTTTCGCGGCAAATCTAAAGTTTTTAACTGTATTACAACTTTCTGGAAAACGGATTAAATTCTCTGGGACCAGATTGCCTCTCGTTTTCAATTTCTGTCTTTACTCACGAAATACACACACAGAAAGACAGAGAGGATATAAACGTTCTTCCGTTATCCTTCACACATTTTTTTCAACTAGTCTCTTGGTTTTAGAAGCACCAGCAATTTCCTCCATGTTCCTCATTTATGGCAATTTTCCCACCTCAAAAATGTTTCAACTATTCCATCTCCTTATCTTCATTCCATCTTCCTGCTGCAAGTGATTAACCTTAATAAACTGTCGTACTTTCTTCTCATATTTCTCTGTTCTTCTTCATCAATAATGGCAGCAAATTCTGACAGAAGGAATTCCAATACTCAGCTTTTGGAGGAGCTAGAAGCACTTAGTCAATCACTCTACCAAACTCACCCTACAACCAACCGTAGAACCACTTCCCTTGCTCTTCCTCGAAGTTCAATTCCTGAAATCGCATCTGGAGATGAGATTAGCACCGGTAAAGTTCAGGAAAGATCCAGCAGTAGACCTCGGTCAAGGCGCATGTCCTTGTCCCCTTGGCGTTCTAGGCCAAAACTTGATGATGATAATCAACAGAGGGATCAAGGGAAGGTATCGAGCCAACCTGAAATTAAGAGATTGGATGAGAAAACAGCCGAAAAGAAAGGAATTTGGAACTGGAAGCCAATTCGAGCTCTTACACATATTGGAATGCAGAAATTGAGCTGTTTGTTCTCCGTTGAAGTTGTAACAGTCCAAGGACTTCCAGCTTCTATGAATGGACTTCGGCTTTCTGTTTGTGTTAGGAAGAAAGAAACGAAGGACGGAGCAGTTCATACAATGCCTTCAAGGGTTTCACAGGGTGCTGCTGATTTTGAAGAAACTCTATTTATCAAGTGTCATGTATACTGTAGTCCTGGTCAAGGAAAGCAACTGAAATTTGAGCCTCGTCCGTTTTGGATATACGTGTTTGCAATCGATGCTGGAGAACTTAATTTTGGGAGGAATGCTGTGGATTTGAGCCAACTTATACAGGAATCCATGGAGAAGAGCTATGAAGGTTCTCGTGTTCGACAGTGGGATGTAAGTTACAATCTATCAGGAAAGGCAAAAGGAGGAGAACTTATTCTGAAACTGGGGTTTCAGATTGTGGAAAAAGATGGAGGGATTGACATTTACAGCCAGGCCGAGGGATTAAAATCCAGCAAATCTAGAAATTTCCCTTCTTTTGGTCGTAAGCAATCAAAAACTTCATTTAGTGTCCCTAGTCCAAGGATGACAAGCCGAGCTGAAGATTGGACTACTTCAAACACTGGTGCAACAGCAGATCTTCAAGGAATTGATGATTTGAACCTTGATGAACCTGGCCCAGTTCCATCATCCTATCCTTCTCTTCACAAACCTGAAGAACCAGAACCAAAAATCGAAGATCTTGATCTTCCAGACTTTGAAGTTGTGGATAAAGGAGTTGAGATTCAAAGCAAAGAAGTTGGGGAAAGAGAATCAGAAGAAACAAATGAAGGAAGGTCAGCATCAAGTGAGGTAGTTAAAGAAATGGTATACGATCCAGTACATCTGACAAGATTGACAGAGCTTGATTCAATTGCTCAACAAATAAAAGCCCTTGAATCTATGATGGGAGAAGAAAAAATCATCAAAACAGAAGATGAAACTGAATCACAAAGATTAGATGCAGATGAAGAAACTGTGACAAGGGAATTTCTTCAAATGCTTGAGGATGAAGAGACTAATGAATTTAAATATAATCAACCTGAAATTCCTCCACTGCAGCTAGACGGAACCGAGGATTCAGTGGATACAGAAACCAAAGTATACCTCCCGGATCTTGGAAAGGGGTTAGGTTCTGTGGTTCAAACAAGGAATGGAGGCTACTTAGCTGCAATGAATCCTCTGGATACTTTAGTTGCAAGGAAAGACACACCAAAACTAGCAATGCAAATATCAAAACCATTGGTTCTTCCGTTGAATAAATCCACAAGTGGGTTTGAAATATTTCAGAGGATAGCAGCTGTTGGATTTGAGGAACTCAGCTCACAAATTTTATCTTTAATGCCCATGGATGAACTGATAGGTAAAACAGCAGAGCAGATAGCCTTTGAAGGCATTGCTTCTGCAATCATCCAAGGGAGAAATAAAGAAGGTGCCAGCTCAAGTGCCGCACGTACCATTGCTGCAGTAAAAACCATGGCAACTGCCATTAGTACTGGCAGGAAAGAGAGAATTTCAACAGGAATTTGGAATGTGAATGAAAATCCAATGACCGTAGAGGAGATTTTGGCTTTCTCATTGCAGAAGATTGAGACGATGGCAGTTGAAGCATTAAAAATTCAGGCAGAAATGGCAGAGGAAGATGCTCCCTTTGATGTTTCTGCACTCAATGAAAAGATAATTACAGGCAGCAGCAAAGATCAGAATCAACCCCTTGCTTCTGCCATTCCACTTGAGGATTGGATCAAAAATCACAGCTTGACTACTTCTGATCGTCAGCCAGGGGACCAAGAGACCATCACAATAGCAGTGGTCGTCCAGCTGCGGGATCCCATCAGGCAATATGAGGCAGTTGGGCCCCCTATAGTAGCACTTATTCATGCAGCACGTGCTGAAATCAATGATGAAGAAAAGAGATTCAAAGTGTCGAGTTTGCATCTTGGAGGTTTCAAGGTACGGACAGGAGAAAAAAGGAATTTGTGGGACAGTGAGAGGCAAAGGCTGACTGCTATGCAATGGCTGTTGGCATATGGCCTAGGAAAGGCAACAAAAAAGGGGAAACATGTATTTGTAAAGGGGCAAGATCTGTTGTGGAGCATTTCCTCACGAGTAATGGCTGATATGTGGCTTAAACCAATGAGAAATCCAGATGTAAATTTTTCCAAGTAAAACAAAGGCCTTGGTTGTTTATTCCGTAAGTTTAGAGTGATTTCATACTTGTATTTCTTCACAACCATCCTTCCTGGCAAGGAACACAAAAGAGAGTAGAAACTGTAAGAAATAAAAATTGTGTCGTGTTCAGAATCTGATATAATAAAGAAACATATGAGATTGTCTTGATATTTTTGTAATAGAAAGTACAATTACACACTTATTATTACTTGCATTGGTTATAGTTTTTTGGAATACAGTACGAACAGACTATCAAAACACATGCATATGAAAAGGAATGAGTAGAATACATTATACTCGCAATGAGGATCCATCCTTGAAATGATGAAACTGTTGCCCATTCCACACTACAAGTTCCTTTAACATAACGAGGGAAGCCAACCTTCTTACCAAGTGTCAATCTAGCAAATTTATAAGTTCTAAAAAAAACAGGGAGGCTTCCAAGCAGAAAACTAATAAATCCAGAAGCCATAGAAGCTTCTCCCTGTGCTAGTTGTGGCCTCTGGGAATTAACGGAACTAAACAGCCTCTCCATAATCTCCATTGTTTTCTATCTTTTCCCTAATCTGTTCCAAAACTCTGTAGATTTCTTTGATTTGAGGATGATTCACATCATCAACCGTAAATATATTTATTGTATTATCGACCTCTATCCAGCTACAACCAGGATTCTTTCTAATTCCTTTTTCCCTCATCAATTTCCTTACACCCGCAACACCGTCTAGTTTTCCAGAATCTGAATACAAATTAGCTAGAAGAGTATAACTTCCAGAGATATCAACATCCAGCTCAAATAAATTCCTTACCACCAGTTCTGCTAATTTTGTGTTACAATGGATCCGACAAGCACCAAGTAAAGCTCCCCATATATCAACAGTTGGCTTAAAAGGCATTCCATCAATCAAACTCTTGGCCTCCTCAAGAAATCCAGAGCGGCCAAGTAGATCTACCATGCATGCAAAATGCTCATGTGTAGGTGAGATGCAATGGTCTTTAATCATGGAAATAAAATAATGTTTACCTTCCGTCACAAGCCTGGAATGGCTACAACCTGATAGAACAGACACAAAGCTTATATGATCAGGTTCAGATTTCATCTTTAACATATTATCAAAAATCTCAATAACTTTCCTCCCCTGACCGTTCTGAGCATATCCTGCCATCATTGAATTCCAAGAAATTAGATTTTTGATAGTTATAGAGTCAAAAGTTTTCCGTGCTTCTTCAACCTGTCCGCATCTAGCATACATAGTGATAATGCTATTTGCAACTGAAACATCGGAACCAAAGCCTAATTTTTTAGTCAGAGCCGCAATTTGCATCCCAGAATTTAACATTGCCAAATCAGCACAGGCATTGATTGAAGTAGCAAAAGTGACCCAATCAGGCTTAATCCCTTTCCATAACATTAGATTAAATAGCTTAAGACTATCTTCTGGAAATCCATGTTGATTAAATGTGCTTATCATTGAATTCCAAGTTATAATATTCCGCTCTGGCATTTTACTAAAACAATTCCATGCTTTTTCAACATCACCAGCTTGAGAAAATGCGGAGATCATCAGCGTCCAAGATATTATACACTTTTTTGGCATCAATTGAAATGCATAATTTACTTTGTGTGTATTATCACACTTCATATACATGGTAACAAGAGCATTTCCCACAGGAACATAGGACTCCATTCCAGTCTTGATTGTATATGCATGGAGCTGTTCCCCCACAGAAAGAAACTTCTGACCTGAACAAACCCCAAGAACAGTGGCAATGGTGAACTCATCCAGGGCAATGGGAATCTCTCTCATTTGATTAAATAAAACCAAAGCTTCTTCTTCAAGCCCAAACTGTGCAACTCCACTAATTAAAGAAGTCCATGAAACTGCATCAGGTTCGATTAAGCTGTTGAATACCCTCCTTGCATATTCTAAATGTCCACATTTTGCATACATATCAATAAGACCATTGCCCACAAAAACGTGAAGACTCGGCTCCATACGCACAGCCCGAGCATGCAAATGGGTTCCCCATTCCAGATCATAAACACGGGTGCATGCTCTAAACACAGTAGCATATGTCATGGAATTCGGGGCAAAACCCCGATTCCACATCTCAACAAACATACGAAGAGTTTCAGACCAAAAACCATGCTGTGTGAAGATGGAAATCATCGTGTTCCATGACACAGAGTTATGTTCAGGCATTTTCTGGAATAAATTAACTGCCTTCTCAACCGCACATAAGTTAGAGTAGCCATAAATCATACTATTCCAACAAAACAAACTTGGATTCGGCATCCTCAAGAAAACTCGCTCTGCATAGTCCAACACGCGACACTTAATATACATATCCATAATCGATTTCTCAATGGACGCGTCAATTCCAGAATCAAATTTCATGACAAGACCGTGCAACTGGAGAGCCAATTTGACATACCCAAGACGACCGCACGCCTTCATCACACAAGAGAATGAATACAAATTGGGAATAGAAGCACTATCTCGAATCATCGAAGCAAAAACCTTTATAGTATCTTCAGACTTCCCATTACAAAAATATCCCGACATCATCGTGTTCCAAGAAACAGAATCTCTCTCAGACATTTCATCGAACAACTTCTTTGCTTCCCCTATCCGACCTGACGAAGCCAGCCCGTTAATCATCGTATTATAACTGAACACGTTTCGAGACCCAATATCACAAAACACACGACAAGCGTCGTCGATCAACCCACAAAAGGAGTACATGTTTGAAAGATGGTTTTGGAGGAAGATTGAAGAGTTCAAGCCAGTGGAGATGAGCTGGGCATGGATTTTTCGAGCAACGGGAACCAATTTCAAGTCCCCACAAGCTTTCATGGACTCGTAGAATTTCTGAGAAAGATGCATATAAGATTGTTGAGTAGATCGTAGACAGAATGAACGAGAGGGCATGAGAAAGTAAACGAACGGTCCTGAATTCAACGGACTCCATGATAGGTTAACAATCATTCGAAATTTTGGAGAGGTCTGTTCGTTTCCAAGTTTCATTTGATTTCATTTTGCGCGGGTTTTTGCGGATGTAAATAACGACAGCATGAGCCGCAAAGGACTAGTTCAAAGTGTCGCACGGGGCACGTGACAAACCGCTTAAGGTTTTTGCCAAAGTTACAACGAACTCGTAATGCCTTCACCTTAATGTAACGAAATAATCAAATCAGACAATATTTGGCCTATTTTAACATAGCATCAGACCGTTAAGATCATACACTGCAATTACGAAATTGTCCCTCATGAAATTATGCGCGTGAAACAAGTCTCTGTAGTTCAATTTTTGTAACATTTCGTCCTTCGAGAAAGACAAAAGAAAATGATTATAAATTTCTTATTGCTATTTACATATCCAAGTTTTAAATTCAGGTGTTAGCACACGAACATTACAAATATATCTGCAAATTATTTTAAGCAGAAGCATCTACCTTTGCAAGATAGATTGATGTTGGAAAATCCTCTTCTGTGTTTGAGAGTTTGTTTCAATGAAATACTAGAATTACAAACATTAGAAAAGAAAATTAATAATCAAAAGAGTACGTACGATTTCTCGAGAAGGAAAAAAAAAGGGCAAAATAAAAAATCATAAGATTTAGAAAAATGAAACTCGTCTTAAGAAATCCGAAATTCATATGATCAAGTGTGTGTGCTTGTGTGTGTATATATATATATATATTGGAAAAAAGAGCTAAAGCAAAAACATGAGCACACAATTGCAACTACAAGCTAACCCAAATGCAGGCCAAAAATCAAAACAACGAACCTGCCCACCTGAAAAACCAGCCAATGAAGCCAAAATTGCGATACACAGCAGCCCCAAGCTGCATCAAAACAGAAATCCGATGTAGCAAATGAGCAGAAAAATAGTTGGTGTAGGAAAAACTTGAGACTAATAAATCTCCAGAAGCCTCTTAAGATTTGCAAACTTACCATATCCCTTCAAACCCACAGAGCTCATCGGCCACTCCAATTGCTGCTCAATTGAAGTCGATGACATGGTTTTTCAAGTGATTACTCCACGATTACAATACAGACTAGTCGTTGAATTGTTAGCAAAATGCATAATCAACCCAGAAATTACCCATGCAAATACTACCCAGATTCATTATTCAATTTTTGCGAGAGGATCTTTTGACAAACCATTGAAGAAGCAAGGCGCAATCCGGACGACATAGCTGCATATCAAGCTGATTAGATGCGAATAATAACTATTGATGAGGTAAAATAATCAACCTTGATGAAGTGGGATATTAGGTGATTTAATACCCGAACTAGAAATGGAGGCCAATCAATAGTGTGAGTTCAGCGTTTTGCACCTAACTTGTTCTTGTACTAATCTGAGGAGGCCTCTGAATTGGTCTTTCACATTTTACGAAACTAAAAGCGAAATTGTTACGAACTTTCTTCATCTCGTATCCCTATTGACCTTGAATTTGAATCAAATGAACCTGCTTACAGCAAATAACACAGTCAAAGAGAGACGTCGAAAGTTTTTTAGTGAGCATACTCTAACGCTCAGAAATGGAGAATTCATGAGTAGGAAAAAATTCAATCAAGTTGCACACAAAAAATATGAAAGTGGAGTAAATGTAACTTTTAAAAGACAAAAACAGTGAATAAACTTTCAAAAGACCACTATTAATAAATGTTTAAAGTTGTTTTCAAGGAATTTACAAACAAAACAAAGTTTTTTTCTTGTTTTCTATAAAGGGAGCATGATATGACTTATGCTTGCTGAGAAAGAAAGTGAAAAAAATGAGCAAAAGGCCAAGTGAAATATGCTCTACTTTGAGATAATTTCCTATATATACCATATAATTTCTAGGCTTATGATTGGTTAGAGAATGTTACCTTAATTTTCTCATATTTTCTCTTCTCACAATTTTACCATTTGAAATCTTAGTTTAAAGCTAAGATTAAGGACATGTGGTGTGCTGGTATTGGTCTTCATGACCTTATCTAAAATTATATGCCACATGACATAATTTGATTCAAGTAGAAGATTACCTTATCTTTTATATACACATGGCGGAAGCTCATATTTTTTTTTTTTTTTTGTAGTCCTTAAAATATTGACAACATCAAATAGGGTCTATTTTCACCCTCTTAGGAACTAAAATGTCTCCCTTAGTTAGGCGGCTATTTCTGGTGATGTCAAGTAGTCCCCTAATGTGATATAAAAATATAAGAAAATTTTTTACTTCTTTTTTAAGACTAAATCCCTTAATGTTTGGGATTAATTTAGAGTAGAGGACCACTCTTTTGGCCTTTTCTATGGGAACTATTAGTTATAGTTAATACAGTATCCTTAATAAACTATCTAGGGATATTATCACATTCCTCATTTAAGGTTTGAGATTATATCACTTAGATGAAAATTATATAGAATATATCATTTATCTCTCCTATAGTTATATTTGACCATTAATTGACTGTTAAGTGTAAGGGTAAATATGTAAAATATCATTATTTAATATTTTTTATTTTGTCTAAATAAGAAAATTTTACTTTTCTAAATTCTTACTCAATAAAAAAGAAGTTAGAAAAAATTTATTTTATTAATTTCTAATCAATTTTATTAATTATATATATTTCTATACTTTATTTGGATCAAAATTATTAAAAAAATTATACTTCAAATTAAGTTCATAATTTTCTCATCTTTTATTTTATTATATGGTTATTTTTTTTATTTTATATATTTGAATTAATTAGCACACAAAAAAAGTTAAAAATAAATATTAAAAATATATATTTTAAAAAAATAAATAATTAAAGATATTTGAGTGAATTCACCATTTGAAGTTAGTTGACAAATTCCGTGAAAGAGATATGTGATACAATCTTTTTTTTTTTTTTTAAGTGATACAAACCCAAATTTTAGGGAAGGAATGTAATAATATCTTAAACTATCTAAAATAGGATCCTACTTTAGTAAAGATCCCTCATGAGGTGGGTTTTGATATAAACAAATCATCTCATAGATGTAGATTGGAGTTTCGTAAACTTATATACCGTCATGCGTCAAACCTATTTTTATCCCATAACAATAATTGTCTACTCAGTCTTCTAACAATTCGGAAGCCGACAATGAGATAAATATTTTCTCAACCTTTGATGCGAAAAAATCGAATAGTAATAACTATGCACAAATGTATAGTTATTTGTGCTAATTGAATAGTAATAGTTTGGACGGCATATATAGGAACTTGCACGTAATTTGTGTTATTAGATTTTTTCATTTTATTTTTGTTTAATGTTCCCCTGAGTTTTTTTATGATACCTTTCTCCTCCGAACTTTCAGGCGGAACCTTTTTGTTTTGTTTTCTCGTTCAAGTTCAAAATAGAGAGAAAAAAGTGTGTTTCCAAAACAAGCAACACAACACAACACATGCGTAGTAAAAAGGTTGTAAAAACGTATTATTACTAATAAAAAAGAACATGCGAATGAATCCACGTAGAAATAGAATAATGCGTTTGGGATCAGATATAAATAATGAATAAATTTTTACGAGATTTTGGGAGTGAGTGCTCCTAATCAAAAAGCGATTTGCCCCGCCCTGCCCTGCCCATAAATAAATAAAATCGAAGGACACGTGATTTTCCGCGGTTGGCACGTGCGGAGAGAGCTGGCTTTGCTTTGCTGGTGGTGGTTCTGGCTGGAAGCATAAACACACCGAATATTCAAGATCAGATCCAACGCCAACAGCACTGCATTGCAAATAGCAAATATTATTTTGGTTCATTTTTTTATATAATATATCTTTTAATTTTCATCGAGCTTTTTTTATTTTGTATTTTAAATTTTTTAATTCAAATTAAGTAAGGAAAAAAAAAAGTACTAATCGCCTGCTCCGGGCCCGACCCAAACGTTGTACTAAAAGAAAATTAGCCAATGAATAATCTGAAAACCTCGGAACATTTATTTAAGGACCCATATATAAATTAATTTTCAACTGATTTATTTATTTTGCATCATTTCTTTTACTGAATATTCTCTATAACAACTAAATAGGGGTAATAATATTGTCCTTGAATTTTTATATTTTCTCAGTTTATATTAAATAACTATCTATAAAGTTAATCATAAATTTATAACTTTATTATATTATATTGAGCATTTTTTTTTATTAATTTGACATCTCATACCCTTTTAGATAATTTTATACAGAATGAGAATAAATGACATATAATATATTTTTAGTTATGTAGTTGAGAATGAATAAAATATGTAATTTATATTCAATTTTTAAGTAGAATTTAATTTTACTGTTATCAAGCAACCAAATCTTTAGAATCCAGTTGAAAAACAAACAGCAAAGCAAGCATGGGAATGGAATGACGGCAATTTAATGACAATTCCAATTAGATTTAGTACTAATTTAATATAAATAAATAACTCATATATTTATTTAAAAAAGCATAAAGATTTAAGGATCCGAATGTTATTATCCGAAATGAGAAAAAGCCGGGTGTTAAACGAATGGAGATTCACCCTCAGAAAGATAATTCATTAAAAAAAGAAAGAAAGAAAAACCAACGCAAAAAATCTGAGCAGAAAAGACATGTTGTCAATTTTCAGATGGTAGATGTCAAAAGACAACGGAGCAAGTACAGTAGAGCAAAACCTCATCATCACCTTCAATTATTATTATATTAAAATTTATATCAAAATATAAAACCCAATAGTAATAATAATAATATCTACTGCTACGAATCCTTCATATTTGCTTGCTGTATATTAGCCATAGATTAGTAGGAGGTTCCACATACTCATTTATATTTTATTTTGTTTTTCCCTTTTTACTGTGAGTTTTTTGGAAGTAAATTTTAAAGTTTTTCTTTGTGTTTTACTGGGCGGTCTGGACCAGAATTTATAGTTATAAATTTTCTGATGAGACAGAGATCGCAGGACAGAGTTCTTATGAGTTCATAGAACTCGGTGAACTGAGTTGGGTTTAAGCGGCGAGTGTTTGAAGGGTCGTTGGAAAAAATAAAAAAACGACCTTTCTTTCCTTGTCTGTACATGAAGATTCCATCAGAGAAGCCAGTTCATTTATCTGCAGATTTTTCTGTTTATTTATTTTTCCTTTTTGTTTTTTTTTTAATTTAAAGCTCTCTCTCATACAAACCAATCCTTTAAGTTGGGTATGCTTTAAATTCATCATCTTTCTCTCAAGAAAGCTCCTTTGGTTTTGGCCCTTTTGGGGTATCAAGAGGTGAGCAATTTAATAGATCTGAAATTTTCTACTTGGTGATGCTGATAGGTTTTCTTGTTTCTTCTTGACTAAGTAACATTACTATAGTTTTATTATCTACTAGTTGATTGCCACTGTTTGATATGGAAGTGCGGATTTGCTTGTATATATAGTATATTTAGTGAATCTATGGATTTGGTGCTGTGGCCATTGGTCTGCTGTTATGGTTGGTTGGTTGATTGATTGATTGATTGATTGATATACTACTGTTAATTGGATCTGTTTCATCAATGGAATGATTGATTGTCTGATTTGTGATCAGGGAATTTTTACTCTTTCAGCTTAGTTCGAGTATTTGGAAGTTCAATCCATTGGTGAAAAGATGAAAGGAGCGGCACTTGTAGCTATTGCTGCTACTATTGGTAACTTCTTGCAAGGATGGGATAATGCGACAATTGCTGGTAATGCTTCCTGATTTAGTTTTTAGCTATTTGTTTGTTCTTCATTGCGCTCAAGAAATGCTGATACTGGATTACATATTTTAAATTTACTGAACGTTGAATGGAAATCTATTTCAGAATGTAAAGAATAACTTCTTTTCTCAGTATTATTGTCTCTTGGGATTGGAACTGAGTAGATCAGTTGGGCTAAATGTCAGTCTGCAGTGAATGTTGCCACAAAATGCACTTCTATAATTAGATTTCTATGGTTTCAGGTGCTATTGTTTACATCAAGAAGGACCTCAATTTGGGTACAACTTTAGAAGGTCTTGTTGTGGCCATGTCACTCATCGGTGCCACTGCTATTACAACATGTTCAGGGCCAATATCAGATTGGCTTGGTCGGCGTCCAATGCTTATAATCTCATCAATGCTCTATTTTATTAGTGGTTTGGTAATGTTGTGGTCACCCAATGTTTATGTGCTATGCATAGCAAGATTGTTGGATGGATTTGGAATTGGTTTGGCGGTTACTCTGGTCCCAGTCTATATATCTGAGACTGCCCCGTCTGAAATAAGGGGATTGTTGAATACTCTTCCGCAATTCACTGGATCGGGTGGCATGTTTCTGTCATACTGTATGGTTTTTGGGATGTCATTGATGAGCTCACCTAGTTGGCGGTTAATGCTTGGAGTTCTTTCAATTCCCTCTCTTCTTTACTTTGCATTTGCAGTATTTTACTTGCCTGAATCTCCTCGGTGGCTTGTGAGTAGAGGAAAGATGCTTGAGGCGAAACAGGTCCTCCAGCGACTACGTGGCAGGGAAGATGTTTCAGGTACACTTTTGATCATGCTCTTCCCTTTCTTTCCTCTCTCCTTTCTAATATATGATTGTACACTCTTAATTATTTGAATGGTTCTATTTATTTAAATGGTTCTTTTCAGCCTTGCCTCAGGTGTTTAATCATGTGCGTGCTTTCTTTAAATCAGATATTAATTATATACGTGCATAGTTGCCTGTTTTCGAGTGAGATTCAGTATCTTTCTACAAGACTTTAGTATTAAGGATTTGGTTGGTTCAATTTAATACTTATGATATGCAGATTTGAAAGTTTATTCTATCTTTGCCTCAGTGCTTAAATTTGTACATGGTCTTTTGCTATATTTTCTGTGCCTCTTTGTTGTATCTCTGCTATAACTAGTTTAATGAGAATCACCTTCCTTGACAAGAGTTCTAATGTTGTATCTCAACATTAGTTATCTATATTGACAGTGTAAAATTTTTCAGTTAAGAACTTTTTAAACCTCAAGGTCATCATTTGTTAGTCAAATCCATGTAAATACATCACATCTGTGCATATGCATGTACTGCAATTTGTTTAGTGCTACAACAATTGATATATTAAGAGGAAAAAAAAAATCAGAGACAACAAAGAAAAGCCTATAATTGAATAAAAACAACAAAAAATAGAAACTATAATTGAATTAAAAAAAAAAAAAACATATGAATAAACCATTACTATTGTGGTTTTGTAATGTAAGGAAGTTGGGAAATTTTTACACCGTGGCTATCTTTCTCCATTTAATGCTTAATTTATGATTATGTCATCATGCGGATCTTGCTAAAGTTTCTTTAATCTTCAGGTGAGATGGCTTTGCTGGTTGAAGGTCTTGGAATTGGGGGTGAAACATCTATAGAAGAGTATATCATAGGCCCAGGTGATGAACTTGCTGATGGAGAGGAACCTACTGAGAAAGACAAAATCAGGCTATATGGACCTGAACAGGGCCTCTCGTGGGTCGCCAAGCCCGTCACAGGACAGAGTTCTCTGGCACTTGTCTCTCACCAGGGAAGCATGGCAAACCAAAGTGTCCCACTTATGGATCCTCTTGTAACTCTATTTGGCAGTGTCCACGAAAAGCTTCCGGAGACGGGAAGTATGCGCAGCATGCTTTTTCCAAACTTCGGAAGCATGTTTAGTACAGCTGAACCTCACGTTAAACATGAGCATTGGGATGAAGAGAGCCTACAGAGGGAAGGAGAGGACTACACATCGGAGGCTGCCGGGGCAGACTCAGATGACAACTTGCATAGTCCGTTAATCTCTCGCCAGACAACTAGCATGGAAAAGGACATGGTCCCCCCACCTTCACATGGCAGTATTTTGAGTATGAGACGTCATAGCAGTCTGATGCAAGGAACTGGGGATGCAGTCAGTAGTACAGGCATTGGTGGTGGTTGGCAGTTGGCATGGAAATGGACCGAGAAAGAAGGTGAGGACGGAAAGGAAGGAGGATTCAAAAGGATTTACTTGCATCAGGAGGGAGTTCCAGGATCTCGACATGGATCTCTAGTTTCAATTCCTGGGCATGATGTGCCTGAAGATGGTGAGTATATCCAGGCCGCAGCTCTGGTAAGCCAGCCTGCTCTATATTCCAAGGAGCTTATGGATCAGCATCCAGTTGGACCTGCAATGGTTCATCCTTCTGAAACTGCTTCAAAGGGGCCAATTTGGGATGCTCTTCTTGACCCAGGAGTTAAGCGTGCATTGGCTGTTGGGATTGGAATACAGATGCTGCAGCAGGTAGTTTATTGTTTTATTGATCGACTGCTCTACTTTTTCTCCTATTGAATTAAAATGAAAGCAGTGATCCTCTGTGTCATTCTTTTACACATTTTGTTCCAAGAGGTCAAAATGAAAACAATGGTCCAGCTTAGTTTCCTTTCCCTTACTTGGATTGATTACATGATGATTAATGTGGTAAATTTGATAATCTAATAGCATTTCGTTAAATGTATGTGCAGTTTTCTGGCATCAATGGGGTCCTTTACTACACTCCTCAAATCCTTGAACAAGCAGGTGTTGAAGTTCTTCTTTCAAATTTGGGCCTTAGTACGGAATCTGCATCATTCCTTATCAGTGCTTTCACAACCTTGCTGATGCTTCCTTGTATAGGTGTAGCCATGAAGCTCATGGATGTAGCAGGCAGAAGGTAATTTCTTTCTCCATATTTATGAGAAAGTGCAGTTAGAGAAGATAACTTCTCACGATCTGCATGTTGCAATCCCTAAACTCTGTGATCTGGTTCCATATTCTGATTTTGATCATTTCGAAACATTAATGTGCATCCAACTTGCCATCTTAAATATAGAAAATAAGTAAAATGGGGAATCATACGTATTTTCTCATTGTAAATACTGTAGCTGATGAAAGTATGTTTCCGCTCTGCGAAGATACTCTTGTCTGCTTTTGTAAAGAGACGTTCAACTCTTAGGCTTGCTATTGAACTAATAAACCCCGTATTACAGGCAGCTGCTTCTCACCACAATTCCCGTTCTGATAGTGTCACTCATCATTCTCGTCATTAGTGAAACTGTGGGGATTAGTTCAGTCATTAAAGCCGGAATCTCAACAGCATGTGTTGTGATCTACTTCTGCTGCTTCGTTGCCGCTTACGGGCCAATTCCAAACATCCTCTGCTCAGAGATCTTCCCCACAAGGGTCCGCGGCCTCTGCATTGCCATTTGTGCCCTAGTTTACTGGATTTGTGACATCATTGTCACCTACACGTTGCCTGTGATGCTCAGCTCAATTGGGCTGGCGGGTGCATTCGGAATTTATGCTGTTGTGTGCTTAATCTCTTGGGTTTTCGTCTTCTTGAAAGTACCGGAAACCAAAGGCATGCCTCTCGAAGTCATTACTGAATTCTTTGCTGTTGGGGCAAGGCAGGCGGCTGCTGGAAAGGCAGAATAATCCAAAGCTTAGAGTAGTCTGTCAATTCAAGCCACAGTTTTAGCTGCTGAAGGTTTCATCCAAATTCTGTTGGGAGAAGTTTTTGGGCGTTGTCACTGCATTGAGAATCAGGATTTCAATGTTTTTTTTTTTTACTTCTAAATGCGTTTTAGTATTATATTGTTCATATAATTTTTTTCCCAAATAGAGATTATTGTTGCTTCCATTATTAATTAATGCCCTAATATTGATTTAAAATCTTACTAGTTAATCTTGTTAATGCATTGCATTTTGAGGGGCAATATCAAATTGGTCCATGTTTGTAAGAATTACAAATAGATCTGTAAATTTATTATTATTCCCTTTCTACCATTCAAAATCTTTTAACAAGACTTAAGTATTACCAGAATTACAGCAATCTTGGTGTTTTACCAATATCAGACTACATAAATGGAACATTGAAAATCATGCTTCATAAACTAAATTGCATACATAAAAAGATGCGATCCATATTTACAGTCTGCCTTCAATTTACAACTGATTCTGCAGTAATTCCGGAGTTGTCTGAGCAAAGGCTGAATTTACAGTCTGCCTTCAATTTACAACTGATTCTGGAGTTGGCTAAAGAAAGACTGAAGTAAATTGAGTCCGTAGTTGTCTAAACAAAGGCTGAATACTTAAGGAGGTGATTTCAAACAGTGGTCTAGGCAACTCTTTCACAATATCCCAAAAATTGAAGTTCAGTTCGAGTACTTATGCAAGATGATAATATTATTCAAAACTAACCGATGCTTAAGGTTTCTGCATTTCCTCCGAGGATGAATTGCTTCCAAATCCATTTGGGGCTTGATCTGATTGCGGAGGCCTCAAAGTACTAGATTGATTCTTAAAGGGGTTCTGTCCTTCAGGCTCTTGTGACTTTTGATTTAACTTAAATGCTCTCTCGAAATCTTTTGCATTGTTAGAGTCAATCACTAATTTATTAAGCTTTTGCTCCTGCAAACAAAAAAACAGAGAATCTAAATGGGAAGCACAAAATGTTCCACAGATGGAGTATACCCTAGTAACCAAATACTTCTCAAGTTGTGTTTCCAGCAAAATAAAGTGTTTGCTTTAGTCAAGAAACAACATCAACATGTCTAAGGCTTAGTTTGGACAGTTGTGCTTCTCCTTTGATTTGAAAGCACAATAGTTTAGCATTTAGCACCCACTTTTTCACTTGCATTAGACATCTAGTTATTTCATTCCAAAACAATCGTAACTTTAAAACCATGTCACCTTAATCCCAAATAAAGCTAAGATAAAGACCAAGCAAACCTAATCTAACATTGGAAATTCAATTTCATGTTGCCCGTGATCCAGTATCACATATAGTTGCCAAGAAGCAAAGGCAAATTTGATACTAGAGCTTTAAGTGCTTGGATAAGTATCATTGATGCAGCTACTAGCATGGTCCCTGAATTAGGCCTACTAAGCAGTACACATCTTATCTTTATTGACTGTTTATTCTAGATGCAAGTAATCTTTGTTGCACAGTGTTAATTTTCCATTTCTTATCATAAATGTCAAAATGTTAAACATTCATGAATTTAAAACACAACTTACACTTTGAAGTGCTTCAAGTTTCCTCTGCAGTGCCTCATGTTCAGCCTGTATACGAAAAGGGACACCATGCTTTTGATAGACATTGTTCTGTGCCAAATCTTCATCAATATCACTGGCAGTAGTAGCAAAAGGATGATTTGCAGGAATCCATCTAATTGTATCAGGGTCAACATCAGGAGGTATCAAATCCCCTTCTTTAAGGAACATTGTTGGCCTCTTCCACTGATATGCTCGGGACCTCCTTTTCTGATGGATGGCTTGTTCCTCTTCAGTAAGAGTAACTGGAGCTAAGCGATAAACCTTACCACACATCTCTACAGTTGAATTGCTCTTACGAATTTTCACTAACGGATTATTGAAGGGGTCCTCATACTTGAGAGGTCTTGAGCTGTAGAAAGGTGATTTCAAAAGATGACCACATAACTCATGTACAGTCATTTTAACTAAAACCTCAGCATCCAAGGCGCACTAAAATTGAAACTACAATTGATGAAGGTCATCATGTTTTGTAATTATACTCTCTATAAATTACACAACAGGGGAAATTTAATTATACAAGGAGGTAAGAAGTAAAGGGGATTAAGGATTCATACATGCCTCTTCTATCGGATCTCAGCTGCCCACGTCTGACAAGATCAGCCACAGAGCCAGGACGGCTGTAATTCGACTTCCTTACCACATATACTCTCACAGCAATAACCAGAAATGCAGTTGCAAGGCACAATCCAATAAAAAAACTATTTCCAGCATGTCTTTTCATCTAATATACAAAAGAACATAATTCCATCAACCTAAGCATAATGCTCAATCATTTTAATCAAAAAGGCCAAAACAACAACTTAATATTTTGTATTACTGCTTTTTGCAACTATACAACAACGTCAAAGACAGAATTCAATCCAAAAAAACCTTTTTTTTTTTTCTTCTTTGTTTGGTAGGCATTATAATTTCATTTAAAGCATCAATCCTTATGAAAAGAAAAAAAAAAAAAGTACACGAAAATGAATTCTGCAAAATTCACTTAATATATTATGAGTGAAAATTACCACAAAAGCAACAGGAGGCAGAGAACTAATTGACTGTTGAAGCTTGGCAACTGTATCTTTTGAATTCTCCGCCACAGAAACATTTTCAGTCTCAACCCGGTGGTCCCCATCAGAACTCGATGAATCGGTGACCGCTCTGAGTTGAAAGTTTCGATTCGTCGACAGACGGTTCAAGCTCAGTCCGCTGTGACTTAATGTGAATTCAGTTCTAAATTTTACAACATTCGACGATACACGATGCTTTGAGCCCAAACAAACAAACAAAAATAAAAATAAAGATTTAATTCATAAAATATAGTAAATTGACAAAAGAAAAAATAGGTTAAGGAAATGGGAATCTGGTACTTACAGGAAAGCAAAGACAGTGAAAATGAAGAGCTCTAATTGATGCCATTGGAGGATGGAAGAAAATCTCACAAAGCTCTTACATTTGAGGAGTACAATTGCCGGTGTTTTCGCAGTCAGCTCAGCTCAACGTGTGGAGGTTAGGTTTGGACTGTTGGCTTCGTTATATTTGCTTGAACGAGACATACAACAAACTGTGGATCCGTGGCGCAATGGTAGCGCGTCTGACTCCAGATCAGAAGGTTGCGTGTTCGATTCACGTCGGGTTCAAGTCCCCACTAAATCAAAATTAATTTTAACAACAAAACACATTTGACTTTATTATAAATTAAAATAATTAAATTTAGTATTATATTTTAATTAGATATATTTTATATTTTATTATTTTATTATAATAAATAGAACATATATGATATATCTACTTTTTTTCAACACCTTAAGTGTAGGAAATGTTTTACACTCTTGAGCCATAGTCCTAATAATAGTGTAGAATAAAGATTTAGTATTTTGCAAGTGAAATTTTTTACTTTCATTCAATTTTTTATTTATATAATTATAAGTTTCATAATGTTAATTAATAAGATATAATGAATGTAATACATCTATAAAAATTAAATAATAAAAATATTTTATTTAAATTTTTTGATACTTAACTATCAAATTATTATTAAAAAAAATTAAAGATGAGAGTTTAAAAATATCATAGCATATGAGTTTACTCAATCTTTGTTATAATTTTTTTTATAATAGTATTTTTTTAATTTTTATTAAAATAATAATTTAAAAAAATTAACTTTTAGTCCTTAATATACTGTGAATGGTAGGAATTAAATTATTATAATTGAATGAATTATATTTGATTTTATTACTTTGTTAAAATTTAGAGATGGAAATAATAATAATTTAATAGGTCAACTAACTATTATAAAAGTTAATGGTTATTTGTTTATCTTTTAAAACTTAGAGGAGTGTATCTATCAACTCTCAGACGGATATTAGCCCTCTTCCCCAAATTTTAGGGTATATATCATTTTTGTTTTCTTTTTTATTTTATCTTATAGATCATAATATCTGTTTGTTAATTTATAATTTTTTTATTCGTAAAAAAATCTATATCATATAAAAAATAATATATATATTAATATAATTTATAAAAAATTCATTCTAATTATAAACTATTGTATTAATATAGTACCTATTTATATTTTAGTTTTAGGGTCTGTTCATTTTTTGACTTAAATCTAAATAATTTTATTCAGATGTTTAAAAACTGTTTGTTTTTTTAATTTATATTTAAAAAATTATTAAAAATGTATGAATGTAATTAAGTTAAATTTTTTAACTTAAATTTAAATAGTTAAATATATGAATATATTCAATATTTTATTTGACAATAACACTCTTAGTTTATTATTTAACATTTATATATATATATATAGATCATAATTTAATATATTAATTTCATATTTTAAGAATATATATATGTCAACATATTAGTTTCAAATTTTTTATTTTTATAAAAACAAATAACTTAATATTTATATTCAAATATTTAAGATAAATATATATATGTATCAATTAAATTTAGATTTAAGTCATATTTATATTTCGGTCACATCCAAACTCGAGACAAAAAATAAATAAATACTACCTTAGTCAAGTGTTGATTTGTTGATCTAACACTCAAGATTTAGTAATTGTGTATTAATAAAATAAGTTAAAAAATTTAGCTGTAATGCTCAAAACTAAAATTTGAATAGACCTTTGAGTTATAATAAATTAAAATATTTTTATAAAATGTATATATTTACTTTTTAAGACGAAGTTTCAATATTTGATATATTTACTCATTTTTAACAATATCCACACATGTAGCATTTAAACTCAATAACTTTGTTTTTTTTTTTAAAACAGAAAAGAAAAATGAATGTGCGAGAGAATAAGTATATAAATTCAGTTTTTTTTTTTTCTTTTAAGTAAAGTAAGAATCATTTATAAAAAAGAAAGTCGTACTATTTTCTTATAACATGACTAGGTGTAATATTTGAATCCAGAAAATTAAAAATAAATAAATAAAACGATCGAACGTGTTAGAGAATAATCATACAATTAAAAGAAGACGAATTATTTTTTAAATAAAACGAGAATCACTAGTAAAATATTAATAGGCCTATGAGGTAGATAATTAGTCAAAGATGCAACAACACGAAACCACGTTAGTCTAACACTAGAAGTCCGTCTTTTTTTAAAATTCTTTTAGTGAAATTTGATCCATTAGTTACTCAACATTGATTAATTAGAACATAAAAATAGTGAAGTTAAAATAGGTACCGATGATCTCTCTCAATCAATTACCTACTCTAATTAATTAATATTCTCCCTATATATAGTGATTGATTAATTAATTAATTAATTAATTAATTATCTCTTAGCTTAATTAGCTCTTAATCATAATTATATATATATATATATATATATATATTTATTTATTAGCTTTATGTAGGAAGGAATAAAGTGTCAAATTAAAAGAGAAATTAATTCGATCGACTGCCCTCCACTCCCCCGATTTATTCCAAGACTTCTTTCAAAGGAAGAACTTTTGACCATGACTCTCTCTCAGTCGCATTGCATTGGGTGCAATAGTTTTTATTAAAATTTTACAATTAATTAAATTATATATGTTACATATTTTAATTGATTTATTTATTTTTATCGTAAATATGATGTGATATTAAGTGAAAACAAACACATTCCAAATCCACAAGAGAAAACGTGTCTATGCTCGCAATATTATTCAAAAATTGAGTATTTGAAGACGTATTATTGGAATAAAATAAAATAATTTTGTATTATAATAATCCAAATGTTTTCGAGAACAGAAGATGGAATGACATCGACGGCAATGCAATCTATTTAATATTGCAACACACTGATTAATAATTAATTGAACGGCTCCAAAGAAAAGGGAATATTAAAATAAAAAAAAAATAAAAAAGATTAACATATTAGATAACAAGAAGCATATTAGCATCTAATGTATTATTAATACTATTAAAAAAAAGGGGCTGGACAAATACAAGCTTTGTTAATGTTAGGTCAAGACAATAATGAGAAAGGAGACAATGGGCGTATGAATAATAGTTAATTAGGAATTCGAGATTCGAGATTTGTTTAATATGTATGTATATTTAAAGATATCTTAGAAATTGGTTTAAATTTTTGTTTATACTTAGTGGGTTTTATCTTTACCCTTTCCCAGCAACAACTCTGCTATTCTATCTCCTTCTTTCATTTCTTAGCTTAAAATGTCCACTAATATTCAATTTCCATTTTTAGCCACTACTAGCACTAACCCTCCACCAATTTAGATATGCATTTTCGCTATCTGTCAATTTCTGTTTGGATTTTAGTATGATAGTGATAGTAATAGTAATAATAATAATAATAATATTTCTATTCTTATTCTACAAGTCAACTTTGAAATTGCATTAAATTTCCCTTTTAATTAATAAAAATGCTCATCTCTTGTTATGGTACAATGAATGTCATAAATCCATCCAGTTTTATCGTAAGCCTTTCTTTAAATTCAATTTCTCTCAACTTCTTATTACAATTCTTAGTATTGAAACTTTGACAGGCGTCTAGACTGATTTGGCAGCCGAAAAGAGACAGTTTTTTTTTTTATATTTTAAAAAAAAAAAAAAAAAAAAAAGACTGGACAAGCTCTCACCTCACTAACCCTAATGGATTCCCTCCCTCCTGCTCCTTCACATGAATGAATTTCATGGATTACCTTGCATTTGTATTTTCCCACTCTCCAAACATAAAAACAAGCACGCAGCACAGCAGCAAAGCAAAACAAATTTGTTCAACAGAACTTCTCGATTGCAAATGAAAAGATTCTAATTTACATATACCAAATCAAATGCATAGAAATTACAATCACCTGACTTTCAGTAAAAAGTAATTTTATAAACCTAAAGAAAGTATAATTAAAATTAACCTTAAAAATATATGTATTTAACCCTTACAAGCTTAGGGTAAAAACCTATTTGGATCGTCTTCTCTTTCCTTCGACCTCGCTTCGCTTGTTTCACCTCCGCCGGAGTTTGACGAACCCGCGGGAAAACCTCCGCACTTTTGACACCTGGCAACCACCAGAATCTGACGGCAGGAAGGGCACGACGAGTGAGATCCCAGCCACGTGTCTATGCAAGCTACGTGGAACCCGTGCCCGCACTGGGGAAGCACCCGGATTTCCTCTCCGATGCCGAACTCCGTCAAGCAAATCGCGCAATCGGAGAATTTGCCGGCGGATTCGGCCGTCAAGGTTTGTTTCGGGAGCGTACGGAGGATTTTCTTTTTCAGCCCTTTGTTGGCCGGAGAATTACGCGAGTTGCCAGCGGAGTTGTTGTTGTTGTTATTGTTTGCCGGTCCGCCGCCAGAGAGTCGGCGGAGCCAGGCGCAGCGGGCGACGGCTATGAGGCCGAGCACGCATATTAAGGCGCAGAGGAGGGCGGCAAGGATTACAACGTAGTCGGAGTCGACGGTGGCGGATGGTTGCGGTGAGTCGGTGGCGGTGGAGTTAACGCCGCCGCTTAGAAGACGGAAAGCACGAGTCATGTGAGAAATGAGAGAGAGTTTTTTTATCCGTTTCTTTTTTTTTTCTTTTTTTTTTGTAGACAAGTGTTGACTGCGTGAGTGGTAGTGCAGAGACGCTTGTTCGTTTTTGTAATGACTTAGGTAGTTTTATAATTAAAAAATTACATAATTACATCTGTATCCCTCAATTCTTATATTTTAATTAACTTTATTTAAGTTACAATATTTAAATTCCTACACTTTTACATCTCTATGGGATTAAAATTCGCCAACATAATTTTTGTTTTCACCGAATTCTAAATATAATTTAGTTACATTTTTTATATACTAATTATAATTATTTTAATAAATTTATCTAATTTTAAAATATTATAACAATATTTATTTAGTATTATATAATTTATCTAGTTAGAAGATATGATTTGCTAGATTATTTTATAAATAATAAATAAACATATAATTAAATTTATATATTAATTTATTAAAATTTGAAATTCATTAAAAATGGTTTATTCTTTTTTTTACTTGATTTAGAGACATGAGGATTATAAATAGATAAAATTTATTTTATTTATGAAAATATAAAAATATAGGGACTGAGATGTTATTATCTAACAAAGAATCTGTTTGGGATGAGAAATTACAAATTAGGTTTCTTTATTGCAAGAAATTTCCAAAAATAGCCCTGCCTGTCTAACATCACTTCATTTATGCCCCTAAGTTAAGTTGGGTAGTGGTAGTGGTGGTGGCAAAAGAAGACTTTTCAATTCACGCCGCTTGTGTGAGAAACTTCGCACTTAGCTTTTCCCATTGGCAATTATTTGAGATGAGATTAAATAAACGACCTTTCTAATCACATATTAATTAGGATTTCTATTTCTTTAATATTTTTTATAATTACCCAAATTAATCAAAAAGTGCCACGTTGTTGGAAAAAGGTTCCAAGTAGATACTCTCGTCGTTCATTTTGTTGTCAAAGCAAAAGTAAAAAAAAAAAATTTCCCACGTTTTTAAATAGTGCACAATTACATATACTACCTATTTTCTATAGGTTTTTAATATAATTTTTCACACACACACACATATATATGTGTGTGTGTATACAAACTCTAATATAATTCTCTCCTTTTTTTTTTTAATAAGATATGATAATATTATATATGTGTGTATATGTTTTATATTTCTAAATTAGAACTACTGCTCAGTTACCAAGCTTATAGATTTTTTAACTAAAATTTTGAACTATGAAATACTAATATAAAAAATATGAAATAAAGGTTAAAAAAAATTATATAAAGAGCATTAATTAAATATTTAACCACTAATTTTTGAACCATGTTATAAAAAAAAAGTAAACAAAAATATTTAAAGTATTGTATTGTAGTTTCAAAAATTAAGCGGAAGAAATAACGTGAAGAAAAGGAAGAAAAAAAAGGAGGGGGCACCCAAATCGAAAACTGTAATTGAGAATTGATTTTCTGAAGACGGAGGATGGGTTTGATTGAGTTCATTTCGAGTACAAAAAGAAGTGGGTTATACAGGCAGCAATGGTTGTGATAAAGCAGACATAATTGTGAAAACTATTGTTTATTTTTTGTCTTTAAATTCAACAATATAATCATGGATAGAAAGAAGATTTCTATAATCGCTACTAATAATACTACGGATATCATCAAGTATAGGGCTAGTTTGGCAATGCAATCATGGCGTAGAGAGAAACATGCACCCCACGGGCGATAATTAATGAAGAGGCAAAATATCTTAAAGCTATATTTAAATCTTCCCATTAGCAAAAAGATTCTAAACATAAATAAAAAAAAAAAAAAAGAAGGGCGAGAAAATTCAAGTCTTTAGTGCTTACTTTTTGATTTTTTTGCTACCCAAAAGAGGTCAAAACGGCTGCTGTATTTAGGCAAAAGTGTTCGAGAAATGGAAGATGACCAGACAAAATAGTAACTTACAGATGGCAAACAAGGTATGGAAGTGGCCAAAAACTTAGGGGATAAGAAGAAGAAAAGAGATGGGTTTGTGCTTTGATGTTCCTAACCTCTTTGTTCCATGGGCCATGCGATTACTTTACCTAAATGTAGCAACCTATTTTCTTCATGTTTATTAGCTCTGAAAGTAAAATTACCCTTCCAACACGTCTCTTAAATTCGGCCTTTGATCAGACACAGATTATGGCGGCCGAGATTCACCCTCATCACCATTAAAGAATCTCTCTCAATACACAACTATTGATGATATGATTGTGCACTCAGCAGAGAAAACCTTAAACTAATAGAATGATCATACTACACAATTTCATTGTGAGGAACAAAAGATCTGGAAGACTGCAACTTTTCTCCTTCTCTAACTAAGGAACAGTTTGGTTCAGGTAAGTCTATATACTGTAAATGAACTATCGGTACCCCAGTGTGCCTCCCATCTTTCTCTTGATGGGCAAGTTTTCCATTCTTTATCCAAGAACATGTTTTCTGTGGCTGCACCACACATTTTTGTTTTCTTAAGTAACTAGATGAGCAACTTTCACAGAGCAACAATAATTCAGCATTGTTTTTTATGACCTAGTGTATGTACAGTCTTAACTGAAAGGCATCTGACATAAAATCTGCAAAACAGGTCGGACCCTACCCCATAGATGGCTGATTCATACCTTCCTTGCAACCGTCAGAACACAGATATTTTGAAAAAGGACAAAAATTATAGAGGGGGAGAATCAATTTAGGATACAAAATTCATACCAATGTAGTTCCAGTAAGTAGCCTCAGCTAAGCAGCTGCTAACAGAATGTAAAATTTAATTTTCAGTTACACCCATCACCTTTATTAAAATGTCCAAGTTTCCATTCTCACAAGTCATATCTTACATTCCACTGACCATTCATGTCAGCATTAAATGTCCAATTATTTTCCCTAATCTGCAGATACGGAACCTGAAAGAAAAAAAAAATTCAAAAACAACACAAGAGTTAAGGTGAGGAATTTACTGATATTGCATTATACTTCCAGTCAAGAATGCTCTTGTTCAAAAACTGAAAAATTACCTTTCAACTTTGAGAGAAAATAACATCAAGGAAAAGAAAAGCAAAGGTCAAATGAGGAACACCAACAAAGGAGAATATATAGGTAAGTTTGACAAGGACCACAAACCAGAAATCAATGATAAATGATACAATGCAAGTTGAAAATTTTTCAGAGTCCAAAATAATAGAAGAATGATAAAAGATAACCTTTACAACATTTTAAAACAGACCATACATGCATCTAAATACCTTGTCAATCACTTCATAGCCTAATTTGAATCGAACATCTTGGTCTTTCTGGAAATTGAATATGCTCCAAGAAAATTCAGCAGCTCCTCTTGAGTTTCTCTGTCAAATGGTTTTACATAATAGCACATGATACCAATATAGCATGTCTCCAATGGGAAGATATAATAAAACTGCAACTAGAAGCAAAAGCAAGAAAGGAAAAAGGATGTAGCAACAACAACATTGTGAGGTTGTTAAACTTCTTATAATGAGGACAAAAAATAAAATGAGCATTTCTCTTAATGTACCAATTATATTTGATATAGAATATTCTCAAAACCCAGAGAGAACACTGACCTGTTTATATTCTTTGTCGAGATCGCATCTTCCCTTAATATTAAAGCTTAACAAACCATCGCTTGTCACAGAAAATGCTTTCTTTCCACGTACAGTATACCTAAGCTTCTCATGTTTATCATACTTCAATCCTACTCCAAGGCTTGCCAATAACTACAAAAAATTGTCGGATAAAAGACATAAAACTTTGAAAGGAGAAGCCATATTTATGTATGAGTTTGTTCCAAACTATTAAAAGGATAGGGCAGAGAGAGAACATACCTCTGGGTTGAAGTGTCTTATAATTGCACTCAAATAGTTTGGAGCTCCAACTCTTGTATCTAACTCTCCATGAACCTAATTCAAACAATAAAATAAAAATTCATTTACAGATATTATTATTTGGAACTGTTTGTATAATAGGGATTCAACATTATTCTCAGATAGAATACAAGAAAGTTAAACCAGCATAACCTAATTCCACAGTGATATGTTTACAGTTTCTTCAAAAATTAGAACAAAATCATGCTGTGACAAGGATAAGACTTGTTAAACAAAACCAAGTAGTTTACAAGACAAAATGGTACGAGCCAAAAACCAAGCCGTTTTTAATGCACCTTGTGCCCCAGATGAATTTACACATGAAATTTGCAGCATACTACAGATTTCCAATAATATAATTTTCAAATCAGCAAAAAATAAGTGTGTAAGAGGTATTCTATGCCCATAATTCTATTACCAAGCAGCAACTAAAACACATGCCTTAAAACATTAACTCAATCTCCAAAACTTATAGAATACTAACAATAAGACTTCCAAATCACAGAACTTAACAACCTATAAAATCATCAAATGACTGTTGTACATTCCCAACTCTTAACACATAACATTCCACATTAGACACAACTGCAAAGTTATGAGCTACCCGTAATATTTAAATCAGCCAAAAAGAAAAGAAAATATATTATACAAGAATTCTAGCCTTTCCTATTAATATTATAACTCTTACCAACTTTACCTAAACTGAAATCCATGAACCAAAACAAGATAAAGAAACCAAGAGTAATAAAGATAACAAACTTAAACACCTGCAAGTGAGTATTGGAACCAATGGGGAATTTCTCCTTGGCATGGATTCTCAAAGCTTTTGAGTCTTTCCCATATCTCAAAGAAGTCTCCATTTCTTTTTCTGGTTCAATCAAAATCAAACAGCTGCTTCCGAAACCTTAGCGTTCTGTCTTTCTCTCTCTCTCTATAAAATAAACCCTAGCCTAAAGCCACACTTAGCGGAGCACAGACAAATCTTTCACTCAGTTATCTTCCCAATTTCAACCAACAGCCACGCGGATTATCCCAAGTTAATGCGACTGACGTGGCTCCTTTTACCAATCACAGAATTCCACGTCATGCATAAAAAATGCAAGACCCACGAAAATTGGGCCGGGCTCCAATAAGATTTCTGATAGTTAGCCCAGGCCCAATCGTAGTTATTCATCCTCCATCTAACAAACGCACGTTACTGAATGGGGTAATAACATTTTTCGTTTCCAAATTTCTAAAAATTTACAAATAAATGCCTAATTTATTTATTCATAATAATTATATCTCTATTTCCTATTAAAATAAATAAAAAATATATTTTATTATTAACTTACATTCCTCTTTATTTTTTAATATTATATATATTTTAGTTCCAATAGTTTAAATTTAATTTTAAAATTTATAATAACTACATTTTAAATAAATAAAATTAAAAATTTTAATTTTATACTGAATAGGAATGACCAAATGATTTCTTTACTAGTAATTTCACTCTTGAAATTTTATTTATTTTTCCTTGTATTGAATTTATCTAATATTTATGAGAATTTGATATCAAAACACTAATTCTAAAAGATTTTATATTGAGATGTTATAAATATAAAAAAAATGATATTATTTATAGTAGTTGTATTTAGATTCTAAATTTATTCAAATTTTAAATAAATTAAAATATAAACATTAGCCATAAGTATAATACTCAAAACTCAATATTATAATAGAGATATAACGTCTGTATAGGCAGGCAATTGGCATTGGAATCTACTTAATACAAGTATATTAGATATATCTTCTTTCGTAAAAATGTAAAATATGAGGGACCTATATGCTATTACACCGTTTCTAAATTCTGACCGTCGTCGTATTAGAGATTGAAACTGAGACTTGAGAAGTGAACGTCAGGATCTTGCGCAGAGTTCTAGATAGGGATTTAGGCTTTCTGTAATGAGAGTACAGTGGAAAATGGGGTTTAGGTTTGATCTGCTCGTCTTTACAGTTGCTTTACTCTCTTCGCCTGTACTCTCCGATCTGATCCTCTCTAAAGTCGATCGCCGTGTAAGTTTTTCGTTTCATTTTGTTGCCCGGTACAGCGTTTGGTTCGTGTTTATTTTCTAATAATGATTTTTTTAGTTAATTTTCACATACCTTCGTTGCACTGAAATTTAAAATTTGTATTCTGTAAACGAGAAAATGAAAAGTAAAATCGAAAAATATAAGATTTGTGATTTCATGTTTCCTGCTGATTATTTGTGATCCATTGTTTGTAGATTGATCTGACGTCGCAAATTGTACGCATCACTTCAACGCTTAAGGTGCTTTGAAATTTCTTCATTTTGTTAGTTCTATAAATTTATTGTTTGATAATATGTAGTTTTAAGTATAAATGTCATGATTTACTTTTAAATTTTCATTTTTTATTATAGTAGGGTTAGTGAGAAATTTGCCATAATACTAAAGTTGCCATTCTTACTGTATCTTCCAGGTGGAGAACGCTGGTTCTGAGTCAGTTTCACAGGTTTTGCTCGCATTTCCTGATCTCCAAGTGAAAGATTTGGCATATTTGTCAGCAAAGCCTACTGAAGGGAAAGGCAAAGCAAAAAGATCTGATGTTACTCTCCCTGTTGAAGCTGCCAACCCAAAAGGAATGCCTTCGGCTTTGACCTTTTATGCGGTGTCATTACCCAAGGCACTGGGCAAGGGGGATAGCTACACTTTCGATGTCTTGGCTGTCTTTACCCATGCATTGCGACCATTTCCTGAGAAAATCACGCAGGCTGATATTCAGCTTGTTGTTTTCCAGGACAGTGCATATTACCTCAGTCCTTATGCTGTCAAGGTCCAGTCACTCAGTGTTAAATTGCCTGAAGCTAGAATTGAATCTTATACAAAATTAGAGAATACAAAAATCCATGGTTCAGAGATCAAATATGGCCCTTACGAGAACCTCCCATCTTTCTCATATTCGCCTATAGTTGTTCATTTTGAAAGTAACCAACCGTTTGCAGTTGCTCAGGAGCTAGTGCGAGAGATAGAAATTTCCCATTGGGGTAATGTGCAAGTCACGGAGCATTACAATCTTTTCCATGGAGGGGCTCAAAGCAAGGGTGAATTTTCTAGGTTTGTTCGTATTGTCCTTACCGCTTTTCTCCTAAGTGTGGGCGTTTAATAACTATTTCACATGGAAGCCTGAATTGTTGCAATTACCTTGATGCCATACAGGCTTGATTACCAGGCCAGACCCACCATCCGAGGTGCATCAGCATTTAGATATCTTGTTGCAAAATTACCACCAAGAGCACATTCAGTTTATTATAGAGATGAAATTGGCAATATATCGACATCTCATCTATGGGGTGATTCCAAGAAGGTGAATCTTCAATATAAAATAAAGGAAGATATCGAATTGTGTTTCCTGATTTTAACTAGAGTGTTCTCATTAATTGCAGACAGAATTGTTGATTGAACCAAGGTTTCCATTGTTTGGTGGTTGGAAAACTACATTTACCATTGGATATGGTCTGCCACTTAAGGACTTCCTATTCCAGTCAGAGGGGAAACGTTTCATTAACATCACTTTTGGAAGCCCTATGAATGAATTGGTCATTGATAATCTAATTGTTAAGGTTGGTATCTGACGATATTTTAATACAACTTATCAATCTTTTTCCATGTTTAGTTCCTTAGACTCAGTTATGGCACTAGGTAGGATAGTTGATGAGACTGGCTTTCCTCTTTATTCTTAAGAAATTGATGGCTCTCTGGTGCTCTGGGGTTTTATAATTATGTCATAAGGATCTCATTCCAGAAATGTATCGGATTTGAACGGGTATTTATACTGAAGAAGTTTGTTTTACTTGAATTTTCTTTCCCAAGAACAATTTCATCCCTTCGTAGCTTTACTTGAATGTGGATATTGCAAAACTTATTGGCTGAATTTAATCAGTATAAGGCAACTGGATCAATTTGGAAATGGTCAAGTGCCAAAATAAGATAGTACACAATGTGTTCCTTGTAATTCAAGTTTCATATATTTGTGCCAGAGAATTTTGAAAGCATGAATTGCAGCAGCCTTGCGGTTTAGAAGTGATTTCTACCCTGTTGTCTTGACAGTACTTTTGGTTTACAGGTTGTTTTGCCCGAGGGATGTAGAGATATATCTGTTTCTGCTCCATTTCCTGTGAATCAGTGGGAAGAGGTACTGCAGGCTCTACACTTTCATATCAACCTCCAACTCATTCTTTGTGCATACATTAACTATATTCAATCTTCTTTTTCTTTTTTTCGTACTTTTTATATTAGTCTCATGTTTGTTTTCCTCTAAAATTTGGAACATGGCTAATCTCTTTCACTTATTGTGCTTATGATTTGATGCAGACCAAAGTATCACATTTGGATATTGTCGGTAGACCTGTGGTTGTGCTGCAAAAGAGTAATGTTGTTCCAGAGCATAATCAGTTTTTCCAGGTATTCTTATCTCCTGTTTCAATGTGAATGAATTCCTCCAGTCAGTAACATTTGAATAAAGCCGCATTACTGTACTGGTTACATAAAACTTTGGATTTTGGTATTCATTGTTCTCTCAGTTGCATATATCACATTGTCAACTTCTTGCAAAGTTGTCATGCATATTGATGTTACAATCAATGTTTATTTTTCAGGTCCATTACAAGTTCAACAAACTTTCGATGCTCAGAGAGCCATTTATGTTGATTTCTGGCTTTTTCTTTCTTTTTGTTGCCGGCATTATATACATGCATGTTGACATGTCAATCTCCAAGTCATCTGCTTCTTATTTGGTTAGACTGCAGTGGGATGAAGTAAGTATGATATTCATTCTATCATTGATATCATTTAGAATAAGTT
Source organism: Melia azedarach (assembly GCA_028052125.1). Classification (NCBI taxonomy): domain Eukaryota; kingdom Viridiplantae; phylum Streptophyta; class Magnoliopsida; order Sapindales; family Meliaceae; genus Melia; species Melia azedarach. The sequence goes on along the minus strand of CM051407.1, from coordinate 12,276,923 downwards.
GCATTGATCATCAGTTCTGGTTTCAATAATTTCAGGTTCAGGCAGCAACTCAACAGATAAGAAATATTATTGATCGATGCTTAACAACCCATGATAAGCTGGAAGCATCACTACGTGATCTTTCTAGGACAGGAGATGTCCAAGCGTGCAAATCAGCTCGTAAAGCAGCTGATGTTTTGTTGAAAGAGCTTTCAAAGGAGTTGAAACCTTTGCTGTCATTCTTGCAATCTTCATCAGTGGCTGGACAAATACTGCCCAAAGTTTGATTTCTGTTCACTTATGATCTCTCTTTCTCTCTCATACTCCTTAAATTTTACACTTTATGTCTGAAGTTTCTTCAACATCTTATTTGACTGAGTTAGCAGTTGCAGAAAAAATTGGTTTATTGGTCAAGCTTTGCTCCTTTTACATACCTAGGATGCTATCTCGGTTGTCCGGTTTCCATTTGCATGTAGACTGTGTTACACTTGCTTATGCATCTATTGTCTAGGAATTGTAGTGATTAAAATCAGTTTTATATGCAGGTGGAGGAGCTGGTTTCCAAGGAGAAAGAACTACAAGAGAAGGTAATGGTGAAGCACTCAACTGTGGTGGACTGCTACGAGAAGAAGACTGGATTACGGGACGTTGAAAACCGGGTTGCTTCCCAGCAGCAGAAAATTACAGCTTTGAAGCGAGAGGTCGAAAATCTTCTAGAGCTTATTGATGAGATATAAAATAGTAGGTTTATTGCTTTAAGTCATCCACCGAGGCTGATGATGAAGTCATGCTTCAGGGTGGGATTTTGTTATTTGAGGAAGATTGACGAAGTAACTCTGATTTATGTTTTCAGTTTGCTAGATAACTTTTTACATTACAAAGATAAAATGAGTATTTGTGAACCCTACAGAGAGAAACTTGAATGGCTGAGTTGTGGTTTCTTACATAACAAATGACAAATTGCAATGGATATCTGAGAAAAGGTTATAAGAAAAGGTGTGAGAGGCATACCGCAGGAAGGAAATTATACACTTGGAAAAGTGATGTGTTTGGTTTGAAATCATTCTTCTACATGAGAATGAATTATGTTGCCATAAGCATACTGTTTTCTTTACAACCTCGTCAAAGAAGATTTTATAGAAAGCAAAAATCTCACTCTCATGATCCTGCAGAACAAGCTAGTCTCTACTGCCCTTCTGACTGCATTATTTGTAAAAGTTCAATGTTCAGGTCAAATGTAGCTCCTGCCTGCAGCATGTGGAATAATGAACACACAATAGTTATTATAGCTTCAAAAGTTTCAAGAGTTTGAAAACAAAAAACGTTTATAAATATGAAAATGGATGTGCAACCACAAAGAAAAAAAAATCAAGGACGAGGGATATACTGGGATCTCATTCATTCCTTTTTTGCCATAGCCGGCTTCTGGAGGAACAATGACAGTCCTCTGTAAAAGAAGAAGGATTATTGGGGATTATATATAGAATTAAGATGGTGTCGCAGTGCATATAAAAGATGATATTAATAATGTAAGATGAGTCACCTTTCCTCCTACTTTCATCCCTTGGGTAACAGAGTACATAGCCGGCGGAGGTTTTGGTGCGGCTTGTGCAGAAAAAAGACCATTCGGATTGTCTACAAATTCACGCTTCCGTTCTTTACCTGGAGGAGCTCCAACCTGGAACTCATATGGCTAAAATAAAAAGCACGGGAATTGAATAATCAGATGAATATATGTATATATAAATGTATATGAATATGAATGATAAAACAGAACAGAAACAAAAATATAAAAATAAAAAATTGTTCAGCTCAGTTCAAAGAATGTTAATTTACCTGCGCAATGCTACGATTTCCAGCCAAAAGTTTAGATTCACGACTTGATACAGCAGTTATACCCCGATATATGCAATCAAAATGCACCTGAGAAGTAAATTAAAACAATTAAGTGTACATCCAAGTCCAAAAATTAACCATCAGCTGTTGATCCAACCAACCTGAACTCTTGATCCCTGTTCAGCTACCGGGCCCTTTCCCTCTACAATATCATAGTATCTCAATCCGTCAGCTACAAATTCAATAAACAGTTCAGTAATTACTCATTAGCGGTTTTTCTTAAAAATTTTACACCTTTGAGTGAAAAATTAACAAAATGTTCAAAAAAACAAAACAACAACAGAAGGAAAACACTACGAGTAGTAAGATATTCTTCCAGAGGAATTGTTTTCTTGTTGCGTCTTTCTCTTGCTTCTGTATATTGGGGCTGTGAAACGAGGCTGAATGGCAGAGAAGATATTAGAATTGCTGCTCTTCGCGAAATGGGTATTGAGAAAACAACTTTTTTTGAGCGTTGCGATTGTTTCATGGTGTGGTTTGAGCAGATTTGAGGAAGAAGACGATGATCGACGCTCACTCTGTTTAAGTTACGTATTGTAGTCATTGCCGTTGGAAGCAGATTCCAGGAAACACCCGCAAAACCCATATCTCCCTATCCGTTCTTATTTCTGAAATTACTGTTGTGACCCTCAGCTGCTTTAACGACTTTCTTTCTTTTTTTTTTTTACTGTTTTCGTCGGAACACGTCTCATAGAGAGTGGGATAATAACATAAAGGTCGCTAAATTATTTAATTTTATAAAATAAAGATATAAGTTATCTATTTATAACAAATAAGTTCCTAACATAGCAACATTAGCATCTTTGAATTACTTGTTTAATAACTAAAGGTGTAATTTATCTATTGATAACAAATAGATTTTTAGTCCTGGTAAATTGAATAAAATACACTTTAATTTTAATATATATATATATATATTAAAAGTATGTTTCATATGTGTTGGAATTCTAAAATTATAATTACTATTTATAAAATTGAATCATTACATTTAAATATAAGTGTAAATATATGTTATTTGTATTAAAATTAGTGTTTATTAAATATTTTAATTGATATATTTTTAAAGTGATAAAAATATAATCCTACTAAACTTATTTTAATTTAGATGTATACTCACACCAAGTTAGGGAGAATTTGGGTAATATTTATTAGAAAGAAAAAGAGAGACCTAATTGTTACAAATAGAAATACTATGTCCATACATATAAAAATGTAAGACATTACGACCTGAATGCTATTATTCCTAATAAGAATACACTTTACAAAGGTAACAATTAAATTGTTTAACAAAATGAATAAATAGATAAATAAGCTTTCCCATGCAACAACTTGGACAGCATATTTGAAAAGTGACATCTCAATTGTATTACACAACTCGAAAGTTTCTGTCTGAGAAGTATACAAATGAAAAGAATGCAATTAGAATAATAATGCACAGAATTTCTGCGTTGAATTACGAAACTATCAGAAAACATTACACAGAACAGAAGAACTACAGAATCTTTAAGCTACATGAATTGTCTTGAAATGATCCGGCAACTAACAAAATTTTGGCCATAATTGATGGAATTATTGACCAAAACCTTCTGTTTCTTCACTACCAAGGTAACGGAGGAAGTGGTCTCTGAATTCAATCAAAACATCAACTTTCTCATAAATTTTTTCCATCTTTAATTAACTCAAAAGATCAGGCAGCTGAGTGAAAGGAGGGCCTTTGTCGTTAGGTCGACCATGATCTCCATTAAGATCAACACTTGCCATGATATTTGCTGTTTGATTTGGGGAAGCTGTTTCTGTTGCCGATACTGCCGGTGCTGCTACAGCTGGTTCTGAATTTAGTGGTTGCATTGGGATGGTGTCGATTGGCTTACCCAGTGTTTTTGGAGAATGGGAATGATCTGATTTGCTATCATGTTTCTTGTGGTGCAAGGCATCCTTATGCCATTTTTTAAGGGCTTTGGAGGTTTGTTCATCAAAGATTGATCTCTTCATGTTTGAACCCATCTAAGTGTTGATTTGAACCATTCAAAAGAAGAATCAGCCAACAGCTGGGGAGCAAGTTCTCTTAAATTTAAGTTCATAATGAACGTTTGACGGAGGAATGGAAAGCAATTTACCTGAGTAACAAGAGCATAGAGTGGAAGTGTGATGTAGCTGCACAAAAATTGGACTGCTATGCTGTCCAATTTTTATTGATTCGAAACAGAAGATTTTGTAAACAATGTTATAAGCAAACGATTGCTTCAATTTTAAGAGCACCGATGTTTGTTATTAATTTTCTGAGAAAAAAATTACTTACCCAAGGAAAAATCTTACTATTGCATTTGTGAAATCATCATGAAAACAAGACATCAATCCGAACTCATACTGCAGCATAAGGAAGCTTTAGAAAATAAGCCATATCTAGTAAAAACACATTAAAAAAAAAAAAAAGATGAATGACAAAGATAAGAGAAGATTATTACCCATATCCATAAGAAATATGTTATCTCAAAGGCATTCTGCATAGACATACACCTTGTCAGAAATCTTAAGCAAACATTTTGCTTTAGGAGAGCAATTTTTACTAATAATAATCTATGACATTTTCTCGCAAATATATTACCTGAAACAGTACAAAATGGATAATATGAAGGATTAACTGAGGCCAATGAAACCAAAAATAGCTGTCAGAAACTTGTACTAAAGGAATCCCCTGAATTACAGCATGTCTTTCTTTGATTTCCATTGCCATTTGTGATATAATTCCTTGAAGCTTTGTTCCAACAGATAAGATTACCTTCAACAATAAAACAAAAACAATAACGGATGGTTTTTTACCCTAAATTATAAAGCAAGTAAACAAACAAGCTAAGTTTTTCACTGTAAATTTCTTACTATTAGAGGAAAGAAGGAGATAGAGTACATAACAATTGGCCACCCTGAAATGAATAAATCATTTGATTAGTTGAGCAACGTGTTGTGAGTCTAATACGAATGAAGAAGATTATGAAGAGAAGACTAACCATGAACATTAAGAAGCAGAAAGACCAGCATAGAAGCCCATAATGGTGGACTGTCCTCAAGACGACAATGTTAAGTTAGAAGAAAATGGAAAGATGTATAAAGAAGCAAATCAATATCCAGAAAGTTGAATACCAGAAAATGTTTTACCTGATTCCAACGACTACCTTAAAGTCATCTTCTAGTGACCGTTTGATATATTTTTGGAAGTCAAATTTACTTCCTGGAGCTAAATGAACCTACATACATAGAAGAGTTAATTCACCAATTAAGTATACAGGGATCATGATACTGAAACATTCAGCATTTATGAAACTTACAGTGATGAATCCATGTCGCATAGTCAGGTAATCAGCTCTCGTAACAGACCTGAAGAATTGTCGAAAGAAGCATATCTGCAACAGATTGAACTTTCAATCATTGTCATAAAATTGAACTGCTATGATAGAAAGAAGAAGTTACAACATAAAGACAACAAGAATAGTAAATTTCAGTCCATCATTTCTAGATTTATAAAAGAAGCAATAGTTCAGCCATTTTATTTCTTTGTTCCAAATCCAACATGGAAAAACAAAGAGTTCCCCAGTTAACATCTTACAAGATAGAAGGTGAATGCTGTTTGCATCCAGTGATTGGTGTGATCTCTAACAAACGATGTCTCATGAGTGAGCCTAAATCTTGTGGGATCTGAATGGATAAAGCACAAAACTCAAAATCAATTAGCAGCACTGAGAAACTACAAGTAAATATCACTCTAGCAAAACTGCAAACATGATAGAGAATGAGTTACGACATCTAAAACAAACCATTCATGAATTCATGTTCAGAGATAGTTTCCCGTTCCCATTCCTTCCATCCTCGAATCTGCATGCCAGAGATTCTATTAACAAACTTACTGTACATAAATTGCATACATTGGCTTTGTAAAAGAAGCATCTAAACCCAAACAGTTCATGAACCTTCAGCCGCCCAAGCGTCATTGTTATTGCACTGTAAATCACATGAAACACTGCTAAGAAGAAAATGAAAATGTGCAACTGATGTAGTCCGTGCACTGTTATAAGCGGCACTTGCCCCTGTAATAAATACCAAATCGATCAAAAACAAATATAATTTTACTTGAAAGCTTGTTGATTTGTATTTAAATGACTGGGTAAATATAGTTTTAACAAATTTGATATTCAAAGTTATCTACAAACATGATAAACTTACATCGTGGCAGCCTCCTGCACTGCCACCAGCAGCTAAGGATCTACGCCCATACCATAAAAGTCTACCCCTGCCATCATAAAGATTATGCTTTGTTTTCTTCAAGCGATCTTCTACTTTTGGGCAGGGTAACATTGTATCTGCAGCCTCACTGGGAATACAGATTTTCGTGATGTAACTTTGCCCGAATGTCAGGAGTAAAGAGATGAAACCCAAAACCATAAGCTCTGTTGGAAAAATAAGCAGGAGGAGGGAAATTAATCACTGCATATAAACCAACGAAATCCGAGAAAACAGAGTTGATTCATAATGCATTTACCTCCTTTAATTTTCTCTAGAGCTTCTATCATAGCGTGCTTTTTTCTTTTAATGAAGTACTGCAACAAAATGGACAACGTAATAAATACGCATACTTTTAGCCAAATATTTTGAGTTGCTACCTATTGAAGACACCTATAGAAAGTATTTTGCTGGGAAGTTTGCAAATAAATAGTATGTGCCAATATAAAATGAAAAAACAAAATGTTTATGCTGTTCTCAATGAAAATCTTTGATAATAAATTAAAATGTGTTACCTTTGCTGTCAAATGAAGAAGTGTTTCCAGCAGAATGGAAAATACAATAATGATAGCACAAACCAAAGAGACTGCCCACGTCGGCGTCTGATCAAGCTCCCTTCCACCTCCTCCACCACCCGCCATCTCCTATCTACACTTGTTAATTCACCTTTGAAGAAATTAGACAATATATGATTATTGTAATATCAATGAGAATGACCCTTTGCTTATTAACAAACAATCTTCTAAAGTATCAATTGGCTACCAAGCAACTGGTAGTATTATTATTATCATTATTATTATTACTACTACTATTACAACAGTAGTAATAATTATTAATTCTATAATCTGAAGAAAATTGTAATTGATTTCCAAAAGGACTGAGAGGTTTCAAAGAATTGATGAGATTGTTAGTGTGAGAGAGGCGGGTAGGTTGATTGTATTTTCCTGCGTCTCTCATTGAAACAGAAAATGTACGGAGAAGAAAGCAGAGGAAAATTTGGCTGTTAATATGGTTCAAAAAATTATTCAGAGTTTTAATAGGATGTGTGAGGTCAGAATTATATGGATCAAAAAAGAGCTAAAAAAGGAAATTATCTTTTTATTTTTGTTTTCGGATACCTTAGAAATTTTAAAAAGAAATTAATCGCCGTTGCCGGAGATCGAACCCGGGTCGCCCGCGTGACAGTAATTTTATGAAACATCGTTCTTTATTTATAAAATGACGTCTTTCATAATATTACTCTGAGCTAGAAAAACCAAACAAATATTAGAATTCCATAGTTAGTAGCATCTAATCTATACGTCTACTTCGGCCGCCGGCAAAATAGGAACCGGCGTGGGCCACCATCGATGCACAAGCGGAAACACAGTACCACACAAACACAAAATATCCTCCTCCCCGCCGGCGCCGGCGCCATCAGCACGATGATGTTGAAGCTCACAAACTTCTTCCAACATTCTCGTCCTCATATTGCACTTCACGACGCGGCCAGGAAAGCTCAAGTAAACGATATCCTCCTCAATCGGATGAAATCCTAGCAGCCCCGGCAGCGGCCCGTATCTACTTACCTGCTTCATCATCCCATAATCCTCAGAATCCAAGTCCTTTATATTAACCTGCTCCTCTCGTTTCCATTTTCCCGTATTACAATCTTCAAGTTCCCACATACTCAATTTCGTACTCACACATTCATACCCCGGAAAATAACTAATTCTCT